>CM042189.1:7280492-7301715 GCA_023539305.1 Ilex asprella
AATAGGCCTAAATGATATCTAACTGTACCTACCCAAACTCAAGACTAACATCAAGATCATGGGATGGTTCATAATGACCACCGCATAAGTAATTTAAAGATTAAGTACATTTCCTCCCACACCAATAAGTGACTACCTTAAAGAAATATTATTGAAAAGTAAAAAGAATGTCTGAAAGAAAATCCTCGATTAAAAGACGATGTTAAGTACATATAGGTACTAGTTTTAGGGGAACCACATTCCATGCTCCATTATACCAAAATGGAAAAATAACCTTGAATCTTGCATACTGATATTAATCTTCAATCCATGCAACAAAATGTGACGAAGAAAATGAGGACATAATCATAAAACCAAAGCAAAATGAGATTCGGTGGCAAAATTAGGCAGTTCTTACAAGTATCAGCTCTTGCATCAAGGGTATTAAGAAAATATATTGCAACCAAGATAGGCGATATTAACATAGTTTAGAGATTAGCAATTGGATAAAAGGACCATTACTAATGTTATTGTGACACAGTGGTGCAAATAACTAAATTCGCAATAATAAGGAGAATGTCATCTTTCAAAAAGACTAACTAAAGCAATTCAAAATCAATTACTCATCAACAACTTGATAAAGAGACAAAAGAACAACTAACAACCATATAAACAACTCCAAACCCTACTAGAAAAAACTAGTTAATACACTTAGATAGATTCAATATATAGTCGAAGAACATAACATGCTTTACTAATTATCTGGAGTTAAGCAATACAAATAAAGTTTTTACCTCCAGGATGAAATTTCATGTATGGGGCTAGATTGTAAACGCGGCCTTTAAGAACAGTCCACATGGAGCCTTCTACTTGATGTTGCTTAACTTCCTTCATAGGTATTTGCCTCTTATTTGACTGTCCCTTTAACCCTGAGGTAAAAGACAACCATAGAAACTGAAACAAATCAGCTACTGGTGTCTCAATGCTCAAAAATAATTCATAGTAGCATACTTTGTGATGGACTTTGTTAACCACTTATCTACTCTAAAAGTTAAAGCTATTAAAGTTAAAGTTATTAGAGAGAGTGTAACTTAAGTATTTATACTTACTTCAACACACCCTCTCACATGCAGACTATATTTTGGCATATCATGTGAAAATCCTTTAAAATCAAGGTGGCGGCAAAATTCAAACACAAGACCTCCTACTTTGATACTATGTTAACAACCATCTACTTAAATTGTTAGAGAGAGTGTAACTTAGGTATTATACTAAAATTTTAGGGATACAAATATGAGTCCATTTTATCTGTTCACGTTTACTTATGTGCACAGCTAGGTGCTGGAAACGCAAATAAAAGCATAAGCACTCCCATCTCGCTCACACCTTCGCATCAATACCCAAATTGAGCCCAAGCACACATAAAAGTTGCATGTTGATTCAAAATATTACAGTAACAATGAATATCCACTAGATATGCCTACCATACAACAAGATTTTATTTTTCTGGAGCAAAACTTTATACAATGTAGCATATGATCAATCTGATGTAAAAAATATACCATAAAATCAATAGGACATGACAGTGCCAAAAAAAACATTAAACCATGTTCTCCCATTCAAGGTTCCAGTGTTCCGCATAGACACAAAGTTTCAAATTAGAATCAGTGCCTTAAAAGGAGGAGATGTGCAATTGAATTTGTAAGAAAAAAATTTGGACAGCAATGCTAGCAAGAAACACTCAAAAACAAGATAGAGTCCTTCTCCAAAATGGCGAAATGAAGGATTAAACAAATCTCTCCTCATTTGTATATGGACCCCTCCCCCCCAAAAAAAAAAAAACCACAATCCCTCCCGACAAAAATAAAAAATGTAACCTCAATTGTATAGCACTAAAGCCACTTACAAGAGAATTAAAGAAAAAAAAAGGAGGTTGCAACACAAGAGCCTACCGTGCATTTAATATTATTGGTTATGTGATCTTATATATGTAAGTATTTAACAACTAACTGACAGAATTTCAAATTTAATTAGCACTTTAGACATAATGGTTGACCAGTGCACTAGGTATATCAATACAAAAGAACCACATTAGCTGGCTTTGTCGAACTAAAATCCAGAGTAAGCAGCACAAGGATTCCAATTGGAATGTTGCTGGAAAATAGGATGACTATTTCGGGGGATGTGGAATATGGTTTGATTTCGCTCTTTCATACAGAGAAAGCTTGAAAAGGAAATTTTTTCCTTTCACCACTACAAGAAATAACACTTAGTTAAGCCCCACTATCCTCTGATAACAACGATGACGACTAAAAAAAAGCCATAGAAAATCAAAGTACCTCCCACAAGGAAAAAAAATCATCAAGGATTTATGATAAAAGTCAGACAAAATTCAGACTTCGAATTGAGTACTGTAATATTTGAATAGTTTATGTTTTGGGGAGTGAAGAATTGAATATTTATCAAATTGGAGCTTGCCTCGAAGTTAAAGTGAGCCTTGTGGAATGCAATATTGAAGATTCAAGCATTTTCATGGTTACTTACACATAAGAAACTTAACACTAATGAGATGATCCAAAATCTTACATTCTGTCAACCTGCAATGGTGTGATGGTGTGTGTATCATATGTTAAAGTGCAGGAGAGTGTGGATGGATCACAGGTTCTTACATTGCTCGGTTTTTTCAATATTACTGAAATCGAATGTTGTGGATGTGGAGATCGTTTGGGTGATGAGGTGATTGATGTTGTGAATTGGTGTTAATCATTGACGGTCGAGATTCTGGCAAAAGCAGGGCAGCACCATTGATTTGGGTGGTTTGGTTGAAAAGAAACTTGTAGGTCTTTGACGATAGAGAGGCTTCTCTGGATAATATGATGGACAGGATGTTGTCCTGGGCATCCCTACGCACATAAACTTCAAATGAATATGAAAAGACTCCACATATTTTTTATTAAATATCGTTGAGCACAGGTGAATGGAGTGATATGATTCTCAGCAACCTTCTTTTATTTTTGTTACTGTTTTCATATCTTTGAAGAACGTTTTTTTCTCTCTTATACTTTCTTTCTATTGTTTTTAGCTATACCTGTTGGTTTACAATCAAAGAACATATGGATGTAATTCATATATCATAAAAGCATCACACATTAACCTCAGACATTACGAGGTTATCAGGCTATTCTTTTTAATTTTACCCCTCCTTCTGATATGTCTTTGAGCTTATCAGGAGTTTTAAAGGGTCACCACAAACACTGCTCGAGATGTATTTCAAGAATAGGAAGACTAGTCTTTGAAGTCTAAAATGAATTCCATTATAATTTTCTACCTTTTATTTTTTGAACTACTCGTTCCAAAATATAAAAGAGGAGAATATTCAACTAGGAAAGAAGCAGAGCAGGAACCAATCGGAGGAATAGAACATAATGGGATCTTACCGCCAGCAATACAAAGAAGACAAATTATGTTAACGCTGCATTTGGTTGCTGAGGAAGAGCTATAAAATTCTCTATCCATGATATTCAGTTCGTAACCCAAAAGGCAAACAAAAACATCTACTACTCTAAGCCTCATACAAACTCCATGACTCAAATGAGGTGACATTCAAGTTTCAAAACCTGTATAAAGAGAACAATATAATCCAAATTGAATATTCTCATCTTCTTCATTGTTTCCTTGAGAATAACATGGATTATAAAACAAAAATCTGAGGCATTTGGCCAAGGAAATATTTTCATTAAGTGGTAAGTACCTGCCAGGTCAGGATGTGTACGGGTAAGCTTAAGCCAATCCATCTGGCTATACCCCTTCTCAAAAGGAACCTTGGTGCGAGGTGCAGGCTTCCTTGCAGGAGTCTTCAGTTCCTGTGAAGCCTTAAGCGAATTTCCAGCATCTTTTGATGCTTCTTGTTTGGAAAACTCCCTCATTTGTTTGTTAGGTGATGCATCGATAACATTAAAAGACAAAGATCCAACTGTTGCATCCTTTTGCAAGCCAGCATTACGGGGTAACTTATTTTTCCATAGGATGCCACTATTCTGATTACTACCAGCACCACCTGCACATTCATCTTTTATATTGATTTCACCAATATCTTGCACTATTTTCTGTGCCCCAACACCATCTTGGTCAACAGGGATACTAACCTAATAAAACCAAATATTATTTAATTTCACATATATAAGGGGAAAGAATAAGGAGCAGCTGCAACCCAAGAAAGAGCTTATGAAAACAAACAAAAATTTATAAAATACAACACCATGCTAGCAGGAGAATAATGAAGACTAAAATTTATAAAATACAACACCATGCTAGCAGGAGAATAATGAAGACTAGAAATACAGGCGGTATTTAAGAACTTGCCTGACAAAAAGTGAATTCATCATCACTATCCATTGCTCCCTAAATGCAGCTTTGAAAGCAAGTTTAGTATCCTATCCTGACAAAGATATAATTGTTGTTTGAGCAATAAAATCAGATAGATGGAATATTGCTTTTAAAATACATATTTTTCCATCAATAAACATCAGCATCAAAGTGTTCTAAGACACCTCACCGTCAAGAATTTCTGTACATGGTGATCCAGAGCTAAATATTCGTCGGTTTAAAATAACAGTTATCCGACGAAATACCGATTCTTTTCCAAATACCAAAATTCCTCACCACTAACTTTTATAAATTGTAATTCTATAATCCTTCGTCATATGTTGTTTCCTATTCCCAATGTCAAGCAAGAATCTTGCCAGGTCAACGCATGTTAATAATTTTACACGACTGTTATCTCAAACCTTTGCCAGTAAACTTCAATTACACAATCTTCTACTTTTTTTGTCGCAATAGTCTAGTATCGCATGATGTTGCGCTTAGTATAACTCAAAAACCCAAAAAAATGGTCTTTTACTGCATAAATCCTTACAAAATTGAAAAAAAAAACAAATACGATTACAGTTTTGAATCTTACAATTTCACAGTTAAGGGCCTATATTTGTATTCAGAAAGGGGAAAACGCAAGTCAAACCGAAATGAACAACACCAATTAAGCTTAATTGAACCACAATAAAGCAGAAATTTCTCAAAAACAAACATTTTACACAGACGATGATATTGAAGAGAGATAAAGAGGCTTACCGTGGTGTTCTTGTCAGATTTTCCAGGTTAGAGACAAAGAAGAAAGAGAGAGCTTTTGATTGTCAATGGCAATGGTCAATATAGGGCAATAAGATAAAGAAGTTTCTTGCGTTGGGTTGGGTTGGGCTGGGCTCCTCTGCTGTAAAAACTACTGCCGTTAAAGCTGTTGGTTAAAATATCATCGTTTTCGTATAAAATAACGGTATTTTATGAATAATATTATTTAAATTTAAAATTTTAATTTAATTTATTGACATAATAACGCGGCTTCAATGAAATCATTGAATTAATACTAAATTCTAATATTTAATAGAGCTTATAGTATTTTATTTAACAAAATAGGATCATTTTAATACAAGAAAACATTGTTTTAATCAATAATACGAATTTTCATTAAATAAGTTTGAAATTATTTAACCAATTAGGGTAGCTCAGTTGGCCAGAGCCTCTGGGTTCTGATGGGAGGTCAGGGATTCGAAGTCCCTTAGGCACAAAAAAAATGTAATTATTTGGTAGTATAAGATTTCAGTTGCTTACACGAACTGTATTCAAGTCTCTGGTACAAGTCTTGAGTTCTCGGCAAAACATAAGTCCTAATTTAAATTATGTATGAATTGAGAGACCGGTTGATACACCCGAACTTTATCATTGATTCTACTCAGAATATGAGTATGAGTGAGTGACAGAAGCGCACCTTTATTCACTGTATCCAAATTTTGAAACAAGTTATTTTTTATTTTTTATTTTTGAAAAGGGAAACAAGTTAACTTAATCAACAAACTCTTTGTCTCAATTTTTCGGCGTGAGCTATAGGAACTTTTTCTTTGTCATCATACTTTTGGTGGTCATTTTTTTCGTTAAACCATAAGTTCTTGTATTTTTTTTAATATTTCATTTAAAATTAATATTAATCTTCCTTTATTTCTACAGTTACCGTCACTGGCTATCACAATTTTTTTTTCTGGAAGTGTTAATTGGTAATACATCACTATTTCTCGTAGGTGTCATAGTGAAGTCGTTTATAAATATGTTCAAATCACCTAATTTAATTTTTTTTCTCAATTTATCCCCTATATAGATTACCTCTATTTTTTCACGAATATAATTATTTTTAATTCTATCAGTCTTAATTTTAATAAACATCTATCTTAATATCCTCATTTTTGTCATATTCGATTTTTGAATGTGTGTATTCTGTAGTGGATCAATATTCAGTACCATAAATATAGCGGATCTATTAGTCGTACTATTGAACTTTGTTTTTAAGTTAAAGGTTATGTCTATCATATAATAGAAAAGATGCATTCCTTCATTTAGTCCGTCTTATTTTAATTTTATGAATAACATAACTACCGATCTTTCACACTATATAAATCAAAAACCCTAAATATTTAAATTATTCACCGTTTGTTTTCTTTTTACCTTTAATTATTACTATGTTTATGTTTGGATTCTTCTTTTAACTAAAATTATATTTCATATATTTAGATTTAGTCTTACTTATCTTAAATATTTTTTTCCTAGAGTTTCTCATCATATTTTTAGCTTATTAACAATTTTTTTTTTTAATTTTATCAACTAATACAATATCATTTGAAAAAAAATATATCTCATATAATCTTATTTTGAATGTGTTCAGCCAATTCATCCATAATAAATGCAAACATATATTGATTCAAACAAAACCCTAATGTAAGTAAACGAACAATGAGCCTTTGGTCTAATGATACTCTTTATCTTATAAAAATTTTGTCTTCTTGAGGTCAAGGATTCAAGTCCCCTCTCCCTCCCCCTCAAAAAAAATAAAAATAAAAAATAATGTAAGCCAATGATTAGGAATTCATTAATCTCTCGCTATCATTTTCACTAAGGTCACCATATATATCTTTAATTATATTAATGTACCTAACAACTTTTGGTTCTTTTCAACAACCCTCAATAATATTTTTAAGGAATCTATCATATATCTTCAATAAGTCTATAACAACCACATTAATGGTCTTATACCTCTCCATTAGTCTCTAAAATAAGTGTATAACTTTTATGGTTATATCTCCTAGACAAAAATTTAAATTGATTCTCATATATTGTTGTTTCAAAATTTAAGTATTTATTCGATAATCTATACCAAAGTGTCATAGTATGACTTATAAGTTTAACACCTCGATTGTTTGTGCAACTATTTTTTTTTATAGTAGTCCGACTTCAATTCAATTTATTATCCAATATATTTAAAAATAAATTACTTTATGTTTTGGAACCTTTATAAAATCTTTTCCTTTTTGGTTCTATAGTGGCCTTTCTTTTTCAATCAAAAACAAATAAGTCTATTGTGGACCGGCACCCATCTATAGCTTTCTTCTTATTTCTTTTTTTCTTCTACAATATGCTTTGGTTTTTAAAAAATTATGTACTCAACTTGAACTTTTGTCAATCTAGATTTACTTTAAATTTATTAACTTAGATCATGTTCAATTTTTTTTAAAAAAAAATCAATATAATTTGATCAAGTTTAGCTTAGAACATGTTTGATAAAATTGTATCAATCATGAAACTACGCATATTAGCGTGGATGAGGTGCCTATAAATCGTATCCCACATTTTTTATTTTAGAGTTGTGTAGAGTTGTGCAAAAAATAATAATTAGTTGGACCGAATCGTAATACGTAACTTTCACTAACAAGTTTACATGGTTTTATTGAAGAGAGAACAAAATTAACAACCCCCTAATAATAGATAGTAGAATTTCATCAAAATTAAGTATAACTAATGTAGAGGTTTTCTTTTTCCTATTGAAAATTAATATCCTATATTTTCATTACATAAGTTTTGTCTATGACCCGGGGGTTGTGCACATACAATATCCATGTGCAGATAGAAAGAATGGGTAAAATATAGAAGTAAGAATGAATTAGAATTGATAAATCTAGATAATATAATGTGAATAGATGTGAAGTTATAAGTGATTAAATAAAAGAATATGTGATATTAGTAATAGATTTATGAATTTGATTTTGATAACAAAATTTATAATTCTTGCGGGTCACCCGTCATATAAGTTTTTTGGGTCTAGCTATAAGTAAACAATTTAGGATTCATTATAAAAGGATTAATTTTATTTTGCACCCTGAAAAATTTTAACATTCTCATTTTTTATCCTCAAATATTAAATTATTTATATTGTATTCTTAATGTATAAAAAGTGTTATAATTTGATCATTCTTTTAACTTTCAATCAATATAAATGAGTTAGATTTTGAAAGAAAAAATAGCGGAAACAAATGGAAGGACTATATTGCAATATTTTTTGATACATTAATCTAAAAAATTACAACTTTTATATTTCAAGTAACAATTTTTTCAGAATCAAAGCGTCAAGTCAGGGCGGCCCAACCTAATTTGGGGCCCTAGGCCAAAAATATTGTATGAAGTCCTATAAATATTTATTTTTTTATTTTTATTTTTTTAATCTTTTATTTATTCACAAAAACAGAAATTACAAGAAACAAAAGAAGGCAACAAAAGCCTTTCCAGACCAACAAAGAAAAACAAGGCATAAACGCCTTTTACAATTTGAAACAAAACCTTGCAGCCATACCAGATTAAACAAAAGATAACCCAACTCAAAAGTCTACTCACATCCATGCTCTTCTTTCCCAAGGAATTTCAATCAAAACAACACTAGGCACTGTTACCCTTTGTCATCAAAAAGCACCTTCTTCCTTTTGCGCAAAACCGGCAGACCCAATTGGTCATTAGACAAAGCAAAACCAACCTCACAAGGCAAACTTAAATTAGCTGAAAAATCCACTGTTTTCCGCTCTATCACAGCATAAGCAGCCAGCCTATCAGCAACTCCGTTTGCTTCACGAAAAACATGCACCAACCGAAAATTTAATTTTTTCAACAAGGCTTTAATCTGTCTCAAATAGTCCAAGCAAGACCAAGGACATGAACAAGCTCCCATCACTATCTTCACTAGAACCATTGAGTCACACTCAATCAAAAATACGGAACAAGAAATATCATGCTGCACAATAAGTTTCAAGCCATCACATAGAGCACGAAATTCAGCCATTGTATTTGAGCACTCCCCGTAAAAGAATGATGCAGCCAGAACAACCTTTCTCCATTCGTTTCGCACCACTGCCTCCCTCCTGCCAACCCAGGATTATCTCGAGAAGCACCATCCAAACACATTTTAACAAGATATTACCCGAAAGTTCAATACGTAAAAAACATAAAAAGGCTTTACCCACAGTATCATCTAACACTTTCTATTTAATACTTCTAACTTGGTATCAAAGAATGCTGCAGATTCTCACAAATAAAGAGTAAGAATACAGTTTTCCTTCCCCTGCAATTCGCCTGCATCGCTCTTTCCACAGTTGCCAGTAAATCACTAAAGACAAACTTCTAAGTAAGTCATGACTAAAAGATTTTCTTTTAAATTTCCTACATAACCTTTGAAACCTCCCAAAATCAGTCTCCGCTTGTACCAGCTGAAACCCACCAAAAACTGCAAATTTACTCCAAATCGATTTCGCATAAGAACAATCAACAAACAAATGATTCTCATTCTCTACATTTTGGTAACATGAGCAGCAACGACTCACAACAACAATTCCAATACGCAAGAATTTTGAGTCCAATGGCAAAGCCTTTTTCAATATTTTCCACCCAATCAACTGGGCACTTGGAGCTGTAGTAACCTTCCAAATTAGAGAAGCAAGATCATCCATTGCATCCTTCCTTCTAATGAAATCCTATAAATATTTATTCAGTAATAATAGCAATATTAAATACTTATTAAAATATGTTTATTTACAAATTATTTGTTTTGCCTTTTGAGATATAATATACTAATTCAAATTTTAAATTTAAATTTTAAAAATAAAAATTGTGTTAATTGTAGTCAAATATGGAAATCAAATGCAATGATACATACTATTCGTTTAAGATAAAAGAGAAACATAATTAAAAATTAGTTTGACTATTAAAATATTTTTTTCCTAAATATATATAAAAATAGAAATTTATACGAGTTGAGTAATTCTAAAATAAATGAGGCATCTAGAATATAAAATAGGACATGCTTTAATAAACTCATCTGACGGTCTCAAATAGATTTATCCACCGGTCACCAACATCTCTCTCAAAACTTTTCAAATTGAATTTTGCCCCTAAATTCATCACTATTTACGTATGTTGCATCGTGCATTCAAATACAGGTTACCCATAGTTGTTAGATATTATAGAGAAAATGACCTATTTTTAAATAAAAAAGATAGTTAGTGCACTACTTCTACTCAGTTTATTTTATAATCATCTTGTGCATTGTAAACAAAGTTATTAAAAAATGGTCTCAAATTTAATTTATACAAATAAAAAATTATTATTCATACCTATTATACAATAAACAATTGATTTTAATAATAAGAATGTAAAGTGATAATATATATAATGTAAATATTGGCTAAGATAAAAAAATAAGTTAAACTTTAGGGACCTAAATTTTTTTGAATAAGGTTCTAAAATTTTTACGATAATGCATGTTACACTTAATTTGAGGACCAAGTACATTAAATAGATGGTAAATTTTGTTTAAAGTTAGTGATGATGCACAAAACTGTCGCGTGTAAGATCAATAATCGAGTGTGTAAAAAGGTGTAATTAATGGACAATAAATAAATCAATCAATGACAGAAATGTAAATATTGAGTCAATATCCAAATATATGGTAGTTCGATCCGAGTAACTTACTCCACTTTGAAAAATGACAACGGTGGTCGAGGGGTCTTTATTAATGAAATAGGGTGAATGGGGGATAGAACAATGGTTAGCTCCAGGAGAAATACAATAACTAGGAGAAAGAAACTATATGTGTGTAGAAAGGTGTAGAGAGGTTTGATGAGATGTCCCTCTCAATGGAGATGACTTATAATTTATAGGCATGGTGAGGCGGTGAGTGAGTGTGAGGGTACTAATTCTTCGAAGAGGATAGATACAAAAAGGTAAGTACAATTAAGATAGTCTTGATCCTCGACGGTGTGTATCCTGATGATTCCTCCCTACGTGCTCTAATTATTCTTGGACTTTTCGGACCTTAGGTTGAGTCGAATTCATAAACTGGGTTTGACCTGCCTTATAGCTAACTTGGACTTACTTGGTTTGTTGGGTCTGACCCAGTTGAATTTGGGCTCGTCATTTGCCCTTTGTGTCCCAAGCTCTTAAGGTAACAAGAGGTTGAGAGCATGAGAGTCTTCCCGCCTGGACAAGCAAAAGTTTTCTTACTCCATACGGTGGTCTTTTCATTCTCTCAATTACAAAGCTTCTTATAACTCCATGGTTGGGCACCCATGGCACGGGGAATGAAACAGACGACGTCATCATGGGCCGAAAGTGGCAACCTAGGTATCGCCTTAGACATGGATGTCAGCACCAACGTAGGAGAGTGGGGTAGTGTCAGCTTTGCGCTAAGCGACGCTAGTGGGTGCGCTGGAGAAGAGCAACGGAATGAGCCCTATGACAGCGTGGCAGTTGGCGACACAATTCATGTAGAGCTCCTAGCGATGCCATTGCAAAGCTTCAAGACGGTGCCTAAGGTGGGAAAGGCATGGGCGGTGCCAAAGGTGGAAAAGGCATGGGCGGCGCCCTTCGCGCAAAGTCGACGTTTATGCTATTCTAGGCAGCGCCTTTTCTATGGCTGGAGTTCTGGGCAGAGACAGGAGGGAGAATGCACATGCGAGTGGCGACGGTGCTGTCTTCGACTTGGGCGACACTTTTAATGCATCTGGCGAATGTGCTAAAGGAGATCTAGGCGGTGCAAGCGACAGTCTTGGGTTACGTGAATGAGGATAGCGTCCATAGCGGGCATAAGGCAATGATGTCAATTGTTGGGGGCGATGCTACTCGTAGCGCTAAAGTAGGGATGACCCATGTAGTAGGCGACACTAAGGCCATATAGGCAGGGGATGTGGAGGAGTTGGGTAACGCCAGTAGGCTGCTGGCGCTGGTGCTGTGTGTTGACTTGGAGTAGGAGGCAACACTTTGGAGCAGAAAGATGGTCTTGGTGACACCATAGAGACTTGGACGATAGTAAATGATTATATGGTCTGAGCGATGCCTAGGAGGCCTAGGGAGTTGGCCGGAGTATCAGAAAACCATGAAAAAACTTTAAAACTTTGAATGACTATAACTTTGCACTCAGTTGTCTATTTGAGGCATTTTTTTTTTGAATTTGGGTATTTTTTCGAGATCTACGACATTCCTGAAGGCAATTAGGTCAACAAAATTTTTCAAAAAAATGCTCCTATCTCTTTGAATTTGAGTTTTAAGCAAAAAATTGTGAAACTGACGGTGGTGGGAAGCTGCGTTTTGGTAGGCATTTGTCAGGCATTCATGGGTGACGAATAGACATTTTTTTCCAAAGAATGAGACTATGATGGCTTTCGACTGGGTAAGAGGCGAATCCGTTTTCTCCTTAATATTTGATCGATGCTGGTTCTTTATACTGAACTTGTCTCTAATTACAAGTGCTCCGTTGACAGAGTGATGACGGAGACTCTTTATGCTTTTAGGGTGACGTCTTCTTCTTCTCCCAAGAGGGCTAGGTTTTGATGCCCCCGGTGCTTTTCGACCAATGTCTGATGGATAGGTTGCTTCCCGAGGGTGAGATCCAGTGGTTCCCCCACTCTTTCTCAAACTGTGACTCCTGTGTATACTAAAACTAACCCTTGTACAATTGTAGCAGTTGAGACTCTAGTACGGTTTCTACGGGGACTATAGCTTCACCTAGTTTCCCTACTTCTAGTAGTGGCTCGGGGTTCATGCTTTGACGTGATTTGGCCAAGGAGCAGCTTTAGAGGTCTGTGACTTTTGGGAATATCAGATTGGTTAGATCTCGAGATCTAGAGGGCATTATCAACTTTGATTTTGTACCTGCCTCCTTTCCTTCATATTTTGCTTTTTGAATGCTTTCAGGTGGCTGTTGCTTTTCTCTGCCTTTTTTTAAGGACATTGAAGCTTGGATAGACATTCAAACATCTGGTAACAGAGAGGTAGGCACAAGAGGCTGTTGAGAGCAATTTAGGTTGACTCATGAGAGAGTAACACCTTTTGAGACCGAGTTTTTTAACATCCCACGAGAGAGTCGGGGAGCTAGAGGCTGATAAAGAGACTGTCTACGTGAGAGTAGAGTTAGGGTTGCAAACGTCTCGTGAAAAGGGTCGCAGGAGCTGAGGCCGAGCTACGTATAGCTCGGGAGAGGGCTACCATGGCAGAAGCTTATAAGGAGACTACCTGCGCGAGAACAGAGTCAGAGTTACGGACGTCCCATGAGAGGGGCACAGAGATGAAGGTTGAGACTACTTGAGTGCAGAGATAGGATTAGGCCGAGCTTCTAGGAGATTCTCTCGAGAGTGTGAAGCTGGATACATAGGCTACTTGGGAGTACATGTAGGATTAGGTCGAGCTTATTAGCGACTCGCGAGAGAGTGCAAAACTGGATACATAGACTGCTTGGGAGCAGAAGTGAGATCAAGTCTAGTTTTTTGGCGTCTCGCGAGAGAGTGCGAAGCTAGATGCATAGGCTACTTGAGAGCAGAAGTAAGATCATACCGAGTTTCTTGGTGACTCGCGAGAGAGTGCGAAGCTGGATACATAGGCTGCTTGGGAGCAGAGGTAGGATTAGACCGAGCTTCTTGGTGACTCGCGAGAGAGCGCGAAGCTAGAGATATAGGCTGCCTGTTTGAGAGCAGAAGTAGAGTGAGACGAGGTGTGGGGTGTTGGGTTGCTGGAGACACCGAAGGGAGAGACTGGCCTCATTGGCGGTGACACATTAGACACATGCGTCGATGGAGAAGACGCTATTTCGGGTCGTTTAGGTGAGGTCTCGGATCGCTCTAGCTACGTATCGAATTGCTCGGGCGGCAACCAGCGTCTCGGGTCGCTCGGGCGGCACCTCGAGTAACACAGGGAAGTGACTAGGCATTCACATGGGCAGAGTTCAGGAGGTATGTTATCTAGTGCCCATATTTTTTCCTTCCTCAACATAGGTATTTCTTTGGTATTGACTTGATTTTGGCCTTGTCCCATATGAGGTACTAGAGCCTCGGGGAGCAGTAACTGATCGTTAGGAGTAATACGACTGTTGTCTTTTTGTCTACCTTGTTGTTAGGTCCAAGTTCTGACTTTTGTAAGTTGTTTACAAACTTTATGAAATGAAAACAAGACAATTCTGAACACAAAAATCTTCGCAGAATTTTATTTCATAAAATAATAAATAACAAAATAAATCAACTTAAATAATAAATGATAAATAAATGAGAGTCACTAGCTTGTACTCGTTATTGATAATAGCTCTTCAGGTGTTTGGCATCCCATAGATGGGTCGAGGCTCTCTTTGCGGAGTTCGAGTCACCTCCTCTCCCAGCCCTCAGGAGATTGTCTAGATTTCTCCGAGGGGTTACTAGTGTTCTCTGTCATCCTGGTCCTGACCAGATGACGGGGCTTATCCTCTGCCAGCAACGTAATGCCTTAATTGGCCATGTTGTATGAACTCTTCGATCTGCCTCTTGAGCTCATAAAATTCATCAGTGTCATGACCATGATCGTGGTGGAAGCGATAGTACCTGTTGAGATTTCTATAATTTGGGGCGGACTTCATTTTTTCGGGTCATCGGAGCATGGGATCATCCAGTATCTAAAATAAGATGTGCTCCATCGAGGCGTTGAGTGGTGTAAAAGGTTGTTGTTCTCTCCGGGGTACGGGACCGAGACGATCATTGATAGAGACTCTCTCAGTTCTCTTTCTCTTGTTCTCCGCCTCCTACTTGTCTTCGCAGGTGTCCTTCCTTTTCTACCTTCCTTGGGAAGACTCACCTGGACGGGCCTTGGTGATGTCCTCGACATTCATGTACTTCTGTGCCCATGACAGTAGCTCTGGCATGCTGGAGGGCGACTTCTTGAGGACGTAGAACATGAAACTAGAGGAACACAGACCGACAATAAAGGCGGTCGGGGCTACCTTATCGTCTGACTCCTCGATCTGGAGAGCCTCCTCGTTGAAACAAGTGAGGTAGCTCCTAAGGCTTTCATCCTAGTCTTGCTTGATGGCAAACAGGTGGATAACAGACTTTTGGTGTCGACGCCCCTAATGAAGTGGGAGATAAAGACTTACTCAGCTTCGCGAATGAGTGGATAAATGAGAATTTGATCTTTACGAATCATTGTCGAGCAGACCTCATTCAAGGTGGTGGAGAAGGCTCTACACATGATCTCATTAGGTACGTTGTGGAGTTGCATTAGAGACTTATAGGTGTAGAGGTGATCTAGAGGGTCCTGGGTACCATTGAAGATCTCGATGACAAACATCTTGAACTTTAAGGGTAGGGAATAATTGAGAACATCTGCAACAAACGGAGTGTCAGTAAGATTTATACCAGGTAGTCTACAGTCTCTGGCGCTTGTGTCTTAATGACGTTGAGGGCATCACCGAGTTGGTTTTGCACCTCTCTGATTTTCTCGTTCCATTGGTAGGGGACATCCTCCGTTGGGTTGTTGTAATGACTTTCATGATCAGCATACTGACTTTCTCTCTCGTTCTCCTCTACAAGTACATTAGGAGGGGGAACATGTGAGCTTCCTGTGGGCTGAGGACGGACTCCAAAGCGAAAGGCACCCAGGCATTGTCCTGGGGCGTTATGTCGTGAGGCTCCACGATAGGAGTGGAGAAGTTGTTGTGCTTCTCCTGTTGGAGGGAGTGGTGCTTCTCCTACGGACTGAAAGGCGACGCCTCCCGAGGCGAGCATCAGCTGAATGATTTGTTGTTTCTAGTTTACCAGCAGTTGCATGGTCTGTAAAAGGTGTTGTCCGACCACGAAAGTCGTCGCAGTGGATGGTTCAAAGGGTGCGAGGGGAGGCAGAGCCTCCTCCTAGGGGGCCGGGTTGTTGTCTCTCGGTTGTTGACTCATCGACCTGGTCATGATTGCCATAGAGTAGCAAGGTAGTAGAAAATTTAGTGGTTTCCCACATATGACGCCGAATTAATGATGCACAAAACTGTCTCGTGTAAGATCAACATTCGAGTATGTAAAAATGTGTAATTAATGGACAATAAATAAATAAATCAATGACAGTAATATAAATATTGAGTCAACACGCAGATATATAATGGTTCGGTTCGGGTGACCTATTCTACTCTGGGAAACGACAACGGTAGTCGTGGGGGTCTTTATTAATGAAGTAGGGTGAACGGGGGTAAACAGCAATGGTTAGCTCCAAGTGTCTCTCTCAATGGAGAGGACTTACAATTTATAGGCATGGTGAGATGGTGATGTGAGTGTGAGGGTATTAATTTTTCAGGGAGGATAACTATAAAAAAGTAAACACAATTAAGATAGTTTTGATCCTCGATGGTGTGTGTCTTGATGATTCCTCTCCATGTGCTCTAATTCTTCTTGGACTCTTCGGACCTTGAGTTGGGTCGAATTCATAAACTTGACTTGACTTACCTTTTAGTTTATTTAGGCTTACTTGGTTTATTGGATCTGACCCAATTGGATTTGGGCTCGTTAGTTAACACTTACTATTTATTCAATAATTAAAATATATTGAGTATTTAAATTATATTCTAAAATTTTAATTATATATCATTATTTATTTTATTATAGGCCCCCAAAATTTTCTTTCAATTTGGTGGCCCACTCCATGATCTAAGTGCCCTAACAGTTTAGCCGGCGCTGCGTCAAGTCGTAAATTTTTGAGAGTTTTGTGATATATTATTCTAACAAATGTAAGATGTTAGGATCAATTCTAAAAAAAATGAGATTGATTATAAATTTTTTGAATCAATAGCAAAATTCCCAAAAGTTATCCCCAAAATTATGCAAACAATTGGAAAAAAATATATATGGCCATGCAAAAAATGTATATTTTTAGTATCATAACATTTTTCTAGACTTAAATTAACCACTAATAATTATTAATGAAACTAGAGGACAAGAAGCCTCGTTGTCTTTATTTATCATAGGGTAAATTATACTTTATACCCTTAAAATATAATTGCACTTTATATCTTGAAAAATTTTAAGATTTTTATTTGTATTTTTAAAGATTACATTTTCAACATTGTATTCTCAATTTATTTAGAGTGTTGTAATGCGGTCATTCTGTTATTTTTTCTATCAGTGTCAATGTATTAACTTTTAATGAAAAAAATAACGAAAGTTAACAGAAGGACCATATTATAACACTTTTAATGTACAATATAAAAAAATTAGTTGTTGCCTATGTCTGAAGACACAAAATAATAAAAAAATGGTCAATGATAAATATATTTGTATTCACTTTTAAAATTAAATCATAAATATAAAGGAGATAGAAAATAATTTAAATACCGGTTATAATGAGAGTGAGCGATGATAGTGATGGTGGGCGGTAGTTAGGCCTGTCAAAATTCAACAAGACACGATTAACCGTTGATTAAACGGGTTTGGGTGAGACCTTAACGAGTTCGAGTGATAAACGGGTCAACCCGTTTAACACGTTTAATAAACGAGTCGTGTTCGGGTGAGACATGCTAACCCGTTTATTACCCGTTTACCCGTTTAAATAAATTTAATATAATAATAAATTAATAATTATTTTAATAAAAATAATTAGAATTTATTAAAATTAATGATTCACAATATTTGTACTCTCTTAATTAAAAGATTTTCCAATTAGTGAACACTTGCAAAAATAAGTGAAAAAATTGAATGATAAAAGGAAAGGGCTTCAACCTTTTTATAGGCAAGGGAGGAGGTCTCCTTCCCTTGAATCTTCCGATGTGGGATTCAAGTCAAGAAAACTTTTTATAGGCAAGGGAGGAAGCCTCCTTCCCTTGAATCTTCCGGTGTGGGATTCAAGTCAAGAAGAGCTTTCTTAACTTGAATCCCACATCGGAAGATTCAAGTGAAGGAGACCTCCTCCCTTGCCTATAAAAAGGTTGAAGTCTTTTTCTTCTTGACTTGAATCCCACATCGAAAGATTCAAGGGAAGGAGACCTCCTCCCTTGCTTATAAAATGGTTGAAGCCTTTTCCTTTCATCATTTAACTTTTTTACTTGTTTTTACAAGTGTCTATTAATTGAAAATCTTATATTTAAGAGAGTACAAATATTGTGGATAGTTAATAGTTAATGGAGTTTAAAATTTTAATAGAGTAATTTTTTGGTGTGGGTTAAAATTTTAATAAAATTAAACGTGTTAAACGAGTTGTGTCGTGTTAACTGTTTATTAAACGATTCGTGTCCGTGTTTAAATTTTTTACCCGTTTATTAAACGTGTCGTGTACGAGTTTACATGTTTTTCACCTGTCACCCGTTTAACCTGACACGTTTGACACCCCTAGCGGCAGTGGGCTGTTAATGGTGGCGGTGATGGTGGTGACGGGGGTAGTAAGGATAGTGGTGACAGAGGGTGATGGTAAGACAGTGACAGTGGTGAGAGTAAAGGTGATGGTGGTGGTGGTGGTGGTAATGGAGTGGTGATGGTAGGGCCAGTGGTGGTGGTGATGGTAATAATGGCGGAGTGACAACGTTGGTGGTGACGACAACGGTGGTGGTGATAGAGTGATAATGGTGGTGGTGGTAGTGGGAGGTAGTTTGGTGGTGGTGGTAGTGGTAGTGGTAATGGTGGTGGTGATGTGGTTGTGATAGTTGTGGTTCCAAACACAATTTTTTTTAAAGTATTTATGAAAAATTATAAGTATTAAAATTATTTTTAAAAATTCACCCCAAACACACCCTTAGAACACTATTTTTCCTATTAAATTCGGAGTGTTAATATTAATTGTTGGATTAACTTTAAAATAAAATTTAAAGAGATCTCAACCGCGAATAACAAAAGTTATTTTGTTTATCTTTTGAGATTTGAATTGTATTATACTTTATAGATTAATTTTTAAAATTTTTTAGCATATAAAAATGCAAAGAGCCCTTAATCATATAGGGTCCGTTTGGTTAGAAAGAAAAAATGATCTAAAGTGAAAATGATAGAAAGTGAAGTGAAAGAAAAGAAAATAATAAAAAATATATTTTCATGAATTTATTTTGTTAGAATGAAAAATTTACGGGAAAGTTTTAAAACAATTTCATTTATATTGTTTGAAAGAAAGTAAAGTCATAATTTTTTTTTTGTAATTGTCTAAATTATAAAATTATCCTTAATTATATTAAATCAATCTAAAAAAGAAAAAAAATGTAATTGCAATTGAAAGTTAAATTTTTTAAAAAAAGTGGCTCGAAATCTAATTCTAAGACAGTCACCAACAAAAAAGTCTTTGGGCCAAATTATGCGATTAATTAAATTTATACCAAAATTTTTTAAAATTAATAACCAACAAAATATTTTAAGAAAAATAAAGTAAAATAAGAAGTTAATTATGAATCACAACTTTTTTGCATTTCTTTGTATTTTTTACAAGAAAAAAAAATTATTTGTGAAAAAATTCAAAAAAAAAAAAATTTATTTTTTCTATCATTCTCTTGCTAAACAAACGAGCCTACACTGACAAAACTTGTACGAATAACGCTATATTGACCAAACTAAATTTGGAGCTCAAATGATATGACAATATATTATTTGAAGTTTTTATTGGGACTCAAATGATATGACATCAAATAAAGAAGTCTAACTCAACTGCCATATTATTTAAGCTTTAAATTTAATTTCAAAATTTAGTGAGTGTAATATTATTGAATTTGTACTTATCTTTCCAACATGCCGTTTCGCGACACACTTGCCACCTGTCTCACGTGTCGATGCATGTGCACTTGCTTACGTGGCGAGCACTAAGAAAGTTGGAATCTCTGTGGATTTGTCGTCGTCGTGGAAGAAAAAGACACTCGACTCTTGCTGTCTCTCCTCCCTACCTCGCTGTCTCTCTCTCTCAACTTCGAAATTCAAAATTATATACATTTTACAGGATATTATTTACCTCCTTTTGTCTCTGGTCTCTGTCCCATTCCTTTCTTCTTAGGGTTTTCCAGATCCTACTTTCTCTGTAAGTTCTCTCCATGCCACAAACTACATTGCGTCGATGTTGTTTGATCTGCCTTGATTTTTGTCGTTGGATTGAGCTCTTTGGCTTCTAGGTTTGAATTATTATTTTATGTGTTTTGGTTTTTGTGACGTTTTCAGATCTCGAAGTGGTGTTTTTTTTGGAGGATTGGGAATTGCTGGAGATGTCGAAAGCTGGAGCTTTGGATCTCGCATCTGGTCTTGGTGGAAAGATTGAGAAAGACGATGTTCTCTCCGCCGTGGATAAGTACATTATCTCTCTGAAATTTTGATTTAATTTCTCTATATCTCTCTTTGTAAGCGACTTTCGTTTAAAGGAAAGTGATTTCTAATCTGTCTCTCTTTTTCTCTAGGAGGAGATTCAAATATCCCTCTCTCTCTCTCTCTCTCTAGAATCATGTCTCAACCTTTTTTTGATTTCGATGATGAGTCTGTCCAGCAACGAAGTAATTGAGTTTTTTTAGACATTACAATATATCCATATTCAAAATTGGTTAACCATTCGTTAGGATCTATCTACGTGCATTGCAAATCTTCTGGGATTTTTGTCGGGTCTTGATCTGATTTCTCCTTCTTGATCTCTGTTTTGATACACTTCCATTAGTCATAAAGCCTTGGTCTAACAATTTAGGTATGAGAAGTATCATGTCTGTTATGGAGGTGACGAGGAAGAGAGAAAAGCCAACTACACGGACATGGTAAGAGGACTTCTTTAACATTTTTTACAAAACTCTGACTTTATTTCTTATACCTGCCACTGTATATTTACTCAAACTAAGTTTAATGTTCAACTTGAAATTACTCTTACAAATTTAAAGATAGATACAATGCACATGATTTTTTGTGTTCACTAAGTTTACGACATTATGTCATTCAGCTTTATTTTTTTCTAACATTCACATATGCTTCACTATATAACATTCAGTCAGCATATTTGCCATTACTATCTTTGGTTGTTTTCTCTATTCTACAGATCCATGACAGATTTATAAGCAGTCTAGGATAGTAGTATTTCTTTATTTGTTGGGCCTATCTCTATAATAGAAGCTAAATAC
>CM042189.1:7301815-7362425 GCA_023539305.1 Ilex asprella
GTGTATAAGAGACAGTGCCTGGAGAAACAGCTTCTTACACAAACTATGTTGTGATTTCAGGACAAAGAAGTGTAAAATCACAGTGTCATTTAAATTAGTTATTTCATTTTTAGCGCATATTTTAGATTACGCTGGACTTATAACGAGTCGATATATTATGCGTTGCCTTTGGGTAAAAAGGCAGCAGTTCCATGAATGTTGGGTTTTAATTGAACTTTTAGACTGAGAAGATTTGCAACTTCACACTCTTGAGGTGGTCATGTTCATTAACGATGTTATTGCTGAAGCATGACTACTAATATCATCCAGTGCTCTGTCTATATATTTTCAAGTGTTTTTTATGCTTTTGTGTCTGGTTCTAAAATTTCTTGAATTTCTCATTAAGATAATATAATCTCTAGTAATTGGTACATGTGGTTTCCAGGTGAATAAATACTATGATCTTGTTACCAGCTTCTATGAATATGGCTGGGGAGAATCATTCCATTTTGCGCCCAGGTTACTATTGTCCTCTTCAAAGTTATTTGTGCATTCCTATTTTTGTCAACTATGTCATATGCAGTAACTTCTTCTAATAAATTACTAATCATGAGCATTATATTTGTGCCCACAGATGGAAAGGAGAGTCTCTTCGGGAGAGCATTAAGCGACATGAGCACTTCCTTGCTCTACAACTAGGCCTAAAACCGGAACAGAAGGTCTTATTCCTTCAATTGACTGTAATTGAAACATCGCCGTTGAAAAGACTCAGTCATTCATTGTTTGTGAGTTTGTTGTTCCATATTGTCCTGTAACACTTAACGTTGTCATTGTAGGTGTTGGATGTAGGATGTGGAATTGGTGGACCATTAAGGGAAATTGCTAGATTCAGGTAAATGGCGATTCATAATTTCACTCTATATTCTGCTTGGATGTGTTGTTGGCTCTTCGTTTCTGTGTTTCTTTGGTTGTATGCATCTATTTCACTTTGTAATAGTAGTGATAGATGAATAACAAGCGCTGCATGGGCAGGAGTACCAGCAGTGGAACTTATGGATTGTTTTTGCTTTGTGACCATAATAAACAAGGATATTTAAGTGATCTTTTCATTGCTCTGATACTGCAATAATTTGCAAACATTATCTCTGGCGTGATGGCAGTGCCTTCATGAGTGCCTTTAGCTTTTCTTTTGATTTCCAGTCTATGTTGAAAGGTTTCAAGAAGTTCTCTTGGTTCATTTATTCTTTAATTTCCAAGAGTTGGCTGAGACTAATTTGTATATTGGTAACTTGCAGCTCTACATCAGTGACAGGCCTAAACAACAATGAGTATCAAATAGCTAGGGGAAAGGTAAATGCTTATGTCTTATGTGATAAACAAATGAAATGTCCGCAACAGCTCTTGCTGCATATAATCAAAATGTTTTCATCTTTTGGATGAGGATTCTATCCCAGAGATTGTGCAGTATTCACTTTAGATTCTTCTTGCACATGGTGGACTACTTCAACCTTGTAGCTTACTTTGAACTAGAAATCAAATCAATTCGTAAAATCTGTATTCTCTTGTATGTGGTAAATGTCCTATGCTCTATGGGCATTACAGTTTAATTGCTCCTTTAACTCTACAGGCACTTAACAGCGTTGTTGGAGTGGACCAGACCTGCAACTTCGTGAAGGTAATTAGTTTTCTATCTTAAATTTATGTTCTGTTCTGAACCACTTTTCTATCTGGTGTTTTGACTATAATTTGGGGATTATATGCAGGCTGATTTCATGAAAATGCCATTTCCTGACAATACCTTTGATGCGGTTTATGCAATCGAAGCTACCTGCCATGCTCCTGACGCAGTATGTTGATTTTAGATGCTCAATCTTGATCTGAAAGATTTCCATATGTTTCTATTTTGGAATGATATTATGACTCTTTCTGTTGATTTTTCTGCAGTTTCATTTAAATTAATCTGGCATAACTTGCATTTTTGTTTTAAAGGTTGGATGCTACAAAGAGATATATCGGGTATTGAAGCCTGGTCAATGTTTTGCTGCGTATGAGTGGTGTATGACTGAGTCCTTTGACCCCAATAACCAAGAACACCAAAAGATTAAGGTAGTACAGACAACTTAGTTTTTCTTTTTTTATTAATTATGTTTGTATTCATGGATCCTTCTTTTATCACACAATTTCATGGAAACAGGCAGAAATTGAGATTGGTGATGGCCTCCCTGACATCAGGTTGACAAGGCAGTGCCTTGAAGCTCTGAAGCTGGCAGGTTTTGAAGTGAGTTTCAAATTTGTGGTTTCTTCTTTTTAATTTCAAGTGAACTGCCTGTATGAAATAAGTGACAGTTTATTTTTGTCTGCAAAGGTTATACGGGAGAAAGATCTTGCGGTGGGCTCACCCGTCCCTTGGTATTTGCCTTTGGATAAAAGTCACTTCTCGCTCAGTAGTTTCCGTCTAACTGCAATGGGACGTTTTATTACCAAAAATATGGTGAGATTTGAACGCATATGCGAGGGTTTTCTTGTATGTTTCTTAACCAAAAAATAAAAATGGAGACAAGGAAAACACCTCCTTTTTGGTTGGATATCTCTACTGTCGATGTTAATTGGTTCTGTGATTAGACGTTAGAGTAAATTAGTTCTTTGATTTCTGTCTTTGTAGGTGATGGCCCTAGAATACGTTGGCCTTGCGCCCAAGGGAAGTCAAAGGGTGCAGTTATTCTTAGAGCA
This sequence comes from Ilex asprella, assembly GCA_023539305.1. Classification (NCBI taxonomy): domain Eukaryota; kingdom Viridiplantae; phylum Streptophyta; class Magnoliopsida; order Aquifoliales; family Aquifoliaceae; genus Ilex; species Ilex asprella. The sequence continues at coordinate 7,304,525 of CM042189.1, forward strand.
AGCTGCAGAAGGGCTTGTTGCTGGTGGAAAGTAAGAACTTTCTCCAGTCAACTTTCTCGTCGTTTATTCTTGAGCCTCTTAACCATAAAAAAGGCCTTCAATAATTTGGATTGGACGAGAGCTCTTTTAATGTGTATTAACATTTGAGTATATGATAGCAAGAATCAGCCTAAGCTTTAGCCAGTATAGCAGCAAATAATTTCTACTCTCTGATTTGGTTCTTTGGTAGAATTAGAAAAGGGATGGGTAGTAAATGGTTCCATCTGATAGCAGAGGAACAGAGGAGCCTGCTCAAAAAAGAAAAACCCACAAGTAAAAATAATAAAGCAGAGGAATCAGATTTTTCTTCTCATGCCACAGCTGTTATGTTGCGGAACACAATTTACTTAATCCCAACATCTATGCGCATGCAATACCGTTGTGATTTTGGTGTCTTTAAATGGGGTGTTAATTGACCGAGCTTTTCGAGGTTTAAAGTATATTTAGATTCTGCTTGCTTGTGACTGGCTGAGCTCGTCTACCAACCTTAGATTCTTGCTTAAATTCTCGACAGAAGCTTACGAGCATTCGAGCTGAAAGAGAGCTCTACTAACAATGAAACGCTGTATGTATGGTTCATCTTTCGATTATGTGTTGTTAGTAATAAATCTGGAATTATTTATAGACAAAACTCTATTCAAGCCGAGTTGCATGTTTGAATTAGCGCCCCCCCCCCCCTCTTCCTTCAAAAAGAAAAAAAGATAGTAAAGAATAACTTCTATATGCATGAAATATCAGTATGATTTTGGGGTCTCTAGTACCAATATTGATCGACAGAAGATGGAAAACTGTGCTTTTATAGCTTCCATGAATTATTTTCTTTCTGTTTAATGATGGGGTATCTATAGAGTTGTTTTGACTAATATTTACCTTAACCACTTGGGTTTTGCAGGAAAGAGATCTTCACGCCACTGTATTTCTTCTTGGCTCGGAAGCCTCTGTCTGATGTGCTGTAACATGGAAGTGACATAAAATTACCTTGCTTGTGCGTGTTTAGTTTCCTGGAACATCATCTGAGACCTGCTATCTCAGGAGTTCTAATGCCAGCATTTTTATATTTTGGATTTCCCTCATTTCTTAAATATGTGAAAATTTCGTCAAATTTCATACGAATTTGCAGGAAAAATGGGATTTTTTTTCAATTTTGGTCAAGTTCAATCATTTACTAGAATAATTTTTTTTGGGGACAAGGAACTAAATTTTGTTTCAAAACGTCTGAAATATTTTCATTTCCATGAAAATCGAAACGATTCATTGATTGAATATCAAAATTCTTATGTTTGAGATGTTTTGGTGGGTTTCGAGATTTTTTGACCTTTGTTTTTGGTATGTTTTGATGAATATTTTGTAAATAAATCTTTAATTTTTTCTTTGTTTTCATCTTGTTTTCGAAATATTATTGGAATTTTCTTATGTTTGAGATGTTTTGGTAGGTTTCGAGATTTTTTGACCTTTGTTTTGGTATGTTTTGATGAATGTTTGTTAAATAAATTTTTAATTTTTTTCTTTGTTTTCATCTTGTTTTCAAAATATTTTCAAAACATTATCAAAATGTTTTTGTTTTTAAGTTCACCAAAATTATGCAGGAAAACAAAATTTTGATTCTTGGGGATGGGTAAATATTAATGGTATTCATAGAAAACCACTCGGGGGGATCATTATATTAGACGGGAGACGATTGAACTTGAAATTGAGAGGATTCAAATGACGATAAAATGTAAGGGGTTGTTTGGTAACGTTTTTATTTTTGTGTCTTCAAAAAATCAAAAACAGAGATAATTTTTTGTTTCTGTTTTGTAGTAAACACTGAAACTGAAAACATGTTTGATAGTTATTTTTGTCTATCAAATTATGAGAATAAAAATAAAAAACATGTTTAGTAATTATTTTAAGTTTTATCCTAATTATGTTTTATAATATCTCATACAACAAAATACAAATCTAAAAATTTCTTAACCCAACATATCTACTAATTCTTCCAAATTCACATGCACAATTCTCTCCGAGGGATGGTTGATTTTCTGAAATAAAAGAATAGAAGATCTTTTATCCTTGTAGCAAACTCAACACAGTAGCAACAAACAACAAGAAACAAAGAATTACAAGAATTTTGGAAAACCAAAAATACAATCCAAGGTTTTAATCCTTCAACAAAAAAATCAAAAAAATATTCAATACTTCCATGGCAGCAGCCTTTCTTCTAGAATTCATCTCCTTGCAACCCAATCTCATTCACACCTTAACGTCTTCAGTGCAGCAGCATACTCCAGCTTAGTCAACCATGATCATCAAAGACCAAAAAAATCGTTCAGAGAGCGACACAGAAGATGTTACAAATGCTTATAATCTCAGTTAACAATCAAGGCCACACAAATACAGTTCACATGAATGATTCTGTGAAGTAAAATTAAAATGGTTATTCTGTCAAAAACCAACTTATGCTCAACTGTGAATCTGAAGATCTGTTTTGTGCAACACGATCTAAAAGATATGAAACCTCCTTGCTACTGCAAACATCTATAATAGTTAGATCAGACACATGAGTGTTGCCACTTGCATCATGTTTTATAGCATACTACTTTCCGGCATTAGCACTCTCTGTCTTTGAAAAATTTGCAAATAACAGATCACGTATATTCTCATTGTATATTTCCAACATGGACGCCTGCATTTCATATTTCCATCCTTGGGGTTGAAGAGCTTGTTTAGTCTCAAATATCTGTTTTAATCAGCGTGGTATCAACCCTTTTCGTAGATTTTAGCTTATGGAAATAAAATATGCAAATTCATACCCATAATTGCAAATGCCTAGACATACCCAAAATCAATCCTAATTCAATCCCACCCCCAATTCATTCCTAAAGCAAATGACAATTCAATCACAATCTCAATCTCAATTCAATCACAAACACAACACACAACACACACACACCCCCAGCACACAGAACACACACACATACAGCGCACGGAACATGCACAAACACACAGAGATCGGTGCATATATGTATAGATCTGTGTGTATATATAGAGAGAGCGAAGAGATTAGATGAGAAAAGGAGAAAGAGAAAGAGAAGGGGCTTACCTCTTTGTCGGTGTGAGAGAGGAGAGGAGATCACTGCTCCTCGTCAGTGATGGTGAGAGAGTGGAGAGAGTGAGGCAACGATGCACAGAAGAGAATAGAGAGAGACAACGATGGAGAGGAGAGAGAAATGATGTGGGTTTAAATAATTTCACGAAAAAGGCTATTTTGCTGCTAAGGAAGTTCAAAACCCGAATCTCATTAATTCTCTTTAGCGCGTGTTTTTATTTTGTTGTTTCTTGAAATATAAATTTTTTGTTCCCATTTTTTTTTGTCTTTGTTTCCAAATAACTAATGTAAAACAAAAACAAAAACAGTACCCAAACATATTTTTGTTTTTATTGTTGACAAAAATTGAAAACAAAAACACAAAACACAAGACAAAGACAGTAAACAAACAACCCCCAAGCTCTCTTTTATTAGTTTCAAACTTATTTAACAAATTATTGCTGTTCTTATAAAGACGAGTTTTCAAAATTTGTTTTTCAAATTTCAAAGCAAAAACATGTTTTGAAAATATACTTTTAAAGGTTTTTCGTTGAAAAGCATGTTTTCAAAAAATAAATATATAATAATTTGATAAATAAATTTAAAATTACGATATTTGGGAAAATTTTTTTCAAAACAACGGTAAAGTGAGTTAAGTTAGAATACACTTCCAATTTCAAAAGAAAATTAAATATTCCATATGATTACATTATTACTGTTATAAACATTTCATGTGTGGTGGATGACCACATACCCACCACTTTTAATTTTTGAAAATTTTTTAGTTACACTCTTTTTAATTTCTTATATCTTCAAGAATATTTTCCTCTATTTTCTGAATCTTTATTAACACTCACTATCAGATTAAAGATGTTAACTAGAATGCAATTTTACTAAATTACTCATAATATATTTTTAAAAATAATTTATCCACACCCTATTTAGATAGACATATTTTCAATAACACCCCTTATATTTTCTATTTTTTTATGTATTAATATTTAGACCAATTAAAATTCGATTTGAGTTAATTAAAATTTATTTTTTATGTATTAAAATTTGAGTTGATTAAAAATTATATTTTTTTAAAGTATTAAAATTTGAGTAGATTAAAATTATATTCCAGGTGAATAAAATTTAATTTTAATTGGCTCGAATCAATTTTAATCAACTCATATTTTAATTGGCATGAATTTTTATAGGTAAAAAATATAAGTTTTAATTGGCTTAAAGTGAATTTTAATTGGGGCTAACAGCTCCGATATAACTCAAATCGGCTCGAATTTTAGTACGTAAAAAAGAAATTTTAATAGGCTTGAATTTGAATACATAAAAAAATGAAATTTAATTAACTCGAATCAAATTTTAATCAGATCGAATTTTAATATGTAAAAAAATAAATTTTAATCGGCTCGAATTTTAATCTAATTTTATATAAAAGGATTGTTTGAGATTTGTGTAGGGATGATTTTGGTATTTTAGATGAATTTTCTTTGTTAGAAATTGTGGTTTTACCGCGAATGAATTGGATGAAACTATTATGTTTTCAATTTTCTTATTTTACAATGTTTTCTTATTTTTCAATCAATAATTATAAAATATTTAATATAAAATCATGAACTATGATTAATGGAAGTACAATATCGACTTGAATACCATAGCTTTACCCGCGTATTAGGAGAGACTACTATTAGAGAAAAATAATATTTTTTCATGCGAGTATTAATCTAATGATATTGAGTTTGTGTTGTGTATAAGTTGTGTTTAACAGATTCACGTCATGTTTAGTCAGATTTGCGTCATGTTATTTTCTTGAGTGGTCTAACAAGATTACTTCATTTATCACTATACCTCGATAAAATTAAATATAAATTTTTTAATTTTAGATCAATTTTATGTCAAATTTGCGGGTTTATCGAATTACCAAAGGTGTAAGTAAGATGCACTAAAAACTAATAATGGCAGACTTGGTCCTTCTCAAATTCCACCAAAAGCAGGAAGAATTAAACCGATGATTGCTTGGTGATCATCAAAATGCACTAAAAACTAATAATGACAGACTTGGTCCTTCTCAAATTTCCACCCAAAGCAGGAAGAATTAAACCGGTGACCATCAAAATGCACTAAAAACTAATAATGGCAGACTTGGTCCTTCTCAAATTTTCACCCAAAACAGGAATAATTAAACCGATGATTGCTTGGTGACTATCAAAATGCACTAAAAACTAATAATGATAGACTTGGTCATTCTCAATTTTCCACCCAAAGCAGGAAGAATTAAACTGATGATTGCTTGGTGACCATCAAAATGCACTAAAAACTAGTAATGACAGACTTGGTCCTTCTCAATTTTCCACCCAAAGCATGAAGAATTAAACTGATGATTGCTTGGTGACCATCAAAATGCACTAAAAACTAATAATGGTAGACTTGGTCCTTCTCAATTTCTACCCAAAGCAGGAAGAATTAAACCGATGATTGTTTGGTGATCATAAAAAATTTAAACCGATACACCTTTTTGACGGCATGTGATGCAACATCCACAGAAAGTTTTTAAAGAGAAAAAAGTAGCTCAAGTTATAATAGAGATGAGTTGATTTATACGTCTTGTATTTAAATTTTGGTAACCCCTTGAGGTTAGATCATGAGCGATTTATCTCTCCTGAATACCCTAATTTTAAAGTAGATGACCAATCTTTCATCGGACCGAAGAGAGATTTTGTTGAAATACGGATAAGCTGGCCTAGACACACCTAATCGTTTAACCAAAAAAAAAAGAAGAGAAAGACTATGGAATCAATTTTCTTAATGTACCGAAATTTATAATTTTTTGAGCTTTTTTTTTGAACATGTAATTTTGTGTGCTCAAAATTATATCTTTTTGTGATATAAGTTACAATTGAAAAAAAATGATGAAAACTATAATTTAAAAGCTAAAATTACTATTTTTTAAGATTAAGTTACACATTTAAAATGTGAAGTTACAATTGATCGATCACAAAGTTGTCCCAATCAGTTGTAATTTCACATTTAAAAGCTAAAATTTGATCTCAAAAAATAATAATTTTATACCAAAAGTTTTTGGTGCTTTATTAGTACCCTAGAAAATGTCATACATTATTAACCATTACCTCTTGGAGCATCTCAAAGAGAATAAGTAAAATACATAAAAAGTTCAAAATTTAGCTATTTTGTCTTAAAATTTCACTCCAACAAATTATCTCAAAAGCATGTAAAATAACATTTTGCTACAGTGATACTCTATATTTAGAGTACACTGTAGTAATATGTATAAATTATTTATAATATTTTATCTCTTTTATTTTCTTTTCTTCAATTTTCTATCTTTTTCTCTTTCACTATTCCAAAAAAAAAATTTATACAAAAAGAATGATTGCAAAAAGTATAGACCGTGAGACCTGATCCGCCTAGTGAGGTATAAATGGGAGTAAATAATGGAGGAACAAAATAAAAAAAATAAAGCCTCCCATGTATTCCATCTCTGTTTCACATGCCTCCAACCTAAACTAGGAGAAATTTTTACATGGCCAACAATTTCCAAGAAATATGTCAAATCTATAGCAGTGTCTACAGTACCAGAAATTTCAAAATTCAACTATTCTCTCAATATCTCATACTCTTTCTCTCTCTCTCTTTAAGGTCAGAGTTTTAGAAATCGTTTGGATTTTAGGGCAACTTCCAAACACATCAAACTCAACTCACGAAAGGAGCAATCCCATGGTTTTAAGCATTGTGTGCAAACTCTAAGCGTGATATCTGTAGGAGTACTTTGAAGGCATTGCACCCTGCTGGTTCACAAGCTTCACAAGTTTAAACTTTCGTTCGTTACTGTACTGTGCATAGCTGAATAACACTGTAGTTTCTCCTCTTTTCTGTAATTTTGTCATGTCATTTCCAATCGCATCAACAATGAAAATTTTAAATTTTGTATGACCGACCTTCATTTTAAATTTTGAATAGACGCTATATACAAAAGAAATAATAAAATCAAAAATTTCCATTGTTTTGTTTCTTCTGTCTGTCTGTCCGGTCATCATTCTGTAGTTTCTCTAAATGAATCATTTTTATGTCTTACTACTGGAGTTTCATGGTTCAATGGCGAACACAGAAGTAGACCTAACTACACCACTGATGGTTTTTTGAGAGCTCTGAGTTGAAGTTGCGTTGTATTATTACTTCTGTTCTTCCTCATGCACAGTAGTTGGTCTCTTTGCTATATTTTTTTTGGGGCCAAACCTTTCTTCTCTCCGCCAGCTTTCTTTTTCTCTCTTCTCCTCTTATTTAACTGCAAGCTAATTAATACTAAATGTTCTTTGAAGATCAAGCACCCACACAAGATTCGTTCCATAAGTCTCTTACGGTCCTTTTTGTGCTGGGTGCTTTGGTTCTAGAGATTTAATAGGAGAACTTGCAGGTAAGAAGATTGAGCAACTGAAATTGTTGAGGTTGAAGACACGTTTTCTTGAGATGTATCCGAGTGCGCATTTTCTCTTCAGGTATAGTCCATTACAATTTTGTTTGAAAATTTATTTAAAGTCCTTGAACCACAAAGTATAGAAAAGAGCTCAAAGGTAGTGTTATGCATAACTGTAATCGCTTGAATAATCACTATCGATTCTAGTAAATAAGGTCATATGTGTTTAAATTTTAAATCAACTTAAACTTTGACACGTCCGTAATCAAAAAATACATCAAACAACCAAATTATTATTTTAAAAAAAATTTAAGTGGAGATATAATTTTTTTTACGACCTAAAAAGGTATAAGCTATTTTTAAAAATTTGAGGGGGAGTAAATGTATAATTATCTCCTACTTGTCTCACCGTTTCTGGTCCTTTTTTATATCAGAAATTCCTTCAATCATGCGTGTGAACATCTTTTTGCTATTATAATTTTGATTCCTTTTACTTGTTAGAACTTTCCATGACATACCCCACAATTTTTTATAATCTACTGAGTCCATTTATTTATTTTATCAACAAGTGACCTAAACCCCATTAAACTTACCAAGTGACCCAAACCCCATTGAACAAAATTTTTCGATTGAAATTCCATTCGTTTTTTGCAAAGTGACTATTTTGACATCTGAAGCTATATAAAATTATTGTCTAAGAAATGAGTTGCATAACACCACCAAAGATATAGAAATCTAAGAAATGGATTGCATAGCATCAAGAGCTATATAAAACTGTTGTCCAAGAATGAAAGTCACTTATAGAAGTCTTGAAATCTGGTGCACTCACTTTGGTAAAACTTATTAGTCTTGAAATCTGGAACATAAATCTTATAACAGTAACGCTACATTGATAAAATTTAGAGTCCAAATGATATGACAATGTCTTCGACGTACTCCTACAGATCACCCTTAGAGTTTGCACACAATGCTTAAAACCATGGGATTGCTCCTTTCGCGGGTTGGGTTTGATGGGACTGGAAGTTGCCCTCAGATCCAAAACGATTTTTAAAGCTCTGACCTTAAAGAGAGAGAGACAGAGAGTATGAGATATTGAGAGATAGCTCTGCTTAGATCTACTTCTGGCTCCCACAGATCGGTCAGTACTCGATTATTGCCGACGATCGATGATTGCTTGTTGTTGTCGATGATCAATTTTGCATCATTTTCCCTCTTCGTTGTTTTGCAAGTTAACCCAAGATAAACATAATTAGTTCATCAACAGAGACAAAAGAGAGAAATAGAGATGGAGAAAGTGGTTTGATAGAGAGATTTTAAAAAGTTTTGAATTTTAAAGTTACTGGTGAAGTGTGAAGATGAAGGGGTTGAATAGTTGAATTTTGAAATTTATGGTACTGTAGACACTGCTGTAGATTTAACGTATTTCTTGGAAATCGTTGGCTAGCGACGGAGTAAATTAATGGGTGATAAAAAAATATTAAAATGCTGTATTAAAACTGACAAATTATTCATGTGTCATTTTTTATTGGTTATACACCCCACATGGGTCTGTCACGTGGTGTGCATAACTCATGTAAAAATTTCTCTTAAACTCGTATTATAAAACCAACCAAATGTGCATGAAATGATCACCGCTAAGCCAACACATAAACCCCCTCCCCCTAGCTAACAACTTGCAAGATGAGAGTTCTAGCAGCAGTATTATACATTGTTCTTCTCACAATTTGCGGCCTTGGAATCCAAGGCGGCGGTGCCCCGGACTATCCCTCCATCTCCTTCAATTTGACGCTCGCCACCTGGGCCACATACAGAAACTTCATAGGGGAACTGCGAGAAAGAGTGACACGGAGAACCCGTACAATAAATGGTCTACCCGTGCTGAACCCCGCAAAATCAGTGCCAGTTCGGGAGCGATTCGTTTTGGTCCGTATCATCAATCACGATGGCAACACCGTTGCCTTGGCAGTAGATGTGGTGAACCTTTATGTGGTGGCTTTTGGCGCAAATACCAGATCCTATTTTTTCAGGGACTCTACAAAACTTGAACACAACAATTTATTCGTCGACACTACTCAAAACACGTTAGGCTTCACCGGCAACTATAATCAAATTGAGAAAGCGGCAAGAGTTCGCAGGGAATCTATCCCTTTGGGACCCACTCCCCTAGCTGAAGCCACCACAAGGTTGTGGAACGGTAGGAACGTAGCCGAACCGCTCCTTGTGGTCATTCAGATGGTCTCGGAAGCGGCAAGGTTTAGACGCATTGAGGAACGAGTCCGAAGAAGCATAACTGGTCAAAACACTTTTACACCAGACGGTTTGATGCTGAGCATGGAGATAATGTGGTCGCGTATGTCCTTGGAGGCCCAGCGGGCGAGAGATGGAGTAATCTTTGCAGAGATCGTTCAACTTCAAGATGAGAATTACAATCCCCTCAGAGTAGATAACTTTAATACACTCGGTCGCTATACCATGGTAGTGGTTCTTCTCTACCGATGCATCCCGATAACTAGTAGCGGTTCTTCTCGCACCAAAAGAATGGCCGATGTTCTTGTGGACAAGGGCTACAACAACAACGAAACATGTACGATACTAGAGTCCACAAGACGCATCAGTGGTCGGGAAGGATTGTGTGTGGACGTGAGGGATGGGAGCGACAACGATGGAAATCCCATCCAACTGTGGTCATGTGGACAACAGAGAAACCAACAATGGACGTTCCACACAGACGGAACAATCCGGTCGATGGGTAAATGCATGACTACCTACGGGTATAACCATGGAAACTATGTCATGATATTCGACTGTTCTACGGCTATTCCGGACGCCACTAAGTGGGTAGTATCTATTGACGGCAGCATCACCAATCCTCGCTCTGGACTAGTCCTGACGGCTCCCGACGCTACAGAGGGTACCACCCTGTTGGTAGAGAACAATATCTATGCCGCTAGGCAAGGTTGGAGTGTGGGAGAAGATGTAGAGCCCATCGTTACTTTCATTGTGGGGTATAATGACATGTGTTTGCAGTCTAACAATGAAAACAATCCTGTATGGTTGGAGGATTGTGGGCTCAATAGGCTTCAACAACGATGGACACTCTATAGTGACGGCACCATCCGACTAAATAGTGATCCTACTCTATGTGTGACCTCCGATGGCTATAGCTCCACTGATGTCATCATCATCCTTAAATGCCAAGGGTGGGGCTACCAGCGTTGGGTATTCAACACCGACGGTACCATCTTAAACCCAAATGCTAAACTAGTTATGGACGTGAAACAAAGCGATGTCTCTCTTCGACAAATCATTCTCTATCAGCCCACTGGGAATCCTAACCAGCAATGGCTAACACAAACCTACCAATAAGTAACCGCGTCAAGTGGGGAGAAAGACCAACATTAAATTCAAAAATCTTGAATTCAAACTACAAAAAAGAGTAATGTTACGTCGACTTAAAATATAAACTTGATTATTCACTATCATTGATTTTATTGTGGATTCTAATATTTATTAAGACTCACTATTTATTTAATGATTGTGATTGATCAAGTCCATATTTTAAATTCATATTTTAAGTCTAAATAACATTTTTCCAAAATTGCTCTTTTTAAATGTGTAAAAATTGTCACTAGATCTTTTAGTGACAACTTTTTTATTGCAACTAAGTCATGGTAAAGCAATATATGCCGTGGCTAAATAATAAATAATTTAGTTATGTCATTATCAATGTTGCCACTAAAAGTAAAAATCTTTAGCCACAATACGAAAAAAATGTCACTAAATGTGTAATATTTAGTCACAATAATTATTGTAGTTAATTAAGATAATGTTGCCACTAAATGTACTATGTCACCACTAAAAATACGATAATCTAATGATCATTTGACTTTTGAAGAGTCACTAGTCTGTAAATATAACAAAAGAAATATAATTAGGTTATTTTCAAAATTTAATAGTTGTTAATAGTCTAATATCACAATTACGTCAACAAAACATGTTTTTGGTACAAATTCTTTTTTCAATTACCTTAATCGTGAACATAGTGGAACTTAACGCAAACCCCACAATTAATCAAGGAGTCTTAAAAATAATGCATACCTACTATTAATGGACTATAAATCAACATGCACCCAACCAAAAAAAAAAAAAAAATACATTTGTTGTGTTTTACCTTGCATATTTCGTTTTTAATCTTAGGATGTAACGCTTGAAGAGCTGTTTCTAGAGTTTTCATTGGTTTATACCTTACAAAAATTTATCCAACTCGGATCAGAAGTTTAGGCATAGCATAATTGTCTTCCAAAAGTCAGATTCAAGTCCTGAGTAGCTATCATGTCTTTCGTATAATTTGGGTTATAAGTCTTCAGCTTGCTCAATTTACGGGTGTTTGCAAGTCTTTGAAGAAGCTGACTTCACTTCACTGCTCCAAAACAAAGTCGAAGAAAAAACCTTAATGGCTTGCACCAAGTCATTGAGGAAAACACCCTTTCATCATAAAATCAATGGCAATTGTTTAGGCATATCACTGCGTCAGATGTACCACGTGCAATTAGATTGTAGCTTATAGCTTATTCAGAAGAAGAACTTGATGCAAGATATCATACCTAGGCAGCTCGAAACGCCACCAACGAGGATGGGAACATTGAGAGCCACAGTCGCCATCGTGTAAAGAAATTGACCCATTATAACCGAAAGAAAAAGGATTGATGCATGAGGAACTAAATTATGCACTGAAAAGTAACACAAAGAAATGCAGGAAAAAGAAATACCGTTGACAGCAGCAAGTGATGTTGATGACTTCGCCTACGGCTTATCCAAAATTGAAGCCTTTCTTCAGCAATACTCTCTTCTACACCATATACTTTGGCTCTTCTCCAAAAATATGTAAGCCAAGCCTGCAAATAGTGTTTAGTTTCTGAAAATAATACATCTTGACATAAAATCATTTCCACTCATCACACTGAAACTGATCAACAGAAGAACTTGTCGATGCTTTCATGCCAGATCAATGGACCAGTTACTTATATCTTGTTTCTGATCGAGGAGGTTAAACGAGCCTAACTCACACCATTATAAGTACAACATAAGTAACAAAAATAAATCATTGATTTACCAAGTAACTTGATAAGCACAACTTCAATTTTGAAAAATTAATGATGCAGCAGTCATATTGTGTGAAGTTTAAAAAAATTTAAGGAAACTGCACAAAGTGATTGTCTCTTGTGGTTGTCATGTGTTGCATAAGAAAAAGAGCATATTGGCCTTTAATTAATCTAATAATTCAAATTGGCGAGACCACAAGTCCCAACAACCTAGGATGGCTGGTAGATTTGTTTTGTACAAGTCTCATGTTTTATATTGGCTCAATCACAAGCGTTTAACCATATTTATCCCTTGTCTTAGCCACAACATGCAGCGATCCAGTTCATGATATGTCCAAAAAAGTTGCCTGTTGGTATGGCTGCCAGATGCCACATTTTTTTTTTGGTGGGGGGGGGGGGAAAAAAAAAAAAGAAGAAAGGTTTCTTATTAGCACATCCAATGGAAGAAATGGTGGTGTTTTTCCAGCTCCTGTGCTCTTGGTCACAAATCAAACAAAGGATTGAACCAACGGTAGCAGCAAAAAATAGCAAAAATGCCTTGAATCTTGTCTTCTACCACATATATAAATTGAGGGTATGACGACTATGCAACCTTGGTATGCTGGCAGCTTATTTTTCAGCTCATTTTTATAATTCGTTGAAAAAAAAAACCCAAATTGGCCAAATGAGGTCAAAAAAAATTCAGGGCACTTAAATACTTGGAAGCTATGACATACTAGAACCAATGAAGGAGATATTGTTAAACAAACTAACACTCTTATTACCAACATCAAGTCTAGACAAAGAAATAAATTTTGAGATACACTAATGCTATTGAGACATAATGTAAGAACATAATGAGTTATCACTAATGAAATGAATTTAATGATGAGTTTCATTATAGAATTAAATAAATTCACTATCATTATGTCCCTAAATTATGTTTCAATAGTATTACTTTTTGTCCTAACAAAAGGAACATAAAGTCTTTGAACAAATCTAAATAATTACCGGTATCTAAAAATAAATGAAAAGTCCCAATAGTTTTAACTGGAGCTTTAACTTGGTCTCGGTTAACCATGAATATAAATTTCTCTTTTGGATTTGTGGTTTGGGTTGTAAGGAATCCCTCTATCTAATTTACTATACCTTCAAGGATATTTATTTCCTTTATTTTTTGAATATTTACTAACACTCCCTATCAGATTAAAATGTTAACTAGAATGTAATTTTACTAAATTACTCATGATATATTTAAAAAAAAATATTCATCCACACCCTCTTTAAATAGGCATATCTTAAATGAGACCCCCTATATTTTTTAAAAAAAATTATGTATTAAAATTCAGGCCGATTAAAATTCAATTCGAGTTAATTAAAATTCGAGTTGATTAAAAATTATATTTTTTTAAATATTAAAATTTAAGTCGATTAAAATTATATTCGAGACGATTAAAATTTATTTTTAATTGACTCGAATCAAATTTTAATCAACTCATATTTTAATTGACATAAATTTTTATAAGTAAAAAAATATAAATTTTAATTGGCTTAAAGTGAATTTTAATTGGCGTTAACATCTCAAATCAACTCGAATTTTAATAGGTAATTTTTCTTTTTAATAGCCTCGAATTTGAATACATAAAAAAATAAAATTTAATCACATCGAATCGAATTTTTATCGAGTCAAATTTTAATATGTAAAAAAATAAATTTTAATCAACTCGAATTTTAATATGTAGAAAAATAAATTTTAATCGGCTTGAATTTTAATCAAATTTTAAATAGAATGATTGTTTGAGATTTGTGTAGGAATAATGTTGGTATTTTAGATGAATTTTCTTTGTCAGAAATTGTGGTTTAACGGTGAATGAATTGGATGAAACTATTCTGTTTACAATTTTCTTATTTTACAATGTTTTATTATTTTTCAATCAATTTTTATAAAATATTTAATATAAAATCATGAACTGTAATTATTAATGGAAGTACAGTATCGACTTGAATACTATAGATTTACCCGTGTATTAGAAGAGACTACTATTAGAGAAAAATAAATATTTTCTCACGTGAATATTAATCCATTCATATTGAGTGTGTGTTTTGTATAAATTGTGTTTAACAGATTCGCGTCATGTTTAGTGAAATTTGTGTCATGTTATTTTCTTGACTGGTCTAACAAGATTACCATTTGATCCAAAAAAAAAATAAAATTACTTCATTTATCACTATGCCTCGGTAAATTAAATATAATTTTTTTAATTTTAGATCAATTTCATGCCGAATTTGCGGGTCTATGGAATTACCAGAGATGTAAGTAAGATGCACTAAAAATTAATAAAGACAGACTTGGTCCTTCTCAATTTTTCACTGAAAGCAAGAAGAAGTAAACCGATGTTTGCTTGGTGACCATAAAAAATTTAATATTCAATAGATTGATGTATTGGATGCTAGATTGTTCAAATAGAATAAAAGTTTATTCAATAAATTTTTTGGTCTTGTGTTTCTGGGTATATGATTGTGATACATTTTTGTTTTTTTTTTTTTTAATTTCCTAAACAATTAACTAAAAAAGGATTTGTGGGAATGAATATGTTTTCGTCGCTGAAATTATCTAACTCTTTTAACGATGAAATTTATTTGTCGCCAAAAGTCTTGAGCAAATTTCTTTTGGACTTTTCTGCGACACCTCTTACTTTATTGCAACAAATATTTACATTTTTAGCGATAAATCACTTGTAGCCCAATAGTCTCTCTTTCACAACAAATAAATTTTGTTGTCGAAAAAGCACTTTTGGCGACTAATTCAACATTTATTCGCAGAAAACTTTTTGTGATGAGCCTAATGTGACAACTTGACGACAAAAATATTTCGTCGCAAAAAGTCTTTTGCAACAAATTTTGTACTTTAACGATGAATAAATTTGCTGTTAAAAATCAAATTTATTGTAGTGAATGGAAATACAGTATCGACTTGAATATCATAGCTTAACCGGTGTATTAGAAGAGACTACTATTAGAGAAAAATAAATATTTTCTCACGCGGATATTAATCCAATCATATTGAGTTTGTGTTGTGTTTAATGATTTGCATCATGTTTAATCAGAGTTGCGTCATGTTATTTTTTTGAGCGGTCTAATAAGATTATTTCATTTATCACTTTACCTCGGTAAAATTAAATATAAATTTCTTAATTTCAGATCACTTTCATGTCAAATTTGGGGATGCACTAAAAACTAATTGTGGCAGACTTGATCCTTCTCAATTTTCCACCGAAAGTAGGAAGAATTAAACCGATATTTGCTTGGTGACCATCAAAAATTTAATATTCAGCAGCCCACATGCGATACAATTTTTTGACAGCATGTGATTCAACTTCCACCGAAAGTTTTTAAAGAGAGAAAGAAGTCCTCTGTTTGCTTTGCATTTAAAAAAATAATATTTGAAAATTATTTTTGAGATGAGTTTTAGAAAAGTTATTTTGATGTTTATTGAGACGAAAAACTTGTTTGGCAAGATAATTTTAAAAATAATTTTACAAAATAAAAAGCAAAAGAAAAGATCTTAGTTGCTCTGTTGAAGAGATCTTGAAGTAGCACAACGAGAGAGAGAGAGAGAGGAGATCTTGAAGGAGAAAATGTTTAAGTGGAGGGTTTTTATATTTCAACGAAAAAAATTGTGTTTTGCTGCTAAGGAAGTTCCCTGTTGTGTTATGCTGTTTTCGCATGAGCTACGCCGGTGATTCACTGGAAGATGTTGTGCCTGTGACTCACCGGAGCATAAGTGAAGAAGTGGGCTGAGCAAAGTCTGGGCAAATGACGGGGAAGGGGAAAAAGAAATGACCCACCTTGTAAACTTAGTCCAAAAGTGAGCTGTAGTGAACAGTGTCCATGACCTTTGGATTTTCACAATTTTCAGGATAAAACTCAGAAAACAACCTAGCCTTATTTTTTATTTTTTTCTTCCAAATTTTAGTTTTTCTCAAAAATTTGAGAATAAAAATACTAATCAAATGCGTTTTGAGTGTTTTTGAGGTTTTGAGAACAAAAAACAGGTTTGAAGATTCAAACCAAACAACCCTAATTATTGGGTGAGAAAGACTAATATCATTATAGCTCCAACATTAGCTCAAGTCATAATAGAGATGAGTTGATTCAGACGTCTTGAGTTTAAATTTTGGCAACTCCTTAAAGTAGATTATGAACGATTTATTAATCATGAATATTCTAGTTTCAACGTTGATGATCTGTCTTTGATCGGATTGGATCGATAAGAGAATTAGTCGAAGTATGCATAAGTTTGCCCAAACACACCTAATTGTTTAACCAAAAAAAAAAAGAAAAGAGGAAGACTATAGTAACAATTTTTGTAATGTACGGAAATTTATAATTTCTTGAGCTTTTTTTTTTTTGAACATGTAATTTTTTGAGCACAAATTATATCTTTTTGTGGTATAAGTTACAATTGAAAAAATGATGAAAACTATAATTTAAAAGCTAAAATTACTATTTTTAAGATTAAATTACACATTTTAAATGTGAAGTTACAATTGATTGATCACGAAGTTATCTCAATCAGTTGTAACTTCATATTTAAAAGCTAAAATTTGATCTTAAAAAATAATAATTTTATACCAATTTTTTTTGGTACTTTATTAGTACCCTGTTTTTTATCAGAGACACTATAACACTTCTACTTAAAAAGTAGAAGTGTCAGAACGCCTTATAAATCACACACACACCCAAAGATAAACCGACGTGGGTTTACCCCAGTCCATCACCACCTTGGCTTAGACAATGTCGTACATCATTAACCATCATCGCTAGAGCATCTCTAAGAAAATAGGTAAAATACATAAAATTTTCAAAATTTAGCTATTTTGTCATAAAATTTCACTCCAACAAATTATCTCAAAAACATGTAAAATAACATTTTACTACAGTGATACCCTATATTTAGAGTACCAATGTAGTAATATATATAAATTATTTATAATATTTTATCTCTCCTCTTTTCTGAATTCTTCGCCATGCATAACTTGCATGCTTAGCTGAAGAAGCGGCCCCTTACAGTGCCGCTGAGCGCCGAGCCGACTCCACATGGGCCGATTGAAGAAGTCGGGGAGACCACTACAGGAAGAAAAATACTATTTGGACTTAAAAATTTGACAAAATTTACTGAACTAATAAGGTGGCTTCATTGGAACCATTGAATTAACACAAAATTCTAATATTTGATTTCTATAGCTGCAAGTGGCATTGCCCCCCCTTCTTTTCCCGGAGAAACAGCTTCTTACGCAAACTATGTTGTGATTTCAGGACAAAGAAGTGTAAAATCACCGTGTTATTTAAATTAGTGATTTCTTTTTTTAGCCCCATATCATCCGGTGCTCTATCTATATATTTGCAAGTGTTTTTTATGCTTTTGTGTCTGGTTCAAAAATTTCTTGAATTTCTCATTAAGATTGATGATACCAAGAAAATACTCTAAGTATGAGCTCAGACCAAGAGGTCAACCCGGAAGGGAGGTCGGATAGGGAACCCTGAGCTCGGGGGCGCTGGCCCAGAGCTCAGTCCAGGCAAGGTGATAGAAGAAACGTGGGGTGAACAACTGACTGATAGCAAGTGCTCCCAAAGTAGTAGGAAACGACAATCAAGGCATGAAATCTCAAATCAACCAAGATCCTCTCCTAATTTAAAGGAGAATCCCACGAGAGAAGGGAAAAGACCTCGCCGGATATCCCCTAGAGATAGGAATTGCACTATATATACTGTATTATACCTTCATTGCGGGGGACATAACCATATACCCGAGAGGCAACCCTAGAGGCTACAGAGCCATGACAAAACCCTAATTTCTTTCATATTGTATAGGCACTCAAGTGATCAATAAAAAGAAAAGGAGTAAGAGCCTCCATTAAAGAGTGGACTAGTCGAGCTCTAGAGCCGGTGAACCACTATATTTCTTACTGTTCACATTCTCTCAGACTCCCTTGAATACTCTACTGCAAATCACGAGAGCCATATAGCTCAGATCCATCTCGATCATCACGGTTTATACACCCCCTACTCATCCGCGGTGAAAAAGCATCATCAGTTTGGCGCCGTCTGTGGGAACGATTGTTCTCGTTTTACAAATAAGCTGATCAACCAGTGATTGATGGTCTCAACCCGCAATATGAGCAGAGGTCAAACCAATCCGCTGCGTCCGCCAGATCAACAGGAAGCCACCAATGCACAAGCCAAAAATAATCCAGAAATCAACCCCTTCACAGGGGAACCACCAGCGAACAACGAGTTGGACGCCCTCCGCCTTGTCAACCAGCGTCTATTACAGCAAAACGAGGAGCTGCTGAAGCTCCTGAAGCGCCCACAGGAGGCACGACTGGCCCAAGCAGGCCCGAATAATCTTCCTCGCAGGAAACAGCTTCACCTAGACCCCCTCAGGGAGGTTATTGAAGGAGGAGAGAATAGCCAAACCATGGGAGGGGATTCGCAACCGCCACCCGGGAATGGTCACGACGAAGAGGCACAGAGCCGGAATGATGAAGGAGAAAGGAGTGACTTCATCCCCTACCAGTAGTAAAGAAGAGAACAATATTGGGAACAACGCTTCGAGAACATCAAGTAGGAGCTCAGCCACATGAAAGAGGCTGTAAAAAGCAAGGCTCCTGTCACTATGGACGCCCTAGTGCAGCAAACAGAGTCACCATTCATCACAGGGGTACTACATTTCCTTCTCCCCCCAAAATTTAGGCTGCCTCAAGTAGAGGCCTTCAACGGAACGAAAGACCCTATGGACCACCTCAACACATACAAAAACCAAATGGAGTTGCATGGATATCAGGACCCCGTGCGATGCAGGGCCTTTGCTATCACTCTTAAAGGATCAGCCCTAGCGTGGTTCAACAGACTCCCCCCAGCCTCCATTTCTTCCTTCAAAGAACTCTCAATCTCCTTTGTGTCCCATTTCATAGGAGCTCGAATCTACAGGAAGTCGAGCTACCATCTCCTGAATGTGAAGCAAGGACCAGACGAGAACCTCAGATCATACGTTCAAAGGTTCAATTCAGAATCTTTGAAAGTGGATGTCCCTGATGAAAAATTTGCCATATCCGCCTTCATTGCAGGGCTCGGGGTACAATCAAAAGATCTGATGTTTTCCATATCAAAGAACCCTCAAGCGAGTATGGCCGAGGTGTTGACTAAAGCAGAAAAGTATATAAATGGGGAAGAAGCACTCCTATCGAAGATAGGGAGTTCCTCGTCACGAAAAGAGAAGGGAAAGGAAGAAAAGAAGAGGGAGAGAAGTCCCTGGAAAGATAAGGAGTGGGGCAGGTCTCCGAGAAGGGATAGAGACCGTTCCCCAAAGAGGAGAGGCAATGTAAGAGACCGTCTGGGGCCCCCACAGCCAGAACTGCAGCCGAGGTACCCACTTCGACAGCCAACTCCCCTTACTGCCTCAATATCGCAAGTCTTGCATGAGGTACAAAATGAGAAGTTCATTAGATGGCCACCTCAGATGAAGGCAGATCCGGCGAAGAGAGATCCCACCAAGTACTGCAAATTTCATAGAGACCATGGCCATCACACAGATGATTGCATTCAGCTAAAGAGGAAAATAGAGTTCTTGATCCAACGGGGGCAATTACGTCACTTTGTGGCCCAAGAATACCCAAACCGACCTCTACCACCCCCACCACTTCAGCAACAGGCTCCTGCTCAACACCAGCAATCCATGGGGGAAATCAGGGTGATATCAGGAGGATTTTCAGGGGGAGGAGAATCCAGTGCTGCCAGGAAAACGCATTTGCGCATAATCCGAGGTGATGAAATACATGAGGTATGCACTACAACCAAGGTACCCCGACTAGACACGACCATAACATTTTCAGACTCAGGCTTGGAGGGCTGTCACTATCCCCATGATGATCCGTTGGTAGTGAGAGCCATTGTGGTTAACAGGACAGTACATCGGGTTCTAATAGACAATGGGAGCTCGACAGACATCATCTTCACGTCTGCATTCGACAAGATGGACATAGGAAGGAAAAAACTGGAGCCAGTGAGCACCCATCTGTTAGGATTTTCGGGAGAAAGGGTATTGCCCTTGGGGTCAATTCAGCTCATACTCACCATTGGAGACTTTCCCTGCCAGGCCACCACAACCGTAAGATTCTTGGTGGTTGATGCTCCCTCAGCATATAACATGCTGTTAGGGAGACCTTCCTTAAACGCAATGAGAGCCATCCCCTCAGCATACCACCTTGTCCTGAAATTCCCCACAGAAAATGAAATCGGAATGGTCAGAGGAGATCAGCGCGTGGCTAGAGAGTGTTACATGACCTCTATGAAGCGAAAAGAGGTGGAAAGCGTACAACTGGATGAGCTCGATATGAGAGATGAGCTGGAAACCAGACCAACGCCATCAGAAGAGCTCGAACCTATCCAGCTCGACGAGGAGCCAGAACACCTCGTCTACGTCGGATCTAAGTTAAGCAAGGAAATTAAGGATCGACTTATACAATTCCTAAGAGAGAGCATTGACGTATTTGCATGGAAACAGGAGGATATGGAGGGCATTAACCCATCGGTTATCACACACAAATTGAATGTGAATCCCACCTACAAGCCCGTAAAACAAAAAAGGAGAAGCTTCGCCCCAGAAAGACAAAAGGCAATTAATGTGGAGGTCGGCAAGCTCCTCCACGCCAAGGCCATCAAGGAAGTGGATTATCCCGTCTGGCTAGCCAATGTGGTACTAGTCAAAAAGACCAATGGCAAGTGACGGCTCTGCATTGATTTTACTCACCTCAACCGAGCATGCCCGAAGGATAGTTTTCCTTTACCGCGGATCGACCTCATAGTAGATGCCACTGCTGGCCACGAGCTCCTCAGCTTCATGGATGCCTTTTCAGGCTACAATCAAATCAGAATGGTCCCCGGCGACCGGGAGAAGACCTCTTTTATTACAGAGCAGGGAACGTATTGTTACCAAGTCATGCCCTTCGGTTTGAAAAACGCTGGAGCCACTTACCAGCGGTTGGTAAACCGAATGTTCCAAAAGCAGATAGGGACATCCATGGAAGTCTACATTGATGACATGTTGGTAAAATCTCTAAAGGCAGAACTCCACATTACGCACCTGGCTGAGTCTTTCCAGATCCTCAAGAAGTACAAAATGAAGCTCAACCCTGTAAATGTGCGTTCGGGGTCTCAGCAGGGAAGTTCTTGGGCTTCATAGTTAACAGCAGAGGGATTGAAGCCAACCCG
Source organism: Ilex asprella (assembly GCA_023539305.1). Classification (NCBI taxonomy): domain Eukaryota; kingdom Viridiplantae; phylum Streptophyta; class Magnoliopsida; order Aquifoliales; family Aquifoliaceae; genus Ilex; species Ilex asprella. The sequence continues at coordinate 7,326,420 of CM042189.1, forward strand.
GAGAAAGTTAAAGCAGTGTTAGATATGCAGCCACCATCCAACACCAGGGAGGTGCAACGCTTGACAGGCAGGATAGCTGCCCTGAGCCGTTTTGTGTCTAGATCCAGCGATAAGTGTCAGCCATTTTTTCACGTCTTGAAGAAGGCATTTCAATGGGACACACAGTGTGAAGAAGCGTTCAAAGCATTGAAGAGATACCTGAGCTCACCACCGGTTTTAGTAAGTCCGTTGGAAGGAGAGGTCCTGACCCTCTACCTAGCTGTTTCAAATTTCTCAACTAACGCAGCACTGGTTAGGGAGCGAGACAGAGCTCAGCATCCAGTCTATTACTGCAGCAGAGCTCTGAGGGGAGCAGAGGAGAGATACCCAAAGATGGAGAAACTTGTTCTGGCCTTGGTCACAATAGCTAGGAGGCTTAGGCCCTATTTCCAGGCTCATACCATCGAGGTTCCAACAGATCAACCAATGAGACAGGTGTTGCATAAGCTAGAATCTTCTGAAAGGCTAGTTAAGTGGGCAATAGAGCTCAGTGAGTTTGATATCAGGTATAAACCAAGAACTGCCGTCAAAGGGCAAATATTGGCAGAATTCATTGTAGAGTTCACGGCAGCAGCACCAACGGAGATCACAGAGTCAGTCCTCGACCTCCCTGTGTGGAGGCTTTCAGTGGATGAAGCAGCTAATGCCCAAGGAAGCGGCGCAGGCTTAATCCTGACTTCTCCGGTTGAAATAGATGTCGAATATGCCCTCAGGTTTGGATTTAAGGCTTCAAATAATGAGGCTGAATATGAAGCTGTTATAGCCGGACTTAACCTTGCTCACTCTATGGAAGCTGAACAGCTGGAGATCTGCAGCGATTCCCAACTAGTGGTAAAACAAATAGAGGAGTCATATGAGGCCAGGGGCGAAAAAATGATCATATACCTCAGAAAAGTACAAGAGTTGATTAAGAAGTTCGTGCAGGTTAAGGTCAGACACGTCCCCAGATCGGAAAACTCACGGACAGATTCCTTGGCAAGACTAGCAACCGCCCCTCAGGAAAGCTTGGACAGGCTGATACCAGTGGAGCACCTACCAAAGCCTTCAGTGAACATTAAGGAAGAAGAAATACTTGCCTTGTCGGATCAGCCGAGTTAGATGGATCCCATCATAGAATATCTGCATAATGAGGCCTTACCTAGCGAGCCCAAGGAGGCTTCCAAGCTAAAGTCCAGGTTAGCCAGGTTTTCTTTATTGAAGGGAAGTCTGTACAAGCGAGGCTTTTCAGCACCTCTTCTTAAGTGCGTGGGGCATAAAGATGCAAATTATATATTCAGAGAAGTGCATGAGGGAATCTGCGGCAATCACGTCTAAGCGCGGGCCTTGGCAGGAAAGGCATTAAGGCAGGGATACTACTGGCCCACCATGCTCAAGGATGCCACTGAGTTGGTGAAGAGATGCAAGACTTGCCAAGAACACGCCAACATCACCCACTGTCCACCTGAGCTGTTGACTTCAGTGGTAAGCCCATGGCCATTCTAACAATGGGGGTTGGATATACTTGGACCCCTTCCCACTGGCGTGGGGCAATGTAAATTTGTTATTGTGGGGGTGGACTACTTCACCAAATAGGAAGAAGCTGAAGCATTGGCAACAATAACCGAGCAAAAGGTACAAAACTTTGTTTGGAAGTCCATAATTTGCAGGTTCGGAGTTCCCAGGGCTATCGTATCTGACAACGGAAAGCAATTTGACAACGCAAAGTTCAAAGGGTTCTGTGCCGAGCTTGGAATAAAGAACTATTTTTCAGCCCCGGCACATCCCCAGTCCAATGGGCAAGCAGAAGTTACCATCAGAACCCTAAAGGCTGCCATGAAGACCAAGTTAGAAAACCTGAAAGGAAAGTGGGTAGAATGCCTCCCGGAAGTGTTATGGGCCTATAGGACCACTACCAGATCGGCAACTCATGAAACCCCTTTTTCTCTAGCTTTTGGAACCGAAGCAGTGGCACCAGTGGAGGTGGGGCTCCCTTCTCCTAGGGTTGAATTCTCTAACACTGAGCACAATGATGAATCTCTCCTGCTGAACCTCGACCTCCTGGACGAGAAGAGAGACATAGCACTACGTCACATCCAAGACTACCAGAGGAAAATCGCAAGGTATTATGACCGAAGAGTTAGGCACAGAAGCTTTAAAGCTGGGGACTTGGTGCTTAAAAAGCTCCTACTTGCCAGAAAGGATCCCACTCATGGGAAACTAGGACCAAATTGAGAAGGGCCATACATCATTTCTAGGGTAATCAGACCTAGAAATTACGAACTACAAACCGAGGAAAGAAGGATTCTACCTCACTCTTAGAATGCAGAGCACCTTAAAAGGTTTTTTCAGTAAATCTCCCTTGTAACAAAAAAAAAGGGGGGGTCTTCAATAAAGCAATAAATTTTTTCACATGTTTGTAGTTATCTAAACAATCCTAAAGCGATGAGCTCCGAGATTCACGATATGGGCCATGTAGCCTGCAAAGGGAGCTCCTCAGTTCCTAATATGAGCCAAGTAGCTCACGACAGAGCTTAAACAGCTCATTCATAGGGCCAAGTAGCTCACGCCAAAGCTAAAATAGCTCATTCAAAGAGTCAAGAAGCTCACGATAGAGCTAAATAGCTCATTCATAGAGCCAAGTAGCTCACACCAGAGCTAATTAGCTCATTCGTAGAGCCCAGTAGCTCATGATAAACTCGCGTTTATAAGTCAGGGAAGAGCCCAATAGCTCAAGATAAACTCGCGTTTTTATGTGGAAAATCTCCTGAATAATTAAAGCCTGCAGAGACTAAAAAGGAAGGCACAGGGAGCAGTGCTCACACGTCATCGTCTTCCTCAACCTCATCTTTGGAAACGGTAGAAAAATCAAGAACATCCAACCTAGAGGGCCTGACCTGCCAGCACTAAGGGGCTCGGATAAACTTTCAAACCTTTTGTAGGTCTCTTTCAAGATCAGAAAAAGCACAATCACGACCAACTAAGCACACATAGAGCTCAAGGAAGTCAAGTTCAGGGAAGAAAGTTGCGCAGAGCCCATACATTGGAACCACAAACGAAAAGGATGCACCAAGGTCGTGATTAGCCCAAGTAAGTTCAAAACAGCGAAGTGTGTTCAGTGCTCGCTCAGAAGCAGACCGCCCTCAGAGTCTAGCCAAGTTTTGCTTCAAGGAGAGCTCAGCCTCCCTTAAAGCAAAAGGGGGCAAGGTAAGTATATCAAGCTTACACAAAAACAGATCTCAAAAATAGATCAAGAATATACGAAAGCAGATTTTTTAAATCAAAAGTCCTCCCCAGGAGCAGAAATTACAAAAAGTATGTTTCAACAAATAAATTACAAACCAATTTCAACAAAAATTACAAAATCCTAGGCTTCTGAAGGAGGGGTGGATAGAAGATCCTGCAGAACAGTAGATTCAGCCTCAGCAGAAGGGACAGAGTCCGGCAGCTCGGCAGAAGAGGTCCCAGAAGCCGGAGGAACTGGATTCTCAGAAACATTGGCCCCAAGAACTTCCACCCCATCTGTTTGCATATCTCGGGCAAGCGCCTCCTCCACGAGGTCAGCAGAGAAGGAGGCGACTTGGGGAATAGCTGGCTGAATGGGCGCGTCCAGGCTTGTATCTCCAGCAGGCAGAACCGAGGAGCCTTCCTCAACATCAGATCCAGATTCTTCTAATTCCTCCTCAGTTGGGATAGAGAAGTTGAAATCCAGATCTGGAGAAGTCTTGGAAGCTTTGTGCTTAAAAGCTAGCCATCCAGAAGCCCATTGGGTGGTGGCTTCATCCCTCAGCTCTGCCACCTCTTCATCCTTCCGCCTGACTAGGTCTCTTTGCACCTGGAGCTCCTCGCAGAGTTTACCATTTGCCTCATTGAGGGTCAAATAATCCTGCTCCATCAGCTTGAGGGAGTTTTTGGTATCAGAAGCCTCTTGGCTGGCCTTGGCCTAAGCCCCTGTTCTGAGCTCCAGCTCCTCCTTGATCATCCGCAGCTCATCTCGAGCTTTCTTCTCTCCATCTTCTGCTCTGAGCTTGGCAGATAAGGTATGCTTGAGGTCCGAAGCATCCTTTACCGCCTGCTCCTTAAAACCCTGCATCTGCAATTGGAGGCCCTCGTTCTCACGAGTCAGCTCGGTGACCTTAGTCTCGAAGGCTTTCAAAGCCCCAGACCTGTGCTCGTGCAAACGAATCCGGTGCAGTAGGCCCTTCACATGAAGAGCCGTCTGAAAACATAGAAAAAGTTGGTGAGAGTCATGAGGACATGAAACGAAAAGGGGACAAGATCGAAAGAAAGTGCTAGCACTCATAGCAGCCACCCCTTGAAGGGCTGAAGCAATAGAGTCCTCGAGGGGTATTGAAGCAGCCTTCCGGACATCAGACTCTGAAAAGATGGAAGAAACGGCTGTCCCAGCGAGGTCCACGTTGTCAAAGTAAGAGGCCTCATCCTCCTCCACATCAGGCCTGCTCCCTCCCTCAACAGTCTTCCCGGAGGAGCTGTATTTAGAAGTGCTGGGTTGGAGATGAGGAATCACTCCCAAGGCTTTCTTGACCTCAGGGGAGAGTGGAGAAGTAGGGCTTTTTGCAAAATTAGGCAGACTCTCTGGAAGTGGAGAGGTCAGCACGGCTGGAGGATAATCAGATGAGGAAGTTGGAGCTCGGGTGCCCAAAGGAGAAGGGGATTCCCCCAATTTTTGAGACTTAGCTCGAGGAGCGAGACTACTCCCAACACCGACCTGAGCTTTCCGCTTGCTGCCTCTCCCACTCTGCGACAGCTTCTCAATCTTGGCCTGAAGATCCTTGGGGGCAAGCTTCATGGTAGAGGACCCTGGAAAATCCGAATAGAGTCAGCTGAATAAAAGCAAGGGGAATAAAGAGGAAAAAGGGAGGAGATGAAAAAGGCACCACCTTCTGCACCTTCAGCATTCACAACGGAGATTGGGATAGCCAAGGTCGCTGAAGGGGGGCTCAGACCTAACTCAACCAAACGTCAAGAAACGATGAGGTCAGCGTACCTCTCAGGTCTAAGTTTTCCCAGCTTATCCAGCACCTTATGGTCTTGAGAGCTGAGCTCAAGTCTGGAACCTAAATGCACAAACCAAACAAGGTTAGCAGCTCATCGGTTCCAAATTAAAATTCGGTCAACTCTAACCAAAAACTCACCCAAGTTCTCTGGTTCATTCCACCCCTTAGGGATACCAAGAGTATCCGTTTTGTCAGCATAATTGAACTCCCAGTTGGTACCCCCAATATAGAAGAAGTGTTTTTTCCATTTTTTATGTGAGGAAGGGAGGTCAGAAATAATCTTCCTAGCACCAGCACGTTTGGAAATGTATAAGAAACCCTCAGAAGAGGTCAGCTTTACATTGAAGAGTTCTGTGAGCAGGGGAAGACTGGGAACCCCTAGGTTATGTCTTGCGAAGTAAACGAGGAATCCGATCAGAACGCCATAGAAATTGGGAGAAAGCTGGGAAGGACAGACATTGAAATGTTGCAAGACACTTTTGATAAAAGGATGTAGGGTAAACCGAAGGCCGTTCTCAAAGGCCGCAAGGAAAAAATAAACCCTATCCTTGACCTCTTCGACATAATAGATAGAATTATCCGGACACCAGGGCTCGACCCCGGGAGGGAAACCATAACGAGCCTTATAGGCCCTCATCAAGCCAGGTACTTCAACGCTAGGACCCTCGAGCCTGGCGTGTTTGTAGGCGGCCACTAGGTACGAGGAGCTGTCTATAACCCCGACTCCACCTACCTTGCCTTTGCCTTTATCAGGTTTAGGAGGTAAGGGGGAAGACGTGGAGGGGGCTCCTCAGAACCGACCGCGGAATCCACAGTCTCAACACCAGGAAAGTTATTAATTTCCAAACCCACGTCCCCTAGGTCGGTATCCTCATCGACAATCCTAACCCCTAGGAGGGAGACAGAGGAACGGGTAGCTCCAGAAGAAGCAGACATGTCTGGGCAAGAGTAGGGGACTTTGAAGGAGCAATAGAGAGGAGGAGGGTGTGTCAGACACTCTCTAACAATCCCAAGGCTGGCATAATAACTTTCGAAAGCAAGAATTCGCACAATAGAATCCCAATCCACAAAATGAGGAAGGGGCGATAAGTGAAAATCCCGATTCCAAAAATAGAAGAACCGAAAAGCCCAAAAATGCAATAACCACCTCGAATTTGAGGGATCCAGAACGAAAAAGCTAGAAATGGGGGTAAAGGGACGTACCTAAACAACGAGCAACGATCCAAAGCAGAAATTCGAAGAAGAGGGGTTACACGAAGCTTCAAATCGAATCTGGAAAACTCGAATCGTGAGCAAGAAAACAGAAAACCACGGGCCAGAAAATCTGAAAATGAAAGGAGGAGGAAACCGAAGGCTGGAACAGAAGTTGAACAGTGAAAATGGTGGTTCTGATAACCGTTCGAACATTTAAAGCATGAGAAACATGGGCTGGAACGTGCGCGAGAATCGAGGAAGGCATGATGAGTAAAACCGTCAAAAGACATTAACTCACGTGCATTTCAAGACCAACCACGTGCAGATCTAACTCGGTTTAAAACAGCTCAGCCCTTGCCCATGCTCGCCTGAGTCAAGGACTGGGGGGCAACTGATGATACTAAGAAAATACTCTAAGTATGAGCTCAGACCAAGAGGTCAACCCAGAAGGGAGGTCGGATAGGGAACCCTGAGCTCAGGGGCGCTGGCCAAGAGCTCAATCCAGGCAAGGTGATAGAAGAAACGTGGAGTGAACAACTGGCTGATAGCAAGTGCTCCCAAAGCAGTAGGAAACGACAATCAAGGCATGAAATCTCAAATCAACCAAGTTCCTCTCCTAATTTAAAGGAGAATCCCACGAGAGAAGGGAAAAGACCTCGCCGGATATTCCCTAGAGATAGGAATTGCACTATATATACTGTATTATACCTTCATTGCGGGGGACAGAACCATATACCCGAGAGACAACCCTAGAGGCTACAGAGCCATGACAAAATCCTAATTTCTTTCATATTGTATAGGCACTCAAGTGATCAATAAAAAAAAAACGAGTAAGAGCCTCCATTAAAGAGTGGACTAGCCGAGCTCCAGAGCCGGTGAACCACTATATTTCTTACTGTTCACATTCTCCCAGACTCCCTTAAATACTCTACTACAAATCACGAGAGCCATATAGCTCAGATCCATCTCGATCATCACGGTTTACACACCCCCTGCTCATCCGCGGTGAAAAAGCATCATCAAAGATCATATAATCTCTAGTAATTGGTACACGTGGTTTCCAGGTGAATAAATACTATGATCTTGTTACCAGCTTCTATGAATATGGCTGGGGAGAATCATTTCATTTTGCGCCAGGTTACTATTGTCCTCTTCAAAGTTATTTTTGCCAACTATGTCATATGCAGTAACTTCTAATAAATTACCAATCATGAGTATTATATTTGTGCCCGTAGATGGAAAGAAGAGTCTATTCGGGAGAGCATTAAGCGACATGAGCACTTCCTTCCTTCAATTGACTGTAATTTAAACATCGTCGTTGAAAAGACTTAGTCATTCATTGTTTGTGAGTTTGTTGTTCCATATTGTCCTGTAACACTTAACGTTGTCATTGTAGGTGTTGGATGTAGGATGTGGAATTGGTGGACCATTAAGGGAAATTGCTAGATTCAGGTAAATGGCGATTCATAATTTCACTCTATATTCTGCTTGGATATGTTGTTGGCTCTTCGTTTCTGTGTTTCTTCGGTTGTATGCATCTATTTCACTTTGTAATAGTAGTGATAGATGAATAACAAGCGCTGCATGGGCAGGAGTACCAGCAGTGGAACTTATGGATTGTTTTTGCTTTGTGACCATAATAAACAAGGATATTTAAGTGATCTTTTCATTGCTCTGATACTGCAATAATTTGCAAACATTATCTCTGGCGTGATGGCAGTGCCTTCATGAGTGCATTTTGCTTTTCTTTTGATTTCCAGTCTATGTTGAAAGCTTTCAAGAAGTTCTCTTGGTTCATTTATTCTTTTATTTCCAAGAGTTGGCTGAGACTAATTTGTATATTGGTAACTTGCAGCTCTACATCAGTGACAGGCCTAAACAACAATGAGTATCAAATAGCTAGGGGAAAGGTACATGCTTATGTCTTATATGATAAGCAAATGAAATGTCTGCAACAGCTCTTACTGCATATAATCAAAATGTTTTCATCTTTTGGATGAGGATTCTATCCCAGAGATTGTGCAGTATTCACTTTGGATTCTTCTTGCACAAGGCGAACTATATCTTACTTTGAACTAGAAATCAAATCAATTCGTAAAATCTGTATTCTCTTGTATGTGGTAAATGTAAATGTCCTTCTTCAACCTTGTATCTTACAGTTTAATTGCTCCTTAAACTCTACAGGCACTTAACAGCGTTATTGGAGTGGACCAGACCTCCAACTTCGTGAAAGGTAATTAGTTTTCTATCTTAAATTTATGTTCTGTTCTGAACCACTTTTCTATCTGGTGTTTTGACTATAATTTGGGGATTATATGCAGGCTGATTTCATGAAAATGCCATTTCCTTGTTGGGAAAAAATATGCTTTTCCACGAGTGTAAATCAATGGAAGCAATATAAATAAAGTAACAGAAAATAAATAAGCACACAAGATTTACGTGATTCCCTCAATCTGAGGTACGTTCTTGACGACCGGTAGGTCAGTTTCTTCCACTATCACTAAAAGAGTTTACAAAGTGGCCAAAAGGCATAAGCCTTACAAACACTCCAAGGTGTAAATCACAAGAGGAAAATACCTCACAAAATAAGTAAGCCAAATCTCCAAGAACAAACCGCTTGAAGAACAAATTGCCGATTTTTGTGGTACCAAAAATGGAGAAGAAGACGACTGAATTTTGTTGAACCAAAGACTGCCAAAGATATGTCTTCTTGTCAAGCCAAAAGAGAATTGAGGAGCCAAAGAAAAAAATGACAAAAAATGCAACCAAACTTGCCTTTTCCTTGAAGACTCCAAACCAAGCCTTGGATATGCCAAGAGTCATGCATGGGTAAAGTCACCAAATTAAAAGTCATGTGCTGACCAAGGTGCATGCCAAAATTAACAAAAATTATATTTAGGAAATAGATGGGTCTCACAAAGGAGGGAAACCCAACAATTCTCCCCCTCCCGAATTATGTGGAGGATTCGACCATTCCCACCAAAAGTCGACACTTCTCATGCTTGTTCTTAGTCAATGTCTTGGTTAACATATCTGAAGTGTTATCATCAGTGTGAACTTTTTCAAGTTGCAACAACTTATCATTCAAGACATCACGAATCCAATGATATCTAACATCAATGTGTTTCGATCTCGAATGAAATGAAGAATTCTTACTCAAGTGGATTGCACTCTGACTATCACAATGAAGGACATACCTTTCTTGTTTCAAACCCAACTCTTGTACGAATTTCTTCAACCACAATAATTCTTTGCAAGCTTCTGTGATGGCGATGAACTCAGCTTCTATGGTGGAGAGAGCAACACATTTCTGTAATCTTGATTGCCATGCCACTACTCCCCCTGCAAAAGTTATCAAATAACCAGAAGTAGATTTTCGACTATCAACATCACCAGCCATATCAGAATCTGTGAACCCATCAAGAATAGGCTCGCCTTTACCAAAACACAAACTCATCTTTGAAGTGCCTTGAAGATACCTCAGAATCCATTTCACTGCTGCCCAGTGTTCTTTTCCTGGATTAGATAGAAAACGACTAACAACTCCAACTGCGTGAGCAATATCCAATCGAGTACAAACCATGACATACATCAAAGAAGCAACTACTGAAGCATAGGGAATTTTCTGCATCTCATTTTTCTCTTCATCACTTGTAGGACACTGACTTGAGCTAAGTTTGAAGTGGCCTGCAAGTGGAAAATTAACAGGCTTTGCTTTGTCCATATTGAACCTCTCAAGAACCTTTTTAATATAATTCTCTTGAGATAACCAAATCAGCCCATGTGATTTGTCACGAAAAATTCTCATCCCAAGAATTTGCTTTGCAGGACCTAAATCCTTCATGGCAGAGGACTTGCTTAACTCTGACTTCAACTTGCTAATCTTGCTTGTGTCTTGACCCACAATAAGCATATCATCAATATAAAGCAAGAGAATAATAAAATTACCATCTGGATATTTCTTCACAAACACACAATGGTCTGAAGTGGTTCTTGAATACCCATGCTCAGTCATGAAAGAATTGAATTTTCTGTACCACTGCCTCGGTGCTTGCTTTAATCCATACAAGGTCTTCTTCAGTTTGCAAACTAACTGATCATTACCCTTATCTATGAAGCCCTCGGGTTGCTCCATATAAATTTTCTCTTCTAAGTCACCATGCAAAAATGCGATCTTCACATCAAGCTGCTCAACTTCTAAATTCATACTCGCAGCTATACCAAGCACAGTTCGAATGGAGGACATCTTCACAACTGGTGAGAATATCTCATCAAAATCAACTCCATTCCTCTGACCAAAACCTTTCACAACAAGTCGTGCCTTGAATCTCGGTTGAAAACTATTCTCATCATTCTTTCGTCTGAAGACCCATTTATTTTTCAAAATTTTCTTCCCTTTAAGTGGCTTCACCAAATCATAGGTGTGATTCTCATGCAAAGACTTCATTTCCTCTTTCATTGCCTTAAACCATTCAGTATTGTTCTCATGCTTCAAGACTTCTTGATAGGTCTCTGGCTCCCCCTGATCTGATATCATCACATACTCATTCGAAGAATATTTTTTGGTTGGCTATTTTTCTCTGGTAGATCTCCTTAACGATGTTGTGGTAGTGGCTCTTGGGGTGGCTGCTCCCCCTCAATCTCTGGCTCAACATCATCTTCTACTGCATCATCATGAGATGTCTGCACTTCCTCATCAATATCATGAACAACAGGTGGATCAAGAGGATCTAAATCAACAAGATCATTAGAACTAGACTCAGCTGACTCAAGCTTGTCACTGTCTTTAATAGTCTGATCTTCCAAGATAACAACATCTCGGCTTCTGACAACTTTCTTGTCAACTAGATCATACAACCTGTAGCCAAATTCTTCATGCCCATAGCCAAGAAATATGCATTGCTTTGCTTTTGGATCAAGCTTGGACCTCTCATCTTTTGGAATATGAACAAAAACTCTGCAGCCGAAAACCCTCAAGTGATCATAGGAGACTTCTTTCCCTATCCAAACTTTCTCTGGCATATCACCATTCAATGGAGCTGAAGGAGACAAATTGATAAGATCAACTGATGTCCTCATTACCTCACCCCAAAAGGATCTTGGCAATTTAGAATGTGAGAGCAAACATCTGACTCTCTCAAGAATGGTGCGATTCATTCTCTCTGCAACCCCATTCTGTTGAGGTGTCTTTTTGACTGTCTTTTCATGCCTGATGCCATGATTTGTGCAATACTGATCAAATGGTCCAATATATTCACCACCATTATCCAAGCGCACACATTTCAACTGTCTATCAGTTTCTCTTTCAACCTTGGCCTGAAAGTGCTTAAACACATCTAGAACTTGATCTTTAGTTTTTAGTGTATAAGCCCAAACTTTTCTAGAGTGATCATCAATAAAAGTGACAAGGTATAGAGCACCACCAAGTGTCCTAACTTTCAAAGGACCACATACATCAGAATGTACCAAATCTAGAACATGAGATTTTCTAGATGCAATGTTTCTACGGAATGATATTCTGTTTTGTTCACCGTGGAAACAATGAACACATGTTTTCAAAGGCGTACCTTTTATCCCCGCTAGAAGGTCTTTCTTGGACAAAACTTGCAATCCATTTTCACTCATATGTCCAAGCCTTTTATACCATAAATCGGTAGATGAGTCATTCTCTAAGGTATTTACGACACCATTGCAGATTTTTGCTTGCATAGTATAAAGAGAACAAGTCTTCTTTCCTTTTGCTACCACTAGAGAACCTTTGGAGAGCTTCCATTTTCCATAACTAAAAGTGTTGTTGTAGTCCTCATCATCTAACTTTCCAGCAGAGATTAAATTGAGCCGAATATCTGGTACATGCCTCACATCTCTAAGCAACAATTTGCATCCAATATTTGTTTCCAAGCAAATGTCACTCATGCCGACAATTTTTGACACATCTTCATTTCCCATACGGACATTCCCAAAATCACCTTGCGAGTAAGAAGTAAAGAAATCAGCCTGCGAAGTAACATGAAATGAAGCTCCAGAATCAATTACCCAATCCGTCTCTTGGCCAATCAAATTAACACTAGCATCATCACGGATAATCACGAGTTCATCATCGGTAACTGCAGCTGTATCATTTTTCTTTTTCTCTGAATTTTTCTCTTTGTTTTGCTGCTTAAACTTGAGTTTTCTGCACTCCCACTTCATGTGCCCAACATCTTTCTTTGAGATCGAGTTTGAACAACCTCTAGATTTATCACGGTTGTGCGGAGCCCTATTCTTACTCCTGCCTCTCCCTCGGTTTTCCATCACAAGTGCCTCGGAGTGAGAAGAACCTGATAATTTCTTCTTGTCTCTTCAATCAACAGGTTGTTGGTAACTTGACTCATTGTTACCACTCCATCAGGTGTAGAGTTACTAACTGTGACCACCAAAGTTTCTCAGCTTTCAGGAAGTGAACTAAGAAGTAACAAAGCTTGCAACTCATCATCAAAAGTAATTTTCATGGCGGCCAACTGATTCACAATGCTCTTAATCTCATTCAAATGCTCTGCAATAGGAGTACCCTCCTTATATTTAGGATTCACAAGCTTTCGAAATAAAAAGGCTTTATTCACTACCGTCTTTCTATCATAAAGACTCTCCAATTTGGTCCAAAGACCATGTGCTGAATTTTCTGTAGAGACGTGATAAAAGACACTATCATCAATCATTGCCGAATAAAACCGACAGCTTTTCGGTCTAGCTTTTTCCACTCATCATCTTTCATCCCTTCTGGTTTGCCACTATCACCCTCTATGATTCCATTCAATCTTTACAAAACAAAATGTCTTCCATTTTAGTTTTTCAAGTCACCCAATTTGTGCCATTGAAACTAACCATTTGCCCAACGTTGCCGTCCATAATTCACACACACAAATATAACGAATCGGAACCGAATTAACCAATTGCTCTGATACCAGATGTTGGAAAAAATATGCTTTTCTACAAGTGTAAATCAATGGAAGCAATATAAATAAAGTAACAGAAAATAAATAAGGACACAAGATTTACGTGGTTCCCTCAATCTGAGGTACGTCTACGACGATTGGTAGGTCAGTTTCTTCCACTATCACCAAAAGAGTTTACAAAGTGGCCAAAAGACATAAGCCTTACAAACACACCAAGGTGTAAATCACAAGGGGAAAATACCTCACAAAATAAGTAAGTCAAATCTCCAAGAACAAACCGCTTGAAGAATAAATTGTCGATTTTTGTGGTACCAAAAATGGAGAAGAAGACGACTGAATTTTGTTGAACCAAAGACTGCCAAAGATATGTCTTCTTGTCAAGCCAAAAGAGAATTGAGGAGCCAAAGAAAAAAATGACAAAAAATGCCACCAAACTTGCCTTTTCCTTGAAGACTCCAAACCAAGCATTGGATATGCCAAGAGTCATGCACGGGTAAAGCCACCAAATTAAAAGTCATGTGCTGACCAATGTGCATGCCAAAATTAACAAAAATTATATTTAAGAAATAGATGTGTCCCACAAAGGAGGGAAACCCAACATTCCTAACAATACCTTTGATGCTGTTTATGCAATTGAAGCTACCTGCCATGCTCCTGACGCAGTATGTTGATTTTAGATGCTCAATCTTGACTTGAAAGCTTTCCATATGTTTCTATTTTGGAATGATGTTGTGATTTTGTCTGTTGATTTTTCTGCAGTTTCATTTAAATTAACCTGGTGTAACTTACATTTTTGTTTTAAAGGTTGGATGCTACAAAGAGATATATCGGGTATTGAAGCCTAGTCAATGTTTTGCTGCGTATGAGTGGTGTATGACTGATTCCTTTGACCCCAATAACCAAGAACACCAAAAGATTAAGGTAGTACAAACAACTTAGTTTTTCTTTTTTATTAATTATGTTTGTATTCGTGCATCCTTCTTTTATCACACGATTTCATGAAAACAGGCAGAAATCGAGGTTGGTGATGACCTCCCTGACAACAGGTTGACAAGGCAGTGCCTTGAAGCTCTGAAGCTGGCAGGTTTTGAATCAAGAATCAGCGTAAGCTTTAGCCAGTATTGCAGCAAATAATTTCTACTCTCTCTGACAGGGGTGGCTTAAAGTAATTGGAGGCCTAAAGCAAAAATATTAAATTAGTTTTTTTTTAATATTAAATTTTTAAAAAAATTAATTTATTTTTAATTTATTATATGAGAGAGACCGAAAAAGAACGTGCTAGTGTTACTGAAAAAAATATTTTAACTTTTGTTTTTGTTTTTTATTAGAAGGTGAGTTTAATTTTAACTTTTTTTAATATTTTGTACTAATTTTTACATAGAGAGAATAGAAATAAATATGAGTTGACTTTTGAGTACTTTTTATTTTTTCAACTTATGATTTTTAAATTTTTAATATTATGAATTGAATCAGGATCCCAAATTATTACAATAAAAATGTTGATTGTAGTTAATATTTTGGGGCCTTTTTTTAGGGTTTAAAATTTAAAAATTTAATTTTTTATGGGTTAATAATATACATAAAAATTTGGGACCTTCTCAAAATTTGGGGCCTAAAGCCCTTGCTTTTTTTTTTAAAGCTTTAGAGCCGGCCCTGCTCTCTGATTTGGTTCTTTGGTAGACTGAGAAAAGGGATGGGTAGTAAATGGTTCCATCAGATAGCAGAGGAACAGAGTGTGTTGTATGGTTCATCTTTCGATTTTGTGTTGTTAGGAATAAATCTGGAATTATTTATAGACAAAACTCTATTCAAGCCGAGTCACATGTTTGAATATTCCCTCGTCCTCCTTCAATAAGAAAAAAGCTAGTAAAGATAAACCTCTATATGCATGCAAATAGCAGTATGATTTTGGGGTCTCTAGTACCAATATTGATTGACAGATGGAAAACTGTGCTTTTATAGCTTCCTTGAATTATTTTCTTCATGTTTAATGATGGTGTATCTATAGAATTGTTTTGACTAATATTTACCTTAACCACCTGGGTTTTGCAGGAAAGAGATCTTCACGCCATTGTATTTCTTCTTGGCTCGGAAGCCTCGGTCCGAAATATTTCCGTTTCCATGAAATCAAAACGAATTACTGATTGAATATTAAAATTCCTATATTCGAGATGTTTCGGTAGGTTTCAAGATGTTTTGATGTGTTTTGGTATATTTTGACTTTTGTTTCGGTATGTTTTGATGAATGTTTCTGTATGTTTTGATAAATGTTTTGGAAATAAATTTTTCTTTATTTTCATCTTATTTCTGAAATGTTTTCGGAATATTATCGAAACGTTTCTGTTTTCAAGCTTATTAAAATTATGTACCGAAACGAAATTTTGATTCTTAGTTGGGAATGGTTACATATCAATGGTATTCATAGAGAACCACCCGGGGGATCATTATATTAGACGAGAGATGATTGAACTTGATTGAAATTGACAAATTTTGAAACTTAGAGTATCCAAATGGCAGCAAAATGTAAGTTGAAATGTAATGTGTTTGTGGACAATTAACTGACAAAATGTTTTGGTACTGCCAGGTTATAGACCCTTCACTATATAAAATGGTCATCCTCTGTAATTATCACTCTATTGTTGTTTTGCAACTCTTTTATTACTTTGAAACTTATTTAATAAATTATCACTTGTTTTTATAAATAAGATAGGGGTTATCGAGCTTTTTCAAGGACAACTGTCCTAATTGCTGAAGACGAGAAACATTTGCGATTCTGTATCTATTACAGGAAGATATCCCATAGCACGATGGACTTCTATGTGCTTAAGTATATTTTTGACAAGAAGATAAAGATCAGGAGAGCTTAAGCTGAGTTTTCAAAATTAGCTTTTCAAATTTCAATGCAAAAATGTTTTGAAAATACACTTTTAAAGGTTTTCGTTAAAAAGCATGTTTTCAAATATATACATACATACATATACATATATATATATAGTAGTTTGGTAAGTAAGTTTAAATTTACGATATTAGGGTAAAAAAGTTTCAAAACAACAGTAAAGGGAGTTAATTTAGAATACACTTCCTATTTCAAAAGAAAATTAAATATCTCATGATGTCATGTGTGGTGGATGACCACATAACCACCACCTTTAATTTTTTTGATCCCTGACCCCTTTCGACACTCTTGCAAGAGACTGTATTGCTACCTATAAAAGGGTCTGCACACTTTGAACGAAAGATGTGAACGAAAGAAAAGGCAAAAAGAAAAATGTGATATTGTAGATTAATACATTAATATATATCTTTAAAAAATTGTTTTTATATTTATATTTTTATGTTTTTTTCTCTTTTTATTTTATTAATATTTTATTTATTTCACAATAATTATGTGCTTTAAGTAATGTTTGTTTAAAAACCGAAAAATAAGATTGTTGGTATAGCTATAAATTGGAGGTGGACATGGATTTGAGATTGTTTGTGGAATGAACAAGGTTTCAAGGCATAACTTCTAAATACTAGACTATTGCCTAAATATTCAGACGAAAATATACTTACATAAAATATTTTGTTTGAATTTATGATGGATGATTTAATGGTGAATGAATTGAATGAAACTATTATGTTTACAAGTTTTCGTATTTTTTTTCAATATAATAATGATGAATTTCAACTTGGGCTGTCCATACGAAGCCCAAAACATTCGATGGGCCCCTTGGTTGCATCATAACCTAAACGGGCCATTCACAGTGTGCTTACTCCGTCATAAGAGTGAGCCCCAACCTAAGGTTGGAAGTCTAATGACGCCTAGCTCAGAATAATCTTGTTCGGTCATCTCAAGCACGGCGAAGTGGGCCAGCTCGGGAATTGGGAGCTAGGTATGATATAAATCTCAAACATCTCCCATCTCGTCACGTGTCTAGGAGGCAGGTGACAACTTCTGACGACCTTAACGAAGAAATACTCTCTGGTAAAGGGAATATTTGTATGCATTCCGTTTTGAGGATCGTGCACACATTGTGCGTTAGAGTAACAAACCCCACTACAGGACAAATGAAGAGGGTACTACAAAATCAGTCAAGAGAAGGAGAATCATAGAAACCCTAGATGGCCCCATGCATAAATAGAAGACGAAATCCCCGTACAAGAGAGTTAGAGAATTTTACTTGGAGTGCACAGTGTGAAAAGGCTCTAGGCCAAGAAACCCACTGTAACCATTGTCTTCTATTTCAAGTAATACAAATTTCAAGGAACAAGAACCTCCATTACAATGAATGTAGCATTAGTTTTTTGGCTAAGGTGAACCACTTATATTTTGTTCTTTGATCTAGCACCGACACTTATTTTTCTATTGACCCAACATCCACCAAGTCCCCTACTGGGCCTCACATAGTCATTGTTTTGCACTTGGACATAATAATTTTGAGCACCATCACAATCAATAATTATAAATTATCTGAAAGGGCATAAAATTTTTCCATGTGGATAAACTATCACGTGGGAAAAGAAGAAGCCACGTGGGGGGTTTTTGCTCTGCTAAAAACGAACCAAATTATATCAAATCGGTAATATGATCGAGCAAGAGGATCTAGCCACATGGAGATACGAACCAAAAAATGCAATAACTACCTAAGAATAAGGGATTCAGTTGTACTAGCTAGGTGGATCCAATAGCTCATAAACTGACATCAAATGAGTGTTAGAGAGATTTTAGGAAGAGCCAACATACAATCCCGTTGAGAGGAAGATGTGCCATCTTCTTCCCCCGAGAAGAGAATCACTAAAGTCTATATAAGTCAGCAAGGATATTAGGTGCAAGGTATGAAAAATCCTTCCATAACACAGTTCTTTTTGATCGACATCTACTGACTTAAGCATTGGAATGTCTTCGATCGAAATACTTCGATCTTGGGCAGTTTGTTTGTTTTGCAGGAAATTTCACTCGGGGAAAGACTACACTGTTCACAGAGGACAGGAGGAAATTTGTCCACTTACATTTGGCGCAGCCTGTGGGAAAAGTAAACAAAAAGTCATGTCAAGATTGAAAAGCATGCTTGAGTCATCGTTGGAACCTGATGTATAGCAAGAGGACTCAGATCCGAACTATCGAGTATCTTTTCCATCCGGAAGTGATATTTGAGTGGATCTCTACGATAGCTATGGTGAACAGGAGGAGGATAGGATCTCTTCTGCCAATTTTAACCCAGAAGATGGTGAAAATCGGCCTACAGGTAGGATCTCTCCTTACCGTGAGACAAGGTTGGTTCAGTCATTGCGAGATTGCTTAGATGCGGACGACAAAATGTTCAAGAAAGCATATGCAAGAGAAAAAGGCCTTGAAATGAGAAAATGAGGAACTAAAGCAAAAACTGAGGGAAACCAGTGAAAGAGATGACTCAGATCATGAAGATCGCCGCACCCATATACGGCTGCACAGAATGTCAGACCGATGGAAAAAGAGAGAAGAAGATTCGCAAAGAATTAGCTACCATAAAAAGACACGTCAATCAGGCAGTCAGGAGGAAGAGTGGAAGTGATTTATCACAAATGAACTTGATAGTTAGTTAAAGCGACCGGAGCAGAAGTCAGCAAGCGATCTTGCACGAAGAACAACTAGAGGATACGTTGGCGGGACAGAGGTTTCCTCGTTCACAAAATGGATAGATCGAGCATAGATATCAAGCAAGTTCGTTGTCTGAAACTTCAAACTCTACGACAGAAAAACGAATCCCACTGCTCACATTTGTCATTACAGACAGTTAATGACAGTGCATTGGAAGAACAAGCCTCTACTTTGCACTATATTCCCCACAAGTCTCGGGGAATCAACCATGACATGGTTTGCTGGACTCATAAGGAACTTGGTGGATAGCTGGGGTTAACTACCCGAGCAATTCACACCTCGGTTTATAACAAGTAGCTGATAGCCTAAGGATGTGGGGCACTACTGACACTAAGAAAGAAGAATGGGGATACGCTGTAAAAGTATGCACACAGGTATTGGGAGACAATGAACGAGGTAGAGGCGTGTAATCCTAAAATAGCGGTTGCATCCTTTAAAGTTGGACTACCAAAGGAGAATCTGCTGTACCAATCATTGACAAGAAGACTAGTGACGAGCATGGAGGAGCTGATGGCAAGAGTCGAGAAAAATGCCAAGGTGGATGAAGACCTTGGTAGAGATACGGGAAGAGAGCAGCTTAGCAAGAAAAATTTCAGCAAAGATAAGTCGGGTCACCCAATTCGGGAAGGAGGAAAAAACAAGGAGCAAAAAGGTTTCCCCTCAAAATCCCTGTACGTGGGAGTTAGTACAGTGTTCAAAGAACCGCTTTATAGGATTCTAACCCAAATCAAGAGAAAACCATATTTTGAATGGCCAAACAAGTTGGGAGGAGATCCAGCCAAGAGGAACCTAAATTTCAAATACTCCTACCATCGGGACATAGGACATATGACTGAGAATTGCCTCTCTCCAAAGCAACATTTAGAGGAACTGGTCCAAGCGGAACACCTCTCGCAGTTCGTAAAAAATGGGGGAAAAATAGCACTAGCATTCCCAACCTCCCCCATGATCGACCTACCTTGGCAGGAATCATCGATGTGATACACGCGACAACCTTGCATATGTCCACGAACAATTCAGCTAAGGCCTATATTAAGTTAACTGCCTAGGCCCGAGAAGTTTATCAACCGCGAGTCAATGAATAAGAGATTGAAGATAAACTAGTTGCCTGGATGTCAAAAAGTTGCTAATCGACCAGGGAAGCTCCTCAGAGATTATATATTTCAGCCTCTTTAGGAAGTTAGGCCTGAAGAAAGAAGAACTGGTAGCGTCTAACACTCATCTGGTAGACTTCAGTGGCAAGATGGTAATTCCAAAAAGAAAGATCACCCTTCCGGTCCGGCTAGGGCCTGTTGAGACAATGATTGAGTTTTTGGTCATTGATGTAGAGTCGAGTTGTAAAACCATCATGGGGTGTACCTGGTTGCATGAGATAAAGATGATCCCCTCGACCTACCATCAGATGCTTAGGTTCCCAATGACAGATGGAGTTGTTGGCATACGTGGGGATCAAGTCAGTTTGTGCACCTACCTCCTTGCCTCGGTCAAGGGGAAAGGGGGAGCCGAAGTTCATGAGGGTGCACTAGTTCAAAAAATGGAGAGATTGTAATTAAAGAAGCCGCCGATCGAAGAGGACCCTGACGCGTGTATTATGGAAGACCTAACAAAAGAGTACATAGAAAACAACACTGCAAAATATTTTCTATTAAGATTCTTATTAATCACAGAAGAACGTGCAAAGATAATCTTGTTGCTACATGAGTACATTAATGTATTTTCCTGGGGGGAAGTGACATGTCGGGGTACCCCTGAGATCGCATACCACCACCTCAATGTTGATCCAAGCTTCAAGCCAGTCAAGCAAAAACAGAGTAGGTTAGCACCACAACATAAGGGTGCGATAAGAGAAGAAATGAAAAAACTATTGGAAGCTCGAATCATCAAAGAGGTACAATATCTGACTTGGCTATCAAATACTGTTGTGGTAAATAAAAAGACAGGAAAATGAAGGGTGTGCATAGATTTTACCGACCTAAATAAGATGTGTCCGAAAGACAGTGTTTCATTGCCCAAGATCGACCAATTGGTTGACGCAACCGTGGGACATAAAAGGATGAGCATTCTTGACGAATATCGGGGCTAGCACCAAATCCACCTCGTTGAACAGGATCAGGAAAAAACGGCA
Source organism: Ilex asprella (assembly GCA_023539305.1). NCBI lineage: Eukaryota > Viridiplantae > Streptophyta > Magnoliopsida > Aquifoliales > Aquifoliaceae > Ilex > Ilex asprella. The sequence goes on from CM042189.1 coordinate 7,347,327, forward strand.
TTTATAACCCCAGAAAACATTTATTGTTACAGGGTAATGCCATTTGGGCTAAAAAAACGTCGGGACAACATATCAAAGGTTGGTCACAAAAATCTTTTCAAACATGATCAACGATTCTATGAAAGTCTACATTGATGATATGGTAATGAAAAGCTAAGCAGAGCGTGATCACATCATCGACCTTAAGAGAACTTTTGATGTCTTGCGCAAATTCGGATTGAAGCTGAACGCTTTGAAATGTGCATATGGAGTCGGATCAGGGAAATATTTGGGCATCTTGGTTACCCACCGTGAATTGAGGCAAACCCAGACCAGGTTGCAACATTAACCCGGCTGGTACAACCCAAAACGATAAAAGAGGTTCAAATATTGACGAGAATGGCTGCGGCACTAGGAAAGTTTATATCCCGCGCTTTTGATAGGTGTCAACCTTTCTTCCAGACAATAAAAAGGAGGACTGGGCCACCATGGGATCAAGAGTGTGAGGAAAATTTTAATGATCTAAAGTCTTATCTGGCGTCATCACCACTTTTAACTACGTGCTCTAATGAAAAACACACCAAAGGGGTTAAGTCCGATCTACTATGTAAGTAAGATGCTCCTTGATGTGGAGACAAAGTATCTACCATTAGAAAATATCGGGCTTGCACTTGTCAACATGGCTCGGATGCTACGACATTACTTCCAGATCCACACTATAGTGGTACTCACAGAATAGTCCCTCAAAGCTTTGTTCAGAATAGCCGACCTATCTGGGAGAATCTCCAAATAGGGGATCGAGTTGGGAGAGTTCGACATCCTCTTCCAACAACGAACAACAATAAAGGGGCAAGTGGTGGCTGATTTCATTGCTGACTTCTCTCCTAGGGAACATGAATAGATTCAACCTCCTCAACATGGTGGAGAATCAGATATGGAGCAAGGGTAGAGTTTGTTTGTCGATGGTGCATCAAACCACAAAGGAACAGGAATATGCATCGTATTTGAAAGCCCAGAATGGGATGTGCTTGAGAAAGCGATAAGGCTCGACTTTCAGGCCTCAAAAAATGAGGCAGAATATGAAACCTTACTAGCTAGATTGAAATTAGCAATTGCGTTGAACACCACGAAGCTCAAAATATTCTTTGATTCACAACTCACACTAAACCAAGTTCTGAGAGAATACCTTGCAAATGATGAAAGAATGATCTTGTACTAGAAACTCACAAAGAAAGAGCTTGGTCGGATCCTGGACCATTTCATTAGTCAGGTCAGTTGTTCTAAAAATACACATGTAGACACGCTGACATCTTTAGCCTTGGCAATAAACGAAGGATGAACAAGAACCATCCCAGTAGACTACCAGGCAGAGCCAAGCATCACATCACCGGAAGCATCGGAGGTGCATACGAGTGAGGTTAGACCAAGCTGAAATCGTTGATTTTGGTCTTGGCAATAAGCGAACAATTGTGGCTCAAATCAGTAAGGTTTTGGTTATCCCCTGACTAGAATCTTTATAGGCGTTCATTTTCTGAGCCATACCTAAGGTGTGTACACCTTGACCTGGTATAAGACTTCCTTTTTGAGATTCATGAAGAAAGTTGTGTCACGCATACAAGAGGACAGTCACTTGCACACAGGGCTTTGTCTCAAGGATATTGGTGGTTGCATATGCAAAAAGACGCCCAACATTTTGTTAAAAGATGTGTGAAATGTCAAATATTCTCCCCTATCCCCAGGCAACCTGTAAGGGATTTGATTTCAGTAGCGAGCCTTTTGCCCTTTGCTCAATAGGGACTTAATATAGTGGGCCCATTACCTCAGGCACTGGGAAATAAGCATTTCTTGTTTATAGCAACCGATTATTTTACGAAATGTGTAAAGGCAAAACCTTTGGCTAATATAAGGGATAAAAATACTAGGAAATTTGTATGGAGGAATATCATTACTCGGTTTGGCATTCCGGCGGTTCTCATATTTGATAACGGGACTTAGTTTGAAAGCGGCCCTTTCAGAGCTTTATGCCAACAATATGGAATTCAGAATCGGTATTCTACTCCCGCATACCCCCAAATCAATGGGCAGACAGAGATATCAAACAAAATAAGTCTGGATGGAGTCAAGAAGAGGTTAGAAAAGGCGAAAGAAAAATGGGTAGAAGAGTTGCCTAGTGTGTTGTAGACGTACCGAACCACACCGCATCGTGCAATGGGGGAAAGCCCATTCGCACTCACATACGACATGGAGGCCATCATACCTATGGAAATCGGATTACCGACGCTCCGGACCACTTTAGCGGCAAATGAGCACAATTGCCATGCCGTCAGTCAAGAGCTTGATTTTCTTGAAGAAAAGAGGGAAGCAGCAGCCGTTCTGATTGCTGCCTATCAATAGCAAATGGCTCGATCTTATAACAGAAAGGTTAGCCTAAGTCATTTATGTTCAAGGACATACTTGTCAAATGGGTAATGGGAGTTGTTAAAGATCCTACCCATGAAAAATTGGCCGCGAACTAGGAGGGCTATAAGATAGCTTGGGTCATTGAAAATGGATCTTATGAGCTTGAAACCATGGAACATAAGCAAATACCCCGGCCTTGGAACGTAGCTAATCTTTGAAAGTTCTATTTTTGAAGTACTTTCACAAATAGAACTTTCAAAGTACCTTCAAGCGAAAAAAAGGGGGTGCCCCTGCTATTATTTCTTTTAAGAATTCCTATGACAAAATAATCATCCTCTTATGGAGAGAGATTTATTTATAATAAGATCAGGTGCTTGATGAACACTCATTTACTATTCCCACCCTACTGTTAAGGAAGGGAAACAAAAATCCTGGTAGAGGCATAGGCCTAAATCAAGCGTAGCCACCTGATCGAATCTAAGCCCTTGGTTAGCCAAGCGATGTAAACCAAATGGGTAATGATCTGAGTCTGATTGGATTGGCAAGTTGGTACGAACGAAAAAATTGCATGGAGAAACTCAGAGGGCCACAATCTCTTTGTAAAGCTCCATAAGAATCCCTAGCAGATATGCTTGGGACCAAGTTATAGAGAAGAGCCAAGTAGAGCCAAAACTTCTTAGAGCAAGAAAATTTTTCTAAGTAAAAATAACTAGCAAATATGCTTAGGACTTAGCTCTAAAGAAGGGCTGAATATCGCCACAACTTCTTAGGGCCATCTAAATAAAACTTTCTAAGTAAAAATCCCTAGCAGATATGTTTGGGACCTAGCTCTAAAGATGGGCCGAACAGAGCCACAACTTCTTAGAGCCATCTAAATAAAACTTTCAAAGTAAAAATTCATAGCAAATATGCTTGGGACCTAGCTCTAGAGAAGGACTGAACAAAGCCACAACTTCTTAAAGCCATCTAAATAATTTTTTTTTCTAAAAAAATGTTTGTAGATGATATGCTTGGGACTGAGCTCTAGAAAAGGGCCGAGTAGGGCCAAAGTTTCTTAGAGTAAGATTTCTAAGTAAAAATCCCTAGTAGATATGCCTGAGACCTAGCTCTAGAGAGGGGCCGAGCATGGCCATAGATTTTTAGAGCCAGCTAAATAGAATTTTTTCCAAGAAAAAGTCCCTTGCAGGCATGTATGAACTTAGCTCTAGAGAAGGGCCGAACATGGCCAAAGCTTCTTAGAGCAAGGCCTTTTAGTTAAAGAAGCAGAAATACGAGGAACTTGGCCAAATCAGAGTTTCCATTCATAAAATGACATAAGTAAAAAAAAAAATAAAGGAAGAAAAAGGGCCTATCAAATGTAATAACCCAAGTTTAAGTAATTAAAAAAAATAAAAAAAATAAAAAATATTATGAATTTTAATTAATTTTCGAAATTAGACAAAATAGGGAAATTACTAAACTGCCACAAACAAAATAAGAAAATTACCAAATTGCCATTGAAGATTCATGGACCTTCTACACAAGCAAGGTGGCTGATGGAGGCTTGTTGGCTTGCATGGAGGACACCCAGCTGCTTGGGGAAGCCTGAGTAAGCTGCTTGGGGGGATAAAATGGAGAAGGATTCGGTGGGAAGAGAGAGAGAGGGGAGAAAGAGAAGTTAGAGAGAGAATTGAGACTTTGGATTTTTCGATTTTTGCAGAGATAATTTCGAGCACTAAGAGGTATTCTCACAGCCCAATATGGATGGTAGGAACTCATATATGTGCTTAGATTTTGATTTGGTTGAGTATTGATGCATGAATTTATGTTTTAAAGTTTAATGAGTTTTTGAATTTTGAAACGGGTTTGAGATTTGAGCATGATTTGGGTTAATTGTTTGGTATGGATGAGTTTGGGAGGTCTTGAGGAGTTGTTTGGTGGTGGATTCGTGGGTTGCCGTGGTCTGTGGTGGTGTAATGGTGGTGTGAGGGTTTGAAGAAGTGAAAATGACATTTTGATAAAAACTTGTTTAAACATCGAAAGGGGGCTTGGGTCTAGCTAATTTGGGGTCAAGGAATCCATTTATGACCTCATATTGGATTTGGAGGTCGTTTGGGGGGTGAAAAGAGTAGTTGCAGGTCTGAACATATACTAAAACCCTTATTTTTTGTTAACTTTGACCTCTTTATTTTATGGGTTTAAGTTTAATTCAAAGCTTAAAAATTATGGGATTTGTTAGAGTGATGTGTAGTGAGTGTTTAGGTTCAAAAATTAGGTAAAAAGGGATACTGAGTAGGGAGAAACAAGGGTGAGAAGTAGGGGGGTTAGGCTGCTAGAAGAAAATTAGGGTTTTTGGTCAAGGTGCTCAAGGAAGAAGATGAAGACACCAGTGCACCCCGTCGGCTCGTGAGGGCGCGTCCAGGATTCAATTGACCTCTGGTTGGTCTCAAAAGTTCCCTAACATCCGTGCGGAGGACTTGGTAAAATTTCAAGTCGATCCGATGGCCGGATCTATATGAGGAGTAAAATGACTGTTTTGACCTCCGGGGTCAATTTGATCCAGTTTTAGGGTGATTTTTGGAAAATAAATTTTATATTCATCTTTAGGTAGGTTAATTGAGTATGTGTATTAAATTTCATCGAAAAATAACACTTTTTAATTTTTGACCATTTCAGATCAAAATACCGAGCGGGTAGGGTTTCTCAATTCCGGAACAGGCGATGCTTTCCAAACTTGTTTCTAAATTATTCCATATGTTATTTATGATGATTTAGCATGTTTTAAAATATATGATTGGATGTTTTGAATATTGACATGAATTCGGACCCGGATCAGGATTTCTGAGTGAAGTTGCACTAATGTTTTAGAAATGATCGTATTACTCTTATTGTTCGTATTGAATGAAATTTCGGGATCCTTTTTAATGAAAATATAAGTGCACACAGGTCGAGTGACAAAAAGGTTTACATTCCAGTTTGAGGCCGTAGAGGGTACTCATTGAGTTTGTAAATGCCTGGGTGGCCCTGTTGGTCTTCGGATTTGGGTACTGAATTGGATCGTATTGACTTGGGAGCGAATCTTCCTTGGGGTGAAAGTCCCCTAAATAATTGGATCGTATGGATCGTATTGACCCTGAGTGGTCTATTAGGATGAATTGCCCATCAGTGTAGCACTGTATTTGAATTTCTGAACTATCTTTTACAGTTTTGTTTAACTGCTACAGTTTCAAATGAAATGATGTTTTTGTTGATATATATGTATCAAATGCTCGTTTGGATTCTTGCCCAATCATGTTAAACTGTACTATTTTCAAACTCGGTTGCTTGAAAATTGAGTTACTTTACTGAGCTGTTGATGCTCACCCTACATTATTTCCCATTTTTCAGATTAGCTGGTGGCGAGGAATTCCGTATATGTTTGAACTGTAGATATTTTATTTGTTTTCCTTAGTGAAGATTTGGAAATGTGTTATGTTATACGGATTGAGTTGAAAGAGTTTTATATCTGAGACGTGTAAGTTATAATAGTCTGAAAGTATCTGTTTAAAATATATATGAAATTGGTATCAGAGTTATTCATTTGGAGACTATATCATTTAGTGATTTGAAGGTTTGTAGCGCTTTTGAAATATTAAGAAGTGGATGAGGGTGTTACATCAAAACAAAGAAAGATTTCTTTCATAGGTGCTAAAAAAAGGTGCTTTTTTACATGAACTTTCAGGGAGAAGTAGGAGGACCAGAATAGCTAGTGGCAAGAGGATGCAAGAAAAGTTCAGAAGTAGGGGGCATATCAGCAGCCTTCAAAGCAGCAATCCAGCCTTTTGCAAAATATGCTCGCTCCAGCGAAGGAATTTGCAAAGCAAGGTCCCTCTCTGCTTTCTCCATCCCTTGATCAAAAGCACCATCTTCAAGGTCCTTGGCCTTAGCTTTGAACTTGTCGAAATCTTCTAGCAAAGAGGAATGTTCAAGCTGAGTCTGGGATAAATCTATGCTGAGGGAACTCTCTGATGCTTTCAGGTCCTCCACTTCTTTTGCCAGCTTTTTTTTCTCATCTTTCAGGCTAAGCGATTGAGCCTGAAGGAGCAGCATTTCTTCACAAAGCTTGGCGTATTTTTTGTCAATAGATTCTTTCTTGGCCAGAGCAGACATACGATCATGGATCGCCTTTTTCATTGCCTTGTTCTTTCTAGTAATCCTGGCCCCTACTTCATGCACCTTTTGAAGACCCTTTTCGAAGAAAGATAGAATATAAGTGTGCGATTCAAGTCTGAAAAGAAAAAAAGGATTGAGATAAATACCAGAACCATCTGCTGGATGGCTTGCCGAGCAATCTCATTATCCAAAGCTGCCTCATTTATAGCAAGGTCGCGAGGCAGAATCACACCCTTAGCAATCCCCACCGCAACATTCATGTCCTCGGCAGCTGAGTCCCAAATGCTTATTTCCTTGCCTTTTGCCTTAAGAACGGGGCAGAAAGCAGGAATGGACCGTTTAGGGGCAAGATGAGTCTCCATTCGCCTCTTCTTAGTCAAATGGTCCTCGGGCTCGACATTAGCTAACCGAGGTGGTGAAGAAATAATCGGAGTGGCAACAGGAATATCATCTGTAGCGGGCTCAGGCGGAACTGAAGCCTCGATATCAACTTGTGGATCAGCAGAAGTAGGGGCATGATTAGGAATGAGTGTTAGATCGATTGCTGGGGTAGGTAAGGAAGATGATTCAACAAGAGCATGCAGTGTTGAAGGAGTGGCTTCGCAAGGCTCACGAGTAGAAACGAAACTAAGAAAATTTTTCACTGGCCTATTTTTTCTAGAGGGAATGTCAGTCTTTTGTCGAGAGCGAGGGATGACAGCACGATGGGCTTGCAGTTTGGCTTTGTCCTCGACGAGGGTGGCATTGGCCAGATTAGGAATAGCGATGAATGAATGATATGTAGGGGTATACCCTAGCAAGACATGAGCAGCTCGACAAAATAGGCTCTCGTTAAAGGACCACACCTTTCTTAAGTCATCCATCTTGACCGAACTCTCAGGTATTTTTCCCTTCACAGTCTCCCCTGAATGCAAAAGCAGAAGAATAAAAGATGTATACCACACACTGGGTAAAAAAAAAACAGAGACTAAGTAGAGCAAACTATCATATACCTGGCATTCCTTCTTCATACGGACATCGGTAAGATGGAGTATCTCCTGCCTTGTACTCCCAATTCCCAGAGACAAAAATGACATCACTCTCAGGACCTTTGTTTGAATATGGGAGATGGGTTACTAGGTACCGATCTTTCCTTCTTACAGCTAGAGAGTAGCTGTCACCAGTAGTCTTCAGAATGTAGCAAAAGAGCATTTCCCAAAGGCCCAGGTTGGCATTTAGCAGGTTGTTCAAGGCAGCAACACCCATAACTATCCTAAAAAAATTAGGACAACATTGGATGGGGCATAACTTCGTAGCAGAAAGCACCCACAATAGTAAGGGATGCAATGGAAATCTCACCCCGCCTTCGGTAATAGCCCTCGTATAAATGGGAATCGATTCCCTCGTACCAACCAGTGGTTCGTCATCACCAACTACTCGAATCTGGACATCCTCAGGAATACTGTACTTGCTCTTAAAAGCTGGGACACCTTCTTTCGTAAGGGGGGCCATTTGGAAGGGGAACAAATAAAGAAGGAGAATGGGCGAAGCAGAAAAGATAGATGGAGAAGAAGAACAGAGTACGAAGAAAATAAAAATAAGTCATCTTATACTACTTGAAAGGGGAGGCCAAAGGACAAACATTTAATGAAAAAAGACATTTTTGTGTGTCTCGAGAACTTAGATATTGATGAACCTGAGGACATGAAACGGCTGTCTGTCGAATGAAAGCTGACATGCATTTCCTGGGGGTGAGTGAAGGGGCTTAAAATTATGCCACGTGAATAAACTATCACGTGGAAAAAGAAGAAATCACATGGGGTTTTGGCTCTGCTAAAAACGAACTGAACTATATCAGATCGGTAATATGACCGAGCAAGAGGATTTGGCCACATGGAAATAAGAACATAACAACACAATAACTGCCTAAGAGTAAGGGATTCAGTTGTACCAGTTAGGTGGATCCAATAGCTCATAAGCTGAGATCAAGGGAGCGTTAGAGAGATTTTATGAAGAGCCAACAGACAATCCCGCTAGGAGGAGGATGTCACCTTCTTCCCTTGAGAAGGGAATCACTAAAGTCTATATAAGTCAGCAAGAATGCTTAGTGCAAGGTATGAAAAATCCTTCCATAACGAATTTTTTTTATCGACATTTATTGACTTAAGCATCAGAGTGCTTAGATCTTGGACATTTTTTTCATTTTGCAGGAAACTTCAATTGGGGAAGAACAACACTGTTTACAGAGGATAGGAGGAAATTTGTCCGACTACCTTATCTAATATAAAATCGTGAACTGTGATTAATGGAACTACGCTATTGACTTGAATACATGGCTTTACCCGTGTATAAAAAGAGACTACCTGTTTTTATTGACTTTTCTTCGACTAAAAAAAAATTAAAATATAAAACAAAACACTACTTTACAAAAGTTAAAAAAGTAAAAAGACATTTAAAGAGACGTTATCAGACGGTATCGAAGTCTTGATAGAGAAAAACAAATATTTTCTCACGCGGATAGTAATCTAATTATATCGAGTTTGTGATACGTGTAAGTCGTGTTTAACAAATTTGTGTCATGATTAAATAGATTTGTGTTAAGTTATTTTTTTTTTTTTTTGAGTGGTCTAACAAGATTATTTCATTTATCACTAGAGCTCTCTAAAATTAAATTTTTTTTTGGGTCCTACTGTAAAATTAAATATCAATTCCTTAATTTCAGACTAATTTCATGTGAAATTTGTGGGTTTATAGAATTACCGGAGATCTAAGTAAGATGCACTAAAAATATAATAATGGCACACTTCGTCCTCGTCAAATTTCCACCGAAAGAAGGAAGAATTAAACCGTTACTGCTTACTGACCACCAAAATATAATATTCAACAGCCCACATGCGATGCACCTTTTTTGACTGCATGCGATGCACCTTCAAAATATAATATGCCACCGAAAGTTTTTAAAGAGAAAAAAGCCTAAATTATTGGGTGAGAAAGACTATCATATCAGCCCTGATTTTAGCTCAACTAATAATAAAGATGAGACCTAAATTTAGGCCTCTTGATTTTAAATTTTGATAATCCTTGAAGTCAGACCAAAATTGCTTAGATCGTGGGTTATTTTGATATGTGATACGTGTACGAATATATAATACGACACTTTCGTAGGTACACGATACGATAATATAGGTTTAACTGGTACGGTATTTTGGGTCGCAATTTGTTTTAGAACTTTTATATTGATTGTTTTTACTACTATACAACATTATATATTACAGAACATTTATAAATATTAACTTAGTTACCATTTACCTTATAGTTGTACATAGTTTTTTATTATCTAATATAATATATAATTATATATTTATATATATGTAATCAATTAATATATATTTTATATTTGTATTACATGTTCTAAAGTGGATTGATTTAGGGTTAGTATTATAATTTGAGCTCGTTTATTTTAGTCATCTGGATAGCGAACCTACCTCGTTTGAGATCGATGTACTCAAATCATGGGTCATCAAGAGTTTAGTGAATTGTGGTAACCATAGGTAATTTATTCCTCATAAATATTATAGTTCCAGCACAGATGACCAGTGTTTGATCGGACCGAAAAAGAAATTAGTCGAGATGAGCTTATGTTGACCTCTACACTCCTAATTGTAAAGCTAAAAAAAAAAAAAGAAAGAAAGAAAGACTATGGTATCGATTTTCGTAATGTACCAAAATTTATAAATTTTTAAGCTTTTTTTTTTTTTGGATATGTAATTTTTTGAGCTCAAATTATATCTTTTTGTGGTATAAGTCACAATTGAAAAAAATGATGAAAATTATAATTTAAAAACTAAAATTACTATTTTGTAAGGTTAAGTATAAATTACACATTTTCAGTGTGAAGTTACAATTGATCAATTATGAAATTACCTCAAACAGTTGTAATTTTACGTTTAAAAACTGAAATTTGACCTCAAAAAATAATAATTTGTACCAATTTTTTTTGGTACTTTATTATTATCCTATTGGTTTAGACAATGTCGCACATCATTAACCATTACCTCTTAGTATATTAGGTTTTAGTAAATCGAATCGTGTCAAATTTATATACTATTTTTCGTTAAAATTTTGTTTAATTATTATTAAATCTATTTATAATTTTGCACTCATTGTTTTGTATCGTACATAAGTCATGTACAAACCTTTTTTAGCTCCTCGTATCATACTTTGCCTGGTTCTTATCGGCCATTTTATTTGACGGGTTGCAAAAATTAGAAATGGGTCCTAACATTTTTAAGGGAAATTTGGAGGCTGACCCCCCTGTATGAACTTATTTGGATTTAAGTCTGACAAGAAATGAAGTCTGTTTTTTGTCAATTTTAACAGACTATTCATTCCCTTTAGAAGTGAAATAAAACTAAAAATTAAAAACTCAAATTTTTTTGGAGTTTGACTAATATTAGAATTGTTCTCTTTTATATCTACTTATATTCATATATAGGTTATGACTATCTCTCTCTCTCTCTCTCTCTCTCTCTCTCTCTCACACACACACACACACACACACATATATAGTAACATTAAAAATAAAAAAATAGTAACATTCAATATTAATTTTAAAAAAAAATTATAATAGTAATATATTCAACAAAAATAGTAACATGTTCAACAACAATAGTAATATGCTCAACAAAAAATAACAATATAGAATATTGGACAAAATTGAAAATAAAAATAATAGCATTCAAACTCATAACCAGATAAAGAAACTTCTAATTCTTCAGCATTCAAAAAAGTAACATTAAAAAATAATAACATACTCAATAAAAAAAAAGTAACATGAAAAAATAATAGTGATGTGTTAGTAAATTACGTTTTAAAATTGATGTTACTGAATTGATGTTACTATGCTAACATTAAGTACTTGGCGTGCACAACCCATGTTATTTTTTCAAAATCTCGAGCTTGTACTCAAGTTTTAACCTTCATCCCTTACAAATTAGCCTCAAATTTTGAAAGCCGATTATTTAAATTTATAACAAACCAAATAATGACTAAGAATTTGAATTTGAAATATTATGAAAAGCTTGTAATTGACAATTATTATTGCAAATCAAACATTCTTATATTCAATCATTGACCTCCATATATAACTCCTTGTTGATAATGTCTTCAACTTGCCACAATTAACCAAACTAACACTGTTAAGGTTATTTATGTGATTTAAAAAAAAAGTGTACTTAACTCTTTACTAATAATTTTGAAAATATACTTACCCCCAAATAAGCTTCCTCGATGGACTCAAGTTATTATAAGTTCACTTTTTTAAAATAAATTAATTTACCTTTTTTGTAGTTTAAAATTTCATAGATCCATATTCACAATTTTGGGTATATACAGAAATAATGAAAGGTGGAAACTATCAAGAAAATGAACCCGAGTCGATAGGTAAGAGTTATTAAAACTTTGATAAAATGAGACAGAGATAGTCTCATAATTTCATGTAACAACTGAATATATTGTGCGATTTTATTTGATAAATAGTTAAGTTACACTTTTTTTCGAACAATTATTAGTTAGTGATTTAACACTATATCATAGAGTCAAGATATCTTGACTTCAAATTAAAATAAATATATATGTTACACTCTTGATTGACAACTTAAATTTTTGAAGTAATTGGAGACTTAATAGATTTGCTATGTGAAATTTGATGATGCACAAAATTGTCTCCGTGCGAGTTCAACAGTCAAGTATACGTACGGTCGCAATCAATGAACAATTACCAAGCAATTAATTAGAGAATAGAGAATAAGTAATCAACACATGGGTTTATAGTGGTTCGGCCGTGGCCTACGTCCACTTTCTTGAATGGCGACGATGGCCGGCGATCTTTATTAATGTATTGGAGTACTCCGGAGAGTTTACAGTGGTACAGAGAGGGAGAGCGAGAGAGAGAGCAGGGTGAGTATGAGTAAGTGAATCGGAGGCGTAGTGTGCGTAGGGATCAAGGTCCTGCCCCTCCGTGTGGAGAGGGGCTTACATTATATAGGCAAGGGTTAAGGCGGTGAGGCGGTGCCGTGAATGAGAGGAACTCTGCTATTTTGGTAAGTACGATTTAGGTAGGAGATCTCCGTATCCCGTCTTTCTCGCCCTCGTGCTCCTATTCAGTCGGAGGCGGACTCTCGGCTGGCTTTTAGACTTGACCGTCGTCGTCTTGGATTCGGACTCATATTGAGGTGGACTCAAGACTAAGCTCGGAGTTGGAGTGGACTCGGTCGTCTTGGACTTGAGTAAAGAGACCGAAGGAAGATGGAGGAGGGGACGTCCGAAGGGGCAGCCCAAGCCAGCGCCCAAGGGGGCCCAGCCAGGCGGCGCCCCAAGGGGGCCCTGGGCGGCACCCCAGGGGGTCCTGGGCTAGGCCGGTGTCCTCCTCTTGATGCCTTCTTCTTGATGCCTTCCTCGTCCATGGGTCGGTCCAGTCTAGATTTGGGTTTTCTCCACTTGGTGGACTTTGATTGGGCTTTCTCGGCTTATCTTGATTGGGCTCGGCCCGACTAAATTCGGGCTCGTCAAAATTAATATAAATCTTCAAATAAAATTAATTTTTTTTCCTTTAGTAAAATAAAATAAGTAAATGAGAAAAAATAAATCCGATCCGAAATTTAAAGAGAAAAGAATCGTAAGAATCTCACACCCGATATTGATGATGAAGTGAAAATTAAGTGTTTTTTGAGAGAATCGAAAATAGTGCACTTTCTTCTTGCAAAACAAACAAATTATTGAGGACAGTGATTGGCCGGTCGGAGGCATTTCAATACTTAGGTCACTAACTAAGGGTGTTCAAAATTTCACCAACTTGACCCGTTTTGCTATATTTCAACTACAATACTCGATAATTTGGCTTCTGTATTTTTTCGGCCTGCTAATGTAAGGTTTTTTTAGTATTCTATAAATATCGGGTAAAAATGCGGAATATCAATAAATTTTTTGCATTCTTACCCGACCCAAATGTATATTTAAATTATTTTTTAAAAAAATATTATGTATGTTATAAAACAAAATCATTTTTATTCGTCATAAAACAACATCATTTAGGAACCTATGGCTTGTAATTGTGTTTTATTTATGGTATTTTAAGACTATTAGAGAACATATTAATTAGATTTATTGTGTTTTATTTAGTTTTATTAGTTTATTGTGTTGAGTTACATATCTTTATATTATATTTTAACAATTTAATTGTAAAAGTAACCCAAAAATTTTGTAATTGAGTTGTTAAAATGACCGAAAAATTAATAACTTAAAATTTTAAAATTTTGTGAGGCATTTTGCATTCCTGTCCGACTTTTCGAGTCAAGTTTTTGGACGAAATTCGGCTCGGTACATTACCCTCAATCGGGTTTCCACAAGTCAACAGCTCATAAACATGGAACCCAAAAATTCTTACCCGTCAACTCAGGTCAATAGTCCTATGAGTAACGGGGTGGGATCAAGCAAAGAAGTTGTAGAGGGAAAAAAAAATGTGTCTCTTAAAACTTAAGTTCATTTAGTATTTATAAAAATGTCTTCTTGACCAAGTTGGGCTTAGAATTCTGGTAGGAGTAAGGTGACATACCCTGAACCTCGCTAGACTAATTTAATCAACTCGTAATCAAATTCAACTTTCAATCTTACTGTTCAATTTTATAGATCATATGTTTACAATGTTGTCTTAATCAATGTTAACGCCTTATCTCATTCACCACCTTGGATTTATAAAGAAAGTCCAACTATCTGTTCGAATAAGTCTTCACAACTATTAGATAGAGTTGGATTTTTATTCGAATTTCAGTCTCGCAATATCTCTTTTTGAATATACTTCATTAGGCTCTTTGCATCACATACTTCCTTCCTCGAAAATGCTAATCCACCGAGTTGCCACTTTCAATTGATTTCTGTTATGGTCAAGTCTTATTAAATCTGCTCGGTATACCAAACCTCTTTTTTTTTTTGGATAAATAAAGATGGGGTGGGGGCAAGGAAAAACGCCCAACGACCACCCCGTTAGACCCTCACTAGTGGGATCATAAGACTCCTGATCGCGCTTGTAATACCTCTCGGGACTAAACCTAGCTAGGTTAGCATAGCGGCCAACTACCAAGTCCTAATGAGAGACTTCAAAACTCGAACTCCCAACCTCTGGGCGAGAAGTAAGACCCGTACCACTACTAGACCACCATAGTCGGTAATTCGATATACCAAACCCACAACATTTGAGGTAAAATAGAAAGTACATCAAAAGACAAATTATAGTTTGTGCCCCTCAACTATAAACCTTTCTCATACTGCTCTCATATTTATTACGTTTTTTTAATTATTCCTTCAATTATTGTTACGGATTTCAGTTATATGGGTCGTATATTATCTTCTCAACAATTACGTTTTCTTATATTATATCTCTATCTATGATTATTGAACTCATATTACCCCAATTTCGGGTCATAGAAATAAATGTTTTTGTCATTAACTTTATATATTTATATATATATATATATATATGTATATATATACACACATATATATATTTTTAATCCATTAGTTCAAGGCTTCTTATTGATTTGGGTTGTCATTTGA
>CM042189.1:7367552-7379019 GCA_023539305.1 Ilex asprella
TTATTTTCTCTCCTTCCCCCGAAATCCCATTTGAGCCCTAACTCAAGCGAACCACCACCATCGCAGCAGACACGCAGAGGCTCAAACTCACTCAGGCGAACCACCGCCATCGCAGAACCACCCACCACCATCGTAGCACCACCCAGTGCCACCTACTACCACCAAGCACCAGCCAACCATCAAAGCCCCATCCAAGCTATTGGGGTTTGCTTAGATTCTTTTCTTCTGCAAAAAGGTAACTTGAAGCCACCTAACAATTTTTTTTGGGGTAAATATCATGTTTGAATCTCAGACTTTTGTGCTAGATTTCACCTAGGTTTTCTTCCTTTATTTGAAAATTGCAGAAAGATTGGATTTTTATGGTACGGTTTGTGTTGAAAAATTGGACAACATGTCATGCTATTGTTCCTTTATTGATTATTGATTATTGAGTTGATTATTGAATTGGGTTTTTTTCAAAATGTGATGAATTTGCTCAATTTGCACCTACTTGCCATGTACATTCTGCAAATGAGTTGAATGACAATGAGAGGTTATAATTTGGGTATAGGTCAATTTGGGTAGGAAAAAAAATCTCGAGCAACTTGGTGCTACTGGATAATAATAGACAGCCAATTCAAATTTCCTAAGTATTCCTTTACACTATGTTGCTTGAAAAGTGATGGGTCCCTCTGTTCAGTCCCTTGCTATTTGGGAAATTTTTTGATCCTTCTGATGCTTTTCCACTATGGGAATTTGAGTCTGATGCATTGTTATCTAAGCTTCGAAGCTCCAGCCAGTGCACAGTCGATTGGTTCTAAACTGATGCAGATTATGTTTTGAAAGCAGAATTGACAGGTGAGTGTTTTTGGCTAACTTTTGCTTAATTTTGTAGCTTTTGGTTCTAATTTGTGAATGAGATTACTTAGCTGGACTTCAGGCTCTCATGAAACAAGAAAAATGCAATAAATACTTTGCCATTCTACAGGATACATGCCTCTGGAGTTCGAGGCATTATTCCTCAACTCATGGTTTTCTAGTAAAAATATCCCCAACAAAGGGGTGCATCAAGTTTTTTACTGTTTACTGGACTCCATACATGTAAAGGGATTAGAAAATATAGTTCTGGCACGAATCCTTGAATGACATGTTAAATGTGTTTGGATTGGTAGAGTTGGGGATAAGGCCAAGACTCCAGCAGAGGTTTATTCCAAAAACTGCTACACAAGACATGGCGAATTTTCTTTGACACTGCTGATTTGTTACAACAGGATTAGGGAAAGATTGTGCTCAAGTTTGTGTTGAAAATGGGAAGTTAGTAGAGATTAGTGAGCAGTGGAGGGAGCAACGAAACTCTAACACAAAGGACTGGAGAAGCTGCCATTGGTGGGAACAAGGGTATGTTCGAAGGCTAGAATTGCCTGAAAATGCAGATTGGAGGAAAATAGAGGCACTTGTGAATAATGACATACTTTTAGAGATTGAAATATTGAGTTGATTATTATTGACTTGATTATTTGTGAGTTGATTATTGTTGAGTATATATTTTGTGAAATGTTTAGCCTAAATTGTCTTCAAATTGAGTTTTCAGTTTGGGTGTTGAATAGAGTTTGCCAAATGTGTAGGCTAATTTATTCTAATTATATGCTAATTCAAAACTTAAATTTAATTTATTCTAATCATGCTTTGCTTGCAGACTCTGCTTCCCTTGGGGCGGCATTGAGGGCTGCTCACAGTTGGTTGTGCAACAAAAAGGGTAGTTTTGTGGCGATCTCGGGTATGTACATGGACAAGTTGGATAAGACATCTCTTGGCTGCAAGGTTACAGTGAATGCCAGAGACCAAGAACTTTTTGCCAAATATGCTTTGCTCATGAAGAAGAGAATGGAAATTGAGAACCATCTTGTCCAAAAGCTGGGATGTTGGTAGAGATTGGAATGCAAGTTATTAATTTTTTTGGCCGTCAATATACAGAGATCTGTAAATTATTATCATAGATTGGGATAGTTGTTCAAGTATATTGATTTGTTTCCTAATAATTCCTAAGTTTAGTCACTTTTGTTATGAATGTGCAAGGTCTTGAGTCAAAATATTTGCATGTCGTTTTGGGAACACCATTGTAACAACAAAGCATCAACAACCAACATATATTGTACTTATAAATATGTAAACAAGTGCAAAACAAACAAATATAGAGCACACATGCTCATGGTGGCAGAGTACATATCCAAGATACGGAAATGGTCTCTCTTATTGTTTCTGCAAAGTTCACACAGTGTTCTTGCTTTGTTTCTATGGAGAGAGAAAATACAGAAGTTGAGAAGAAAGCTTAGGGTTCATAGGCTCATACTTTATATATAAACCTGTAAATTTGGTATTTAACATCAAAGATTGTTGACGCAATGGAGTTTTTAAGAAGACTTTTGCTTCCTGATTTGGTTTTGTTGGGGGCATGAAGAGGATATTATTTTGTGCTTATGAGAGTTTAAGGTATGTGTTCGATTTGTTGAATTATGGCTTGAACTTATGTTGATCTCTCTGCAATTTCTCTTTCTTTCTTCTTCAAAAGTTTAATGTAAAAGCATATGGTGATTTTGTTCTGAATTCGATATATATTACTTCGTAGAATTTTACCTATAATTTTCCTCTGTTTTATGGAATAGCTTCTTCGATTCTATCATTTTCTATCCAATTTTAATGTAGTACCTAAAATTTTAATTTTTCTAATTTAATCCATCAATTATCAATTTTTAGATAATTAGTTTAGATAATTATTATAACTGTCTCCTTAATTTTTATCTTGGGTTTTTAATTTAGTCCTTAGTGATATATTTTTTGCTTTAATAAATGTTTATTTAATAAAAAAATTAATTAATAAATTTTTTTTGATATTTTAAAAATACATAAAAAAAATTCAGATAGCAATTCAACAATTTCTATAAAAGAAAATGAGAACCAACAAAACTTTCTCAGAATTCCTGCCAAACAAGCAACCCCGAATCTTTCTCAGCTCTCATAGGCAGCCAATTATAGCAAGGACTTAATTACAACATGATTTGAGAATTGTACAGTGCTTGAATAATGGTTAGTTTCGGACTTGTCAATCAATTTTTTTATTCACAGCCTTATTCATGTTTAACAATGCTCAATTTAAATCTCCACACAAAAGCATTGCCATCATACAAACTCAAAGTATCTACAATCCATTAAATTAAAATTATTATTACAACAAATCCATCATATATCATTGAATCTTGTTCCCTCGTACAGACTCAAAATCAGTGGTTAGTTATTGTTAGAAGTTTGATGGTCAGACGATCCAACCTTAGTAACTGGGCAATGATGCATTTACATAAGAGTATCTACAATCCACCCCATCCCCCAACCAAAAACACCTTCCTCTGGTCCATGAGTAAACTTACTACCCTGCACTGAAGGAGTTTCGATCATTTGCACAACTCAGGTGAGTGAGATCATAGCCTTCACTAGCTCAGCGATGCTACGCATCAACTGACCTAGAAGATATCAGGTGTTTAAGGGTGAAGAAAGGATGTCTGAGGGCCTCCCGTGCTGTCAACCTTTCTGAAGGGTCATATGTAAGAAGCCCTTGCAAGAGATGTATGAGATCCCCAGCTGAATGGTCTACATGCTTCATGATTAGGTTCTGCAATGAAAAACACAATGCAAGGTATAATTGCCATTCCAAACCAAACCAAACCAAATCCAAGCACCACCACCATTGAAAAGAATGAACTCAAAAGCTTATGTCATAGAACTTCCTCACTGTATACAAAACAGCCTAGCAATCTGATCAATGGCCAAAATTGTATTCATAAACACTTGGATGCTGCTGCATCATATAATCACTTTTTCTCTCTCTCACTAGCATCAAGGCTAAAATGTTACATCCAAATTAATTTATCACTCAAACAAACCCTATTCACAGGTGAAAGTTTCCACAACACAATTACGGAATTTTTTTCAAATGGCCATCACAATGTAACCATTTCTCACAGAAAACATATTTGCACAATTGCTTATCATAAAAAATTTCTACCAACAGTCCATAAAAGATCTAGCAAAAATGAACTCATCAAATAACACAAAAACTACGAAACAACCAATCAAAGATCTAGCAAAGCAAACCCAATTGAACTTTACAGCTCATAACCCATTTCAGTTCACCCAAATTAAATCATCCATAAAAAGCTTTGAACCCAAACTACAAAAAAATTAAATCAATATCAGATGCATCTCAAATAAAACCATAGAATCATAATCAAAATGAGGCCATCAAATATTAGTAGAAGTATCAATCAAATCCAAAAAAGTCTCTTAATACCCATCTGATTGTCACCAAAATTACCAAGAAAACTCAAACTAGGTCCAAGACAATACTCATAAAACAAGTACTTAAACAGCTGTGACATATGAATTCAAGCTGATAGATGTTTAGACTTTAGACTATAAATAGTATATTTTAAAGCTTAACATAAAATTTGAGCCAATGAACAGTGCATCTAAACCTTAGTAGCCATGACTATTTTATAATATTTTTATCACCCTAATGTTTGTTTAAGAAGTTTTTGAAACCCAAGCATTTCTACAGCCTCTATTCTATTTTGAACAACCTTTCAATTAACTAAAAACTGGGAAGAGTGGCAGTAACCTAGAAATATAGGTCACCCTTGTTAACTAACAGTAGCTTTGGTGGAGCTGGAGGTTTACCTGAAGGTGTAGTTGGGTTTCGGGAGTTGGTGGGTTTTGGTGGTTCACCTGAAGGAGCTTGGGTGCTCGTTGGTTCCAATTTGGTGGTGGTGGTGGTCGCTGGTGGTTCGCCTGAAAGAGGTTAGGGCTGGTGGAGATGTCGGTGGTGGTGGTCCATGCTGGGTCGCCTGAAGGAGCTTGGGTGCTCGTTGGTTCCAATTTGCTGCTAGTGGTGGTCGCTGGTGAAGGAGGTTAGGGCTGATGGAGATGTCGATGGTGAATTTCGCAGCTAGGTCGCTGAAGGATTTTAGGGCTCAGACAATTTTGGAGGAAGAAGGAAATAAAGGAGAGAAGGAAAGAAGAGGAAAAATATGTGTATTTCAGAATAGATAAAAACGTCAAATGGTTTGACGTGGTTAGTAAAAAACGTCAAATTCACTGACTTTTTTAAGTGGTGTAGTTGTCGACAGTTTTGTTAGAAGACGTCAGTTGCTCTGACGTTTTTAAACGTCAGACCAACTGACGTCTTTTGGCCTAAAAACGTCAGACCAAATGACGTTTTTAAAACTGCCTGAGTTTGAAAATTATTATGAAGCGATGCCTTAATTGAGAATTTTTTTTAAAAATCCCATGGGATGGGTCCAAAGCTCTAGTTAAAGGCATCAATTTCTTTCCTCTTCAAATTGTAAAATCATGGTAACAAGTTTATTAGCTATTGGTATCTCATGCAAAGTGAAAAAGAGGATTCAAATGTTCATAATCCTACCACTAGTTGTGGATGTAGTTTTTTGATTGCTACTCGAAGACTATCAAATTACTCACCGTAGGTAAAGGGAACCATTCTTCATATTTGAGGCACACAATCACTTACTCTCATATGTATATAAAAGTAAAGCAATTCATTTCAACATAAAACTCATTAAATCTAACTTGAATATCAGAAAGCGTAGCTCAATACTACACTTGTAATGAAAACTTTGAAGATCTTTCTCTTTAAATAGTGTAGATCTTGTTAGTCTATGTGCAACAGCCATAAAACTACAACAATAATAATGAAAAGACAAATAAAAGTGTTGCTTTGGAGAAAGGAAATAAAAAACAGATTTTCCCCCTTACCTATTGTCGAACCACTATGATATTGAGACTAAACCTTCGCCACACATCTCTTTGTTGTGTAAATTGACTTTGAAAAAATCTTCGGATGCTTGGTCTTGTTTTTGTGATTCATCAAGTTGCATCAAAATAAAAATAAATCCTCATGGGCTGGTATGAGAATAAACCAAACAATAAGGGCTTCCATGAAATGATTCTTTCTATGTTGTTCGGTACCGAGTACAAAGTCAAGTTTAATATTCGCCGCGGTGGACGTTAGGAGTGATTATTCGTTGAATATCCTTCCTATTATGCCCCCAAGTTTCCACAAAATCGCATAACTATCCTTGACCTTTTCTTCATTTATACTTTGTTGCATACTTTTTTTCTTTGTCTTTCTTCTAGAATGAAGCAAATAAAGTTGACCTAATGGTTTGACTCCCCAAAAAAGAAGTTGACCTAATGGTCCTTTTTTAAAAAAAAAAAAAGGTGTTTAGGTGATCAAACGTAATAATTTCTGTAGGACATTATTTTGAGTTTCTATCTGCTATAACATGTTTAATTTAAACCATAATTATTAAACTGTGATGATTGAGCTTGTCATCACAGCACCACACATGATAAGCTAGACATCAAGCCCCTTTATCGCAAGTAAATTTGAACCCAGAATCACTAAAAATGGAAGAAACTTTTCACCTTCTATTGAAGCCGTTAGACTACCACCTCTTTGGTATGTTGACTTATCACTTGACAAAAAGAAAACTTTTGAAAAAATTGGCACATCAATACTTGGAAATTGAGCACTAAGACACATTTGGCTGTATGAAATTTATATGAAATTGTTTATATTTGTACTTCAATTTTTTTCCTTTTTGTTGCTTTTTTGAGATAGGAGAGCGTTGGATAACATACCACGATAAAAGAGAGAGAGAGAGAATTTCTCTAAAATTCTGTGTGATGATAAAAACAAGTTTACACTAAATTCATTGTCAAAAATGGGATGTACTTATTATGTTGAAAACTAAATGTCTTTGATAGACTTGAATTTTTTGCAAAAAAGAAGAAAATAAATTTACTTTGGAGGTTGATTGGGATAGGATTCCCGATCATGGGCCACCCTCAGAAGAGAAGCTTAGTGGGCCCAGAACGCCCTGTTTTCTTAGTATGCGGCCCAGTAGGAACAACCTCGTCCAAGATATAAGAGAAGCCCAGTCAGATTCAGTGGTCCAACCCAAGCCGAACCCTAGCCCTGAAATGCATCCTACCAGGCCACGCGTCCAAAAAGACAGGGGGACCACCTCTGTAATCAAGGACAGACAAACCCGCCTGCTGGGAGTGGTAGTGCGGATCGTCGTAGGAACAGTAGCCACAGTGACACCGGCTAACAGAGTCTCCTGGCGGAGTGGGGACGAAAGGTCCCCACCAAATCGAGAAGCAGGAGAAGAAGTCGCGGGAAAACCCTAGAGCAGGGACTGGTATAAAAAGAACAGTATCACTCTACAAAAAGAGAGAGGAAGACCCTTGACAAAGAACTTCGGCTTTAGACAGAAGGATAATCCTATTGTCCAACTGACTGTAATCATCAACCAGACCCTTTACCCCATTTTTCCGATAACTCTCAGAATTTAATATACACCTTCAAGGAGCAAGAGGCTCCGTTATAGTGGATGTAACCACAGTCCATCGGCTGGGGCGAACCACTTATCTCTTGTGTCTTCTTTAAATTTTGGCTTGATTGCTCACTCCAAGTACCTAACTAACCCATTAATCCCCTCGCCGATCGCTGGGCTTGGGTTGTCAAATCCGAGTCATCATCAGCTGGCGTCGTATGTGGGAAAGTTTTTCATCATTTCGATTCTCTATTTGTCTGATGGTTTCAACTCGGAATATGAGTAAAGCTCCTGCCAATCCCCAAGCCCATCAGAATCTGCCAGAAAACCCCCCGATCCTGGAAGGGGATGTCGAGGATCGCCCCCTGCTGGCGAACCTTCCTCCTTCCAACGAGCTAGAAACATATCGTCGAACCACGGTTCAGCTAATGAAACAGAACCAGGAGCTGATGGAATGGATACAAGCATACCAGCTCCCTCAACCCCTGCCAGCATGCCAAAAGCCCCTCCCCCTGGCCGAGTGCGACGCCCCTCCTCAGGAGCGCCAAGCTCCAGCTAACGGGATCACCGAACTCCATGAGCATAGCCATTCAGGAGAGAACCACAGGAGGAGATGCCCTGAAGAGTGCGATGAAGATGAGGCCCATAGAAGGGCCAGACCCGCCAACCAAGAAAACATACCCTACCACCTGCTGGACGCCATGGATAACCTTCTGGAGCAAAAACTGCATGAGCTCCAGCGAGAGCTGGGGAACATGAAAGAGGCAGTCAAAGGAAAGGGCCCGACGTTATGGACGCCTTGGTCCAACAAACCGAGTCACTGTTTACCCTTGAGGTCCTACGTTTCCCTCTTCCCCAGAAGTTTCGAGTACCGTCAGTAGAGGCGTTCGACGGAACTAAAGACCCGATCGACCACCTGAACTCCTACAAGAATCAAATGGAGCTCCAAGGCTACCCTAACCCAATATGTTGCTGGACTTTCGCCATCACCCTTAAAGGGTCGGCGATAGCTTGGTTCAACCGTTTGCAACCTACATTGATCTCGTCCTTCAGGGAGCTATCCATCCAATTCGTATCACATTTCATTGGAGCTAGGACGTACCGGAAGCCGTCCTATCGCCTGATGAGCGTTAAGCAAGGGACTAACAAATTCCTTCAGAGCTACGTGCAGCGTTTCAACCAAGAATGCCTAAAAGTAGAAAGCGTGGGCGACAAGTTTACACTGACCACTTTCATGTCGGGGCTCGGTTTACAATCTAAGGATCTCTTGTTTTCAATAGCTAAGAACCCTCAAGCCACCATGTCGGAGGTCTTGGCCAAAACCGAGAAATATATCAATGGAGAGGAGGCCCTCCGCTTAAAGGGGAGTTCAGCACCGGTCGAAGGAGACAGGAAAAGAAGGGACCGAGGTCCCAGGAAAGAAGGGAGGCTCGATCGATCCCCAAAACGGGATCGTTCGCCTAGGAGGAGGAGAGAGCCCTCCCCGAAGAAAAGAGGCAACGTCCGGGACCGCCTAGGGCCACCCCTACAGGATCTACAACCAAGGTTCGCACCAGCACAGCTCCCCCCTCGTTACCTCTATTGCTCAAGTTCTCCATGAAGTCCAGAACGAGAGATTCGTTAGGTGGCCGCCTCGGATGAAGTTCGACCCTAGCAGACGAGACCCCGCCAAGTACTGCGAATTCCACAAAGACACAGGCCATAAAACTAACTATTGCATTCAACTCAAGAAAGAAATAGAATACCTGATCCAGAAGGGCCACTTGCGCCAATACGTGGCAAGAGATGGAAGGGCCCAAGATAATCAAGGACGAGAAGCCCGAGCGACCGTGGCGGTGCCTCAGCAGCACCAGCAAGCCATCGACGAAATCCGGGTCATCTCCGGAGGTTTCGCGGGGGGTGGCGAAACCAGCTCGGCGAGGAAGGCGCATGCTAGAAGAGCGCGATCTAGAGACATTTCTCGACATCCAGGCCGTAGCGAAAGCCCCCCGTCGAGAAGTTGAAATCACCTTTTTCGATGCAAATCTCGATGGATGCTACCACCCACACGACGACCCCTGGTCATAAAGGCGATAGTCGCGAACAAAACCATACACCGGGTACTCATCGACAGCGGGAGCTCGATGGACATAATATTCCCGTCGGCTTTCGAGAAGCTTGGTATAAATAAGTCCGCACTCGAACCCGTAAGGTCCCACCTCATAGGCTTTTCAGGCGAGAAAGTCATACCAATCGGCTCCATCCAACTCGTCCTGACAGTGGGAGATCATCGGCAGGCCATAACCACCTCCCATTTCTTGGTAGTGGACGCGTCTTTTTCCTATTTATCTATTAGAACTAGTAATTGAATTAGACTAGGTTTTGTTAGGTTATAAATATAATTGTAATATTCTTTAATTTTCAGAGTTGAATTCTAAGTTGATTAAGCTTGTGAAGCGTAAAATGATAGTGCTTAAGCTGAAGAGCTTAAGGCTTGTATACAAATGGTATGAGTATGAAAGGAGTATTGGGAAGTGAAATGGACACACATACTGCAATTGTTGATCAAAATTCAAATGAGTTATTCTAGTTAAATTGTAATATAAATAATTGGATCAAAATCATCTGAACTATTATTGTATTTTTCTAGGTGAAGAGGTTGAGGAGTTTATCATATATGTTAGGGATAACCCAGCTGAACTTGCTTCTAAATGATTGGTTTGGTGTAGAAAAAACCATAAAAGAACCTAAAATAAAGACTAAACCTACCCCCCATCAATGACTTATAGTTGCAGATCAAACCCCATTTAACACTTAATTATATGACCCCAAAATTACATCAAAATTGTCCAAGACCACAAAATTCAAGGCAATTTTTTAAATTATTTTAGGTAGTTAGGAGAACACTTCTTTACACTGTCAAATTAAAAAACACAAAAAATAATCAGTAGGCAGTAATGGTACGCTTGGAGCCTAATAATACTATGCCAAAAAAAATCGAGAGGGACGCCCCTGGGAGGGGTGCACA
Source organism: Ilex asprella (assembly GCA_023539305.1). NCBI lineage: Eukaryota > Viridiplantae > Streptophyta > Magnoliopsida > Aquifoliales > Aquifoliaceae > Ilex > Ilex asprella. The sequence continues at coordinate 7,377,948 of CM042189.1, forward strand.
TTTTTTTAATTACCCAGGCCAAACCATCACTATTGCTGATGATGTATAAATTGGTCTTCGTGCAAGATCAATAGTCAAGTATATGAAGACGTGTGATTAATGAACAGTAAATAGGCAATCAATAACAGATCAATGGCAAAGCGGTAAATAATAGCACACAAAAAGATTTATAGTGGTTTAGTTCGCGTGACCTACTCCACTCTCAGGAACGACAGCGGTGGTCGAAAATCAATATTGATGAATAATGTTACCGGGAGAGTTACTCTGGGAGTGTTACAGTGCTTTGGGGGAGAGAGAGAGAGAGAGAGAGCAATGTGTGTAGAGGTCTTAAGAAGGTGATGTCCCTTATGTGGAGAGGGTTTACATTATATATGTTTAGTAAGGCAGTGAGGCGGTGACGTGAGGGAGAGAGTTTCTATTATTTTGGTAAGTGCAGTTATGGTAGGGTTAGATCTCCAGTGCGTATTCAAATATTCTCTCCCTTGTGCTCTTTTTCCGTTGGAGGAGACCCTGAACTAGATTGAGCTTGATCCTTAGCCTGGACTTAAGCTGGAGTGGGCTGGACTTGCATTGGAGTGAAAGAGGAACAAGAGAAGCAGAAGGGCCAGGCCATGGGCGGTGCCCCCTTGATCTTTGTTGGGCGTTGCCTTCATGACTCCCTTCTTGGTTTCCATCTGGATGGGTTGACCCAACTCCTATTGGGATCTTTTTTGGGCTTTCTTGGTTTATGTAAATTGGGTTTGGCCCAGTCAAATTCGGGCTCATCATTTGTCTCCTATGCCCTAAACCTCTGACTTTGAGCGAGAGGAAGGGATTAAGGGCATGTGTTTCGTCTTCACTTGGGCGAATAGGAGTTTTTCTTGCTCGCCACCACACCTTTTCATCCTCGGGGACTCGCTGAACTTACTAATATCGAAAGTTTTTTTTACAGAGAAAGCTTGCGTTGGAGAAGTCCATGGCGACATGTCAGTGGGCGGCTCCCATATGGGAGAGAGAGGGCGACACCCATGTGGGGCAAGCCTCGGCTGGTTGGTGCTGTCTGAGCGACGCCTTGCAATATTACAGCAAAAAG
>CM042189.1:7392069-7405142 GCA_023539305.1 Ilex asprella
ATATTAGTGATAGCCACAGATTTTTTTTAATTTAGTGATAGTCACAAAAAAATATAATAAGTAATTAAAACTAAATAGATTAAACGAGTCATGTCATGTTATTCGTTTATTAAACGGTTCATATTCGTGTTGAGTTTTTCACCTGTTTCTTAAACAAGTCGTGTATGAGTTTACATGTTTTTCACCCGTCACTCGTTTAACCCGACACGTTTGACACCCCTATACCCCATATTTGACAATGACTTATTATTAGGGGGAATTCTATGGTACAGAAAAAGTCAGTACCATACCGAAAAGGTAGTGGGCTATGGTGAAAAAATAAAAATAGAATGTCAAAAAAAAAAAAAAAAAAGCGGCTTGAATGATATTTAAAGGGAATTAAGATCAATCATAAGTTTTTTTGCGATCAATCTAATTTGAAAGTTGAATGTTTAACCATAACAATTTTACATCAAAAGATGATAATTTCATCCCAAATTAATATTAAATTTCATTTATTTAATATTTATTATGAACCGTTTATCTAATTTATATTTAAACTCATCAATTTAAAATTTTATTTTATAAAATTGGCACTAAATTAACCCTCAATTTTATTTAATTAATATTCAATTTATTAAATTAACATCAAATTAACCTTTAATTTAACCAAATTAACATTCGAGTTTACTAATTTAAAATTTAATTTTGTCAATTTATTGTCAATTTGATAATAAATTGACCTTTAATTTCATCAATTTAATATTAATTTTCACCAAATTAATATTTCATCAATTTAACCTTTAACATTAATTGAACCTTTAATTTTTTTTCGTAATATTTAATTTTATCAATTTATATTTCGAACAGAACAAAATGTTGAATGTCAATTTAATGTTAATTTAATGAATTTTAAATTTTAAATTTTGAATATTAATTTAATACAATTGAAGGTCAATTTAATGTTAATTTTGATGAATTGAATGTCAATTGGATAAAATTAAAAATTAATTTCATAAAAATTACATGTCAATTTGATGTAACTAAATATAGGATCGATACTAGTTTAGGAAAAAAAAAAGTCCAGCTAGTCATGATCGATCTTATCTAAGTGGAACCACTAGAAATTTAGTTTTGAAGAATATTTGGACCATCAAAAACATTAAGATCAATCTCATACAGCTATGATCGATCGTAATTGAGTGGAATCGCAAAAAAAATAACAATAATTTGAATCCATTAGAGGTATTGGGATCGATCTTAGATAATCATGATCGATCATGACTATTGAAATGAAGTTATACCTTAAAAGTAATGTTACTACTTGCAAAGACAAAATTATAATTTTTGAGATAAAATTATCACATTTTAAGGTAAAGTTTCTATGTTCAGAGAAAAGATTACAATAGTTTATGGTTAAGATACAACATATAGAAATAAAGATACCACTTTTAGAGGTGAGGTTATAACCTTTGGAAGAAAAGGTTACAATCTTTTTAAGGTAAATCTATTACATTTGGAGGTGAGAGTACAACTATTTGAGATTAAATTACAACTTGTAAAAGTAAAATTATTATCTTTGAAAATGAGGTTATAATCATTTGAGGCTAAATTACGTTTTGTATACATAAAATTACCAATTTTAGAGGTTAGATTACAACTTTTTTGATGTAAGGTTATAATCATTTATGATAAAATTACTATATTTGGATGTAAAATTATAATTATTTAAAGTTATGTTACAAGCAATAAACGTAAAAATACAACCTCTAGATGTGAGGTGTGGTTATAATCTCTTGAAGTGGGTTTATAACCCTTTAAGATAATATTATCACATTTAGAGATAAAATTATCACCATTATTGATAAAATTACAATCTTCGGCAAAAGAAATACAATTTTTATAGACAAAATTATCATCTTTAATAAGTAATATTTAATAACAAAAAATTAATAACCACACATTTTTTACGGTACAATACCGACATCGGTACCAGAGCCTCTCCCTATTATCAGGCCAGTTAATGAAAAAAATTAATAACCACACATTTTTTACGGTATAGTACCGAAATCGACACCAAAGCCTCTCCCTATTATCAAGCCCCATATAATGACAAAAAATTAATAACCACACATTTTTTATGGTACAATACATACCTGAACTTCTCCCTATTATCAAACCCCATGTAATGACAAAAAATTAATAACCACACATTTTTTACGAGTACCGACATTGGAACCAGAGACTTTCTCTATTATCAGACTTTATATAATGACAAAAAATTAATAACTACACATTTTTTATGGTACAATACCGACGTCGGTACCAGAGTCTCTCCCCATTATCAAGCCCAATATAATGACAAAAAATTAATAACCACACATTTTTTACAGAGTAATGCTACATATCCCAAATTTGTATCTCAAAAGTGCGTCCCAAATTAATGGGAACCGTTGAATGAGTGGGTCCCAATGAAAAAAGTTGGTAAGACCCACTCATCCAACGGTTCCCATTAATTTAGAATACACTTTTGGGATACAAATTTAGAATATGTAGCATTGCTCTTTTTTACGATACAATACCGACATCGGCACCAGAGAGGTACACATGTTTTAATTGTCCATGCCAAGCCATCATTGTTGACTCTTATGGTTGGATGAAACTTAAATCACTAAGGTTGAAATTTATATACACTTCAACCACCCAATTTAATTTAATTTTTATGTTCGTTCTCGAACAAATTGTTCAAGAACCCAAAATTTATGAGTTACATAATCTTCAATCTCTCCATCAAATTTTCATGATCAATCCCAAATATCTAAATTGTTTGCTCATTGATATTTCTTGATTTTCAATTTTAACTTTTTTACTATGTCTACTTCTTATATTATTAAAGTTGAGTTACATATATTTAGTTTTACTCCTATTTATTTTAAACTCTTTTTACTCGAGTGTTTCTATATAAATTTTTAGCTTATTATTAATCTCCTTCAAGTTTAATTTACTAAGATAATATCATCTGTAAAAAGCATACGTTGTAAGACATCATCTTAAATATGCCTAGTGAATTAATCCATAATTAAAATTAATATATATCTGGTGAGTTCATGATTTCCGTGTGTAAATCAGGGAGGAAACAAAACAAAAAAATAAAGCATCCCTTGTGCTCCAATCAGGGAGTACCAAAACAAAAAAATAAAGCATCCCGTGAGGTCCATGATTTACATTTCTCGGTTGCAGATGCCTGCAACCTAAACTGGTATTATAAAACCAACTAAACGTGCATGATCACCGCTAAGCCAACACATAACCCCACTCCCCCTAACTAGCAACTAGCAACTAGCAAGATGAGAATTCTAATAGCAATATTATACATTGTTCTTCTCACAATTTGCGGCCTTGGAATCCAAGGCGGCGGTGCACCGGATTATCCCTCCATCTCCTTCAATTTGGCGCGTGCCACCTGGGCCACATACAGAGACTTCATAGGGGAACTGCGAGAAAGAGTGACACGGGCAACCCAACCAATAAATGGTGTACCAGTGCTGAGACCCGCAAATTTAGTGCCGGTTGGGGAACGGTTCGTTCTGGTCCGTCTCCTCAATCACGATGGCAACACCGTTACCTTGGCAATAGATGTGGTGAACCTTTATGTGGTGGCTTTTAGCGCAAATAGAAGATCCTATTTTCTCAGCGACTCTACGGAACTTCAACGCAACAATTTATTCCTCGACACTACTCCAACCTCGTTAAGCTTCACCAGCAACTATATCCACCTTGAGGGAGCGGCAGGAGTTCGCAGGGAATCTATCCCTCTGGGACCCACTCCCCTAGCTGAAGCCACCACAAGGTTGTGGTATGGTAGGAGCGTAGCCGAACCGCTCATTGTGGTTATTCAGATGGTCTCAGAAGCGGCAAGGTTCAGCCGCATTGAGGAACGAGTCCGCAGAAGCATAACCGGTCAAAACACTTTTACACCAGACGGTTTGATGCTGAGCATGGAGAACGAATGGTCGCCTATGTCCTTGGAGGTCCAGCGGGCGAGAGATGGGGTAATCTTCAGTCAGATCGTTCAGCTTCAAGAGGAGAATTACAATCCCCTCAGAGTAGACAACTTTAATACACTCAGTCGCTATACCATGGTAGCGGTTCTTCTCTACCGATGCATCCCGACAACTAGTAGCAGTTCTTCTCGCACTAAAAGAATGGCAGACGTTCTTGTGGACGAGGACTACAACAACGACGAAATGTGTAGGATACTAGAGACCACAAGACGCATCAGTGGTCAGGATGGATTGTGTGTGGACGTGAGGGATGGGCGTGAAAACGATGGAAATCCCATCCAACTGTGGCCATGTGGACAACAGAGAAACCAACAATGGACGTTCCACTCAGACAGAACAATCCGGTCGATGGGTAAATGTATGACTACCTATGGGTATAACCACGGAAGCTACGTCATGATATTCGACTGTTCTACGGCTGTTCCGGACGCCACTAAGTGGGTAGTATCTATTGACGGCAGCATCACCAATCCTCGCTCTGGACTAGTTCTGATGGCTCCCGACGCTACAAAGGGTACCACCCTGTTGGTAGAGAACGACATCCATGCCGCTAGGCAGCGTTGGAGTGTGGGAGAAGATGAGTCCACAAGACGCATCAGTGGTCGGGATGGATTGTGTGTGGACGTGAGGGATGGGCGTGACAACGATGGAAATCCCATCCAACTGTGGCCATGTGGACAACAAAGAAACCAACAATGGACGTTCCACACAGACGGAACAATTCGGTCGATGGGTAAATGCATGACTACCTACGGGTATAGCCATGGAGACTATGTCATGATATTCGACTGTTCTACGGCTGCTCCGGATGCCACTAAGTGGAAAGTATCTATTGACGGCAGCATCACCAATCCTCACTCTGGACTAGTCCTGACTGCTCCCGACGCTACAAAGGGTACCACCCTGTTGGTAGAGAACAATATCCATGCCGCTAGGCAGGGTTGGTGTGTGGGAGAAGATGTAGAGCCCATCGTTACTTTCATTGTGGGGTATAATGACATGTGCTTGCAGGCTAACAATGAAAACAATCGTGTATGGTTGGAGGATTGTGTTCTCAATAGGCTGCAACAACAATGGGCACTCTATAGTGACGGCACCATCCGAGTAAATAGTGATCGTAGCCTATGTGTGACCTCCGATGGCGACAGCTCCACTAATGTCATCATCATCCTTAAATGCCAAGGGTGGGGCAACCAGCGCTGGGTATTCAACACGAACGGTACCATCTTAAACCCAAATGCCAAACTAGTTATGGACGTGAAACAAAGCGATGTCTCTCTTCGACAAATCATTCTCTATCAGCCTACTGGGAATCCTAACCAGCAATGGCTAACCCAAACCCACCAAGAAGTTATCGTGCCAAGTAGGAAGAAAGATGAACTTTAAATTCAGATGTCCTGAATTCAAACTACAAGAAAGAGTAATGTTTGGTCGATTTAAAATATAGATTTGATTATTCACTATCATTAATTTTATTGTGGGTTTCAATATTTTTTGGAATCTACTATCTACTTAATGATTGCAATTGATCAAATCCATATTTTAAATTCACTTTTTAAATATTAATAGCATTTCCTCAAAAGTTTGTTTTTTTAAGTGTGTAAAAATTGTCACCAGATCTTTTAGTGACAATTTTTTTTTATTGCAACTAGACCACGACAAAGCAATATATGTCGTGACTAAATAATAAATAATTTAGCTAGGGGTGTTTACAAAAGTAAGATTCAAGTCCTGAGTAGTTATCATGTCTTTCGTATAATTTTGGTTATAAGTTTTCAGCTTGCTCAATTTAGGGGTGTTTGCAAGTCTTTGAAGAAGCTGACTTCACTGCACTACTCCAAAACAAAGTACAAGAAAAAACCTTAATGGCTTGCACCAAGTCATTGAGGAAACCACCCATTCATCATAAAGTTTTTTTTTTTTTTTTAATCAGAGACAAACTACAACATTTCTACTTTAAAGTAAAAATGTCATTGCCGTCATAAAGTCAATGACAATTGTTTAGGCATATCACTACGTTAGATGCACCACGTGCAATTAGATTGTAGTTTATAGCTTATTAAGAAGAAGAAATTGATGCAAGATATCATACCTAGGGTGCTTGGAACGCCACTATTGGAGTAAGATGGGACCATTGAGAGCCCCAGTCGCCATCGTGTAAAGAAATTGACCCATTATAACCGAAAGAAAAAGGATTGATGCATGATGAACTAAATTATGCATTGAAAAGTAACATAGAGAAATGCAGAAAAGAAATACCGTTCAGAGCATCATTACTGACAAGCAATATATCGTCAACATATAGAATTAAAAATATAAATTTGTTTCCACTAACTTTCAAATATAAACATTGATAAACACTGCTTTCATAAAATCCAGGAAGTAATGGTATCATTAAACTTAAGGTACCATTGTCGAGAAGCTTGTTTAAGTCCATGTATTGATTTCTTAAGTTTATAAACCATGTGTTCTTTTTCCTTTAATATAGAATCCTTCACGTTGATCCATATAGATTTCTTCCTCCAAACTCCCATTTAGAAAAATAGTTTTCACATCTATTTAATATAATTTCAAATCATAATGGGCCATCAATACCATAATAATTATAAGTGAGTCCTTCTTGGATACAGTAGAGAAGATTTGGCCACAAGTCCAACTTTATGTTGTGTTTGACCTTAAAGACCCATTTATACCTGACTTTCTTAAATCCTTCGGGCAATTCAACGAGATTTCAATTAATCATTCATGACATTAATCCATTTGGCAAAATCATCACTTGTGAAAACTAAACTAGATCTTTACTTGTCCCTATATTAAAGTTAGATTCTTGAACATATATCAAGTAATTATTTGGAACAACTGATCTTCTTTCTCTTTGAAACTGTCTTAATGTCATCCCTTGTAATTTTTCTACTATCGGCTCAATGATGGGGTTGATAATTTATTTGATGTTCAACATTGAGAACGTACAACAATTGAAGGAACAACAACATCATTAGAAGTTACAAGTGGTGGGACTTTCTCCCTAACCTCTTCAATAACCAAATTTCATGATTTATCACTCCCGTTGATTTCACCATTCTCAATGAATCTAACATTATTTGTTTCAACAATTCTCGTAATAAAGGTAGGACAGTAAAACGTATACCTTTTGGATTTTTTTGGGTAACCAATAAAATAACAACTGATCGTTCTAAAATTTAATTTATTTTCATGTGAATTATAAATCCTAGCCTCCGCTAGACAACCCCAAACATGCAAGTGTCTCAAACTTGGTTGTCTTTTTGTCCACAGTTCAAAAGGGTTCTTTGGAACTGCCTTACTAGAAACTTGGTTTAATGAATATACAGAGATCTTGAGAATTTCCATTCACAAGGATAAGGGTAATGAGGAATTACTTAACATATTCATAACCATGTTCACTAAAATATGGTTGCACCTTTCAGCTATACCATTCTATTGTGGCATATAGGTATAGTGTCTTGCACACAAATGTTATATTTTTCAAGAAGTTTAGCAAATGGATCAGGACATTTTCGTAAACCATCATACCTTTCTTAATATTCATCACCTCTATCTAATCTGATTACTTTCACCTTTTTATCTAGCTATTTTTCAACCTCAATATGTATACCTCAAGGGCATCCATTGGCTGGAATTTTTCATGCAATAAATAGATATAACCAAAACTAGAATAGTCAACTATAAAGATAACAAAATACTTTTCTCCACCAAAGGATGGAGTGTCAAAAGGTCCAGATATGTCTGTATGAATAATTTCAAGGAGTTTGTTACTTCTTGTTGCACATTTCTTGATGTGTTTAGTTTTGTTTTCCATTAATACAACCACAAATACCATGAGATCAGTGAAATCTAGATTCAGAGAATTTCATCCATTACCAATCTCTTTAACCTTTCTCTGGATATGTGACCCAATCGTTTACGCCACAAATTTGAAGAATTTTCATCCATCAAGCTTGTTTAGTTCCAATATTATGATGCATGGTTAGAAGAAACTCATCGAATAAGTCATTAAGTTTCAATTTGTACAATCCTTCATGTAGAACACCAGAACCAATAAAAAAGGTATTCTTAAACAAACTAGCACTCTTATTACCAAACTTGAAGGAATATTATCAACATCAAGTCTAGACAAAGAAACTAAATTTTAAAAAATAAAAGGAACTTAAAGTGTCTGAAACAAATCTAAATGATTACCAGTATCTAGAAATAGACGAAAAGTCCAAATAGCTTCAACTGGAGTTTTAACCCAGTTATCCATGAATATGAATTTCTCATTTGAATTTATGGTCTAGGTTGTAAGGAATCCTTATATCATATTTCAAACATGAATAGTAGCATCAGAATCAATCCACCAAGCCTTTGAAGGAATTTCAGTAAAATTTGATCTGAAATATACAAAAGCTAAACACTTACCTTTCTTGTCGAACCATACCCTTCGATTATGGCAATCTTTCTGAAAGTGCCCCGACTTCTTACAGAAGTGACACCTTGCTTCATGTCCTTAACCTTCTTTCATTTTCTTTTGGCTCCTTGACTTATGAGTTAATGATGTCCCAATTTCTTAAGCCTTATCTCATCTTGAACAAGCATATTAGTCAATTCATTCACATTCCACTTATTCTTAGCAGTGATATAGTGAATCTAGAAAGGAGCATATTGAGGGTTTGGATCCGTTAACACGACATGAACATGACACAAAATTAGAGAATTTAAGTCTTCCTTAAACTACTCGTTTAGTAAACGAATGCATCTGACACGACACGATTCATAAACGATTCGGGTATGAGTGAAACCAATCAGAAGAAATATACGACATAACTTATTTATATATTAGTTATACATAATTCATATACGACACAAATCTGTTATGATATTGATAAAAAAAATTGACACGAACCCGTTAAAATTCGATCGACACAAACCCGTCTCACGTAACATGATTGACAGACCTAATTTCAATTGCTTTTTCACTCAAAAGATCAGAAGATACTTCCATTAAAGGAGAATATATATAATATGTATTGATATGTTGTGAGATTGTCTTCTTTGGACTTTACTTAGATGAATTTAATGGTAAACTACTAGAAAGAAAGAAATTGTGTTTCCACTAACAACTATAATTTTTGGTTCAATAAAGAATGCTTCGATCAAACACACATGAGATATACAAGCATACAAGAGTTAGGCAACTTCTTTCGTATTAAACTCAAAAAAATTGATTTAGATATTGTAGAGCTTAGATCAACACCACATTAATGTTATCATAACCGGCAAAGATCTTGCTTCCTCTACAAAGTTAAGATATATTCAACAACAAAAATACCTACTACATAACTCATGTTAATTCAAGTCTTACTATGAAAAAAAAAAAAAAAACAGATTTTATCATGGGTCCGTCTATAAATAGACCAAACAATAAGCGCTTCCTTGAAATAGTTCTTTTTGGTTGCCTGCACCGACTAGGGACGCCTCTAACTTTGAACTTTGCGTGTAATATTTGCTAGATCTGACTACCGTGCCTGAAAAAAAAAAAAGTCGGTTCTCTACCACTAAAATTTACTATATTAAATGGCGTTTTTATAATTTTTATATACACTGAGTGTTTTTACCATTATTATGGGTGTTTTTGTGATAATTATTTTTAAAAATAAATTATACAGAATCTTCTTGAACTTAGGGTCAGTTGCACATCACTCCCCCCACTATTACAAATTGCACTTCACCCCATTTTACTTGTAAAGAAAGTGCAAATCATGACGGACATAATGAATTTTGCAAAAAAAGTCTAAAATACCCTTCATTTGTCTATTGTAATGTCATTCCTTTTGATTATTTGATTAATGATTCAACTTCTCCAATTTTTTATACATCATTGAAGATTTAGAAGGCTAAAGTACTTTTGAAGGTGCAAGTATGTGTTTGGGTAATTGCTTATGAAAAAATAAGTACAAATGATATGATCCAAAGAAAGTTTCCATATCTTTGTCTTTGTCCTCAACAGTGCATTATGTGCAAAATAGATTGTGAGAATGTTAGCCATTTATTTTTGCATTATCAAATCTCAGACACACCCACACACTCCATGAAAAAAAAAATTCTTTAATCTTTGGTCATAAAATAAAAAAGTAAATTTTAGTTTTCAACTAACTAAGCATTAGGATTTAGCTATTAGAAAAAGAATAACTCAAAATATGAAAAAAAAAATAAAAATACCTACCAGTTATGAACAAACATGTAACACTTGGAGAGTTAGGTAGCATTTGGAGAGTAAGGATGAATGAGGAAGAGAGGACCAATAGCCATATCCACTCTCCTACAACGAAGAAGACGTATATAAGCAGAATGGCATATTACATACCTCTACTTTCTCTCACGCACGACCTTTTGTACGTGATACACATGCACAGTTATATTTCACGGTGAAGGTTAGTTTTGCAGTATCTACTAAAGTGCAGGGATAAAGTGTAACTCGTAAAATTCTAGGTTGGTGACGTGCCAACAACGCAAAGTTTGAGGGGGTCTTGTGTAATTTACCCTATTTATAATCTAACCAAATCCTAGTCTAAATCAAATACTAATTTTATTGATTACAATTATTAAAAAAAAAATTGCTACCTAAATTACAATTATTAAAAGATAAATAATAAAATTTTAAACCCAATATAAATATAAAAGAGTTACTGTGGTTAAAAATAAAATTTAAAAGAGTTACTCGGGTATAATTGTAATATAAACCATTCGATTAAAATAATCTCGACCATTATTGTGTTTTTCTAAGTCAATAGGTTGAGGAACTTATGATACATGTTAGGGATAACAATGTCATACTAAGCTTCTACATGATTGCTTCAGTGTAGAAAAATTCATAAAAGAACCAAAAATAAAGACTAAACTTCACTACAAGAAATTATACTCTTAGCCGTTAGATTTAAATTACAGTTAAAATGTTGTTACTAAATACATATCTTTAATGACAAAAATTATTATTGTCACCAAAGATATGATATTCAAATTATTTAGTGGCCATAATGATTTGTTGCCACAAAAGATGTAAAAGTAGTGGTGCAAAATTATTGTTGTCATTGAAGATATGGTAATGAATTTAGTTAGTGACAATTTAAATGTTGCTACAAAAAACACATCACTAATTCACCACTAATTCCAAATATTTAGTGACAACAATTTAAATTTAGCCACTAATTAAAGTTAATTTTTTTGTGAAAAAAATAGTTATTGCCACTATGCATAATATAATAAATTTAGCTAGTGACAGTTTTATTGTCATGGCTAAAAAGCTAACTATTTGTCATTAATTCTTGATGGAAAAATAATTTAGTGGCAACAATTTATTTTTATCACTAATAATCTAGATAAACAATTATTTTTAGTCACTACACTTTGTTTACTGCGACTGATTCTCAGCGATCCCATGGTTTTTGCCTAAAACCACATATACGAGCTTAGTTCAGATATACCCTCCCTCTCTCTCTCTCTTTCTCAACCTTTCTTTCTCTCACACATTGGCCCCTCTCTCTCTCTCTCTCTCTCTCTCGCGACCTCTCGACCTCTATCTCACACACGAGCTCAGTGATCGACTATGGCACAAAGTCTTATCTCTCTCAACTTCTCGTTGATTGCAGGGCATATCTGAAGAAGACGAAGATATTCAACAATTGATTTTCTTTGATTGCAATGTTTAGCTGATGTGTGGAGTAATGAAGTTTTACGAATTGTCTTAGTAAGATCCTCTCTTTACTCTCTGTTTTGCTTCTCTATTCTCTATCGAGCGTTGATTTGTGTTTTTTGTGTTTGTTTTTTTGCAACTAGATTCCTTTACCATTTGTCTAATTGTTTTCGGTAAATTAGCTAAACAAATGACTCTTTTGATGAAATCAGTTGATGCTTTTGTTTCTTTATTGTTCCAATCTGTTGTTATTCAATTTGATTTCTAGTTTATCAGCATAAAATTTATTACTAACTAGATTTTGTATTTTTAGGAGAATAAACATTCAGAGTGATAACATATCTTGATCCATTGGACAAGTAAACTGTTACATTAGATTTTAGATGTACAAATCAAGTATTTACAATTTCTCAAACAATACACCATTCTTGCAATTACAGTAGTGGAATACCCAAATTCTTCATTGGAAATAGTTGTTCTTGTTTTTATTTTTCTTTCATTAAGTTTCTTGTCTTTTGGTTTCTTTCCGTTGCAAATTCTTCATTGGACAATTGATGAGCTTAATGCACAGTTGTACCAGATTAATCAGCCCTCTTTCCTTAGATGGAGGCTAATTTGTGGGACCCATATAAGATTCATGCTTAGTTATATATGACTTTGTTTGTGGCCCTATTTTAATTAATACCGGTGTTTTGTTCCTAGGCACAACTGGACACAAGTTTGGAAATGTGGCATGCATTTCATGGATGGAGGTTAATCATTTTTAGACTCCAACTTGTGTTCTCAGGGTTGCTTCTATCTATATGCCTAGTAAAAAGAAAAAAATAAAGATAACACTTCTTTGCCTAGCTTGCTTCCATTTACAATTCTCTGAAACAACAAATGGTTTTAAGTTCAATGCCTCAAGTATTAATTCATTATAGAGCTCCGCCCCTGTTTTCTTGCTTACAAGAATTGAAAGCTTTGTGTTGTGGGGATTAATATTTTGCCTATAACATAGGGATTCCATGATTTTTCCTTACACATATCCACAAAGAGGGAGAAAGAAGGCGTTGGATAAAACTTTTCTTCCATGAAGCTTTGTCTTGAACCTTTGAACCCTAGAAGTTAGGACCTTAGATCCCTAGAAATTGATTTTTTTTCACTTGTCTTCTAGTTTCATTGATTTTTTTGTGAACCTTATGTGGTTCTTTGTTCAATTTTGTTAATTTACTACAGGGATTCCTCTTATTCTTTGGGATAGGGTAGGGGCAGATGAATAAGACTTGAATGGGGATTAGGGATAGACGACGCTCTAAATACCATGAAGGAGTTAAAAAATT
>CM042189.1:7405242-7416898 GCA_023539305.1 Ilex asprella
GATCGTTTATATTGATGCATTTCGGTTATTGCTTTCTTTTATTGGGTTATTATCTATTGATTATGGAATACCCGTCAATTAATTATTGCTTTCTTTTAATTTAAGTCTTGTTTTATTTTAATTCTATTGTTGGAGTTTCTTTCTTCTCTTAGAAGAGCGAAACTCTTCCACTTTTCTAGAGCTTCACCGAAGCCACGAAGGGTGGAACGTGATTCACTCATTCTTTATCTAAGATTGGTTATATTGATGCAATTTGTTTATGTTTAGTTCTAACCTTTATTTATTCATAATGTCTTTCCATTTAATTATTGTCTTTACTTTAACCATGAGTAGCTAAGTTTTTACTTGGCTAATCCAAGGGAGACCTCCTCTTGGGTATATCATTTCAACTCATTGTCTTTCCTCCTTTCGGTGTACGATAGTTTGGTTTGATTGGGTTGAGAGTGGATGTGGTTGTGAGTCCTTGATATCCCGTAGGCCTAGTCACAGGTTATGTTTGGATCCTCATCATCTCGTTCCTAGTTTCTCATGAATCAATTGTTCATCTATGCACCAGTAGAGGAAGGTTTCGAGTTGAATTGAGATTCCCATTGGAATGACCTCTTTGGATTAGCCAACGCTTGTTTTCATTTTATTATCATAACTTAAACCACCACCAAATTCCAAAACAAAAAATAATTTTACCCTTTTCTTTAATAAAAATCACATTCATGATGGTTCACTTCCTTCCTTGGGGAGACGAGCTTGGAATATTTTTTCAAGTAAATCACGACCCACGAAAGTCTCCTTGCAATTGGGGAGCACTTTTGTTCACACACACACATTTCATTCATCACATTCCATTTTCTCCTTGCCCTTTCTTTTGACATCATCCCATGGGAGAGTGACACTCCCCCTCACACATATATCATACATACATCAAGGGAGATGTTAGTAAGTTAGGAACTGCAGGAAAAATACTCAATCAACTTCCTGATGGTGAGACACTCCCTAGCTCCTATTATGAGGCTAAAAAGATCATTCGTGACATGGGGCTTGACTATACAAGGATTCATGCTTGCAAAAATGACTGCATGTTATTTTGGAAGGAGCACAAAGATAAACAAGAGCCTAGATATAAATTTGATGATGGAAAACGAAAGCAGATTCCTCAAAAATTCTTACTTTATTTCCCACTAAAACCAAGGCTACAAAAGTTATTTGTTTCAAAGAAGATAGCATTAGATATGCGGTGGCAGATAGAGAAACGCGTCGATGATGGTTTGCTGAGGCATCCAGCTGACACAGAAGCTTGGAAATAATTTGACAAAATGCATGAATCCTTTGCCAAAGGATCCTCAAAATGTTAGGCTTGGGCTAGCAAGTGATGGATTCAATCCATTTTCAAACATGAGCACTACTTATAGCATATGGGCTGTTGTTCTTGTTCCATATAACCTACCACCATGGAAATGTTGTTCTTCATATGTTGTTTTTTCTGTCTTAAAGAACTATCTATTCTTGTAAAAAGAGTTTGTTGGAATATTTTTCTTGGTAATTTTTCTTGATGCCATCATGCCGCACTACTGGCTTTTGTATACAACTCTTATATGAAAGACAACAAGTTGAAACTTGCTTTGGATTGTGTTGGACTTTTATATGTGTTGGACTCTTTTCAACTTTTATATGTTGCACTACTGGATGGTATACACATTTGGACTGTGTTGGACTGCTTGTGTATTAGTTAATTATGGCTACTTTTATTTGGACAGGTAGCTTGAAACTTGCTTTTAATTCTTGAATGCAGAAAATGAGTGAAAGAAACAAGGAGAACCGAGCAAAACAAGACATGGGTCATATTACAGGGACGAAGAGTTTCACTCGAATTAGTTATGATAGTGTGAGTTATTTTTTAAATGTATATTTCACTTATGTGATTAATTATATGCATGTATACATGCATATTTATGTAAAAAAATTTTGTTAATGTTTAATTCATGATAGCGTGATCCCGAGACTGGAGAGGAGCATAACTGTACGAAAACTGGGTTAACAACCAAGTTTAGTATGAAGAGGAATGCTTGGGCTGGCAGGAGATCGGAAGAACTCTATGTAAGTCATCCTATCCTTCTCCAGTTCCTTGAAATATCTTCTTACATAATGCTAAATTGATAGATTGTAATCTTTCCAAATGTAGAGCGACCTTAAGAGGCTAGAGGCTCAATCAATGGAGGAAGGAGCTACCCCCATGACTGAGGATCAGAGGTTTGAAGCAGTGCTGGTCGTGGGGCTGGTCCAAAGCCCACAACATCTACAGCTGGACAGCGCATCCATGCACAACTAGAGAAGGAGAATGAGAGCTGAAACAAATAGGATGTGTTGGGAATCGTTGGAGAAGGAAAACAGTGATCTGGCTTCACGACTAGAGTCCTTAGAGTCCAATAGGCATGTTGAGATACAAACACAGGTGCATGAGGTGCTTCAAACTCAACTCACCAAATTTTTTCAGCAAATGAAAGAGTTGGGGCAAATTCTTACCTCTTTTCATTGTGATAGGGTAAGATCTCTTAAATTGGAAAAGTTCTATTTCATGGGTTAGTAATCTTACTATTATGAAGTCTTGATGTATAATATCTTTACATTTAAATTGAGTAAAATAGTTATCTTTACATTTCAGTGACATCTCTTGAGCTGATATAATATTTTTACATTGAGTAAACTAGTTATGTAGTCTTGCTATATATTTGAATCATCTCCAATATGTCTTCTCTTGATTTCTTCTTTGAATTTCTATTAATGTTGGGTAATTTATGTTAGGTACAAACTAGTGGAAGCTCTGAAAATAGCTTTGGAAGGCTCTCTTCTGAAGACTAAAGACGAAAGATCTAATAACTTGTCAAAAAAAAGAATATGTTGTTGAGACTTGATTGTTATGCAATAACTTTTTTCGTTCATTTCTATTCTTTGATGATGACTCGTTGTACACGTGTAATTTAACGATGCTAATATCAGAATATTATTTTCAGGTGATTTGATTTGAAAATTATATCTTTGAAAGTGAGAGTTTATTTGAGTTTATTATTTTCACGTACTGGACTATTTTCTGCTATGTCAGTTAGCAGTTGTTGAAGTGTTTTGGTGAAGCAAATGTGCTGGTGCTACATCTCAATGATGTGCTGCACTTTGTGTTGCTGTGTTGAAGCTATGCTGCGGTGAAGGATGGAAGTTGAAGATGGAGGAAGACTGCAATTACAGCAAGATCAGTCCAGGATTAGTAGGCAAGATTTACAGGTTCAGCAGTTGGACAGAGAGAGGTCTGCCTCCTTTTCTATTCAGGTGTACTGTTATCTTAGAAGTACTACAACTACTTTTATGTGTTGCAAAGGATGAGGAAGATGGTGAGTTCTGATTAAGGGCCAGAGACTAAGCTTGAGGGTCAGCAAATGCAGCAGCTATACAAGGAATTTTTTAGCTGTTTTTCTGTGTAACAGAATTCTATAACAGTTTTTTTATTCTTGTAAATTTTGAGATTTATTCAATAAATTTCTTTTGTTTTTTTTTAAAAATATTATGCGATAGGTTCCCTTGTTCATTTTAATGTATTAATTAATAACAACAATAAGTTGTCAAAAAATCATGTTTTAAATTTTATTGGTGATTTTTATTGTGGGTAAAATTTATATTTTTAGCCGCAATTAATTGTTGTCACTAAAAGTTAGGTTTTAATTGGGCTTTTAGTGGTGATATAGTATATTGTAGTGGCAAAATTTAGTTTACTTGCTACAATAATTATGGCGGCTAAACATTTCACATTTAATGACATTTTTCATGGTGTGGCTAAAATATTTACTTTTAGTGGCAACAATTAAATGTCATAGCTAAATGATTTAGCCACACACATATTGTCGCGGCCTAGTAGCAAAAAAAATATTGTCACTAAAGTATATAGTGACAATTTTTATGCATTTAGCCGCAATAATTTTCGCGGCTAAAAGACCAATTTCTTGTAGTGCTTATAATTGCATATCAGACCCCATATAACATCTAATTGTATGACCTAAAAGCACATCAAAATTGACCAAGACTACAAAATTCAAGGCATTTTTCTATAATTATTTCAGGTAGGTAGGAGAACATAAATCGTTAGAGAGTAGTTGAGTAGATCATCAAGGGTCAACCCAATAGCTCATCCAATGATTTTAGGAGGTCAACCCTCTTGAGTGAAGTCACCTTGTTTTTAGAAGATTATGTCACGTCACGTCTTAGGAATGTAACATTTAACAATCCAATATTTTTTAAACAAAATTCAAATAAATTTGGAGATCATGTGATAATGACATAGGGACCACCCTACTTGTGGCCTTCTCCATGTAGAAACTACATTGAGAATGTAGTCTTTAACGATTCAATATTCCTTAAACAAGATTCAAATAAACTTGGAGTTCATGTGATGATGACATAGGGACCACCCTACTTGTGGCCTTCTCCATGTAGAGACTAACGATCCAATATTCCTTAAACAAGATTCAAATAAACTTGGAGATCATATGATAATGACATAGAGACCACCCTACATGTGACCTTCTGCATGTAAAGGCATCGAATACTCTTGTAATATTTCTTCTTCCCCTAATAACAGACAATCTCTGAAAGAGTAAGAGACTCCATTAGAGTGAATTAGTTAAATTTTTTAACTGGTGAACTACTACAGTCTGTGTGTCTATTTCACTTCCCAATGCTCGTTTCATACTCATACCACTGCGTGTAAGCCTTATGCTCTTCAACTTAAGCACCATCATCTCATGCTTCACAAGCTTAATCAACTCATAATTCAACTCTAAAAATTAAAGAATATTGCAATAGTATTTATAGCCTAAAAAACCTAGTCTAAATCAAATACTAATTCTAATAGATAAATGCTACCTAAATTTCAATTATTAAAATACAAATACTAAAATTTTAAACCTAATATAAATATAAATGAGTTATTCTGGTTAAGTTATAATATAAATCGTCGAATCAAGATGATATGAACCATTGTTGTATTTTCTAGGTGAGGAGGTTGAATTTAACAAATTATAATTGTCTTAATTTCAACTTTGTTTTATTTCATCCCATGTAGGGGTGTTCATGGGCCGGATTACTCACAGGTCTCATTATTCTGCCCAAAAAAATAGGTCCGTAATTCGATAGGCCCGATGTTGGCCCGTCCAAATTCAAGCTCAATATCCTTAAAAGTAGGACTTAGGTTTGCCCCCAAATCCATTATCCGGGCCAATAATCCGCCTGAAAAAACCCATTAGAAGGAATACCCAAATACTTAGCCTGATGAGGGAGAGGCTGCATCCCAAGCAAGTGGCAAAAGAAAGATCTTTGATCATCAGATGTGTTTGCAGAAAAGATGATTCTGGATTTTTGTAGGCTAGCACATTGACCCGAGGCTACACTGTAGCTCTACAAGATCCGAAGGAGCTCCCGAACATACGAATCCTTGGCTTTGATGAAAAATAACGAATCATCCGCAAAAAAAAAATGGGAAATCATAGAGCTTCTCCTCTTTATTCTGATTCCCAAAATGCGTTTGTCTTCCACACCTTTTGAAATCATGGATAAAAGGACATCAGCCACAAAAAGGAACAAGTAAGGGGAAAGGGGGTCACCTTGTCTAATACCTCTATGAGGTCTAACATCACAGATACACCCCCCCATTCAACACTATATGGTATGAAATAGTGGAGGCACGTTGCATCTCGAGATAGACCCATCGCCTATCAAACCCCAGAGAAAGCATCGTGGCTTCCAAAAAGTCTCATTCCACCCTATCATAGGCATTACTAATGTCCATTTTGATCGCCAGTTCCTGGACCCTACCTCTCTTTTTACCTTTAAGATGGTGAAAAACTTCATTAGCAATGAAAATACTATCTTGAATCTGAAGATTAGAGATAAAAGCAGCTTGATGAGGAAAGACAATAGAACCCAACAAAAACTTCATTCTGTTTGCCATGACCTTTGAGATCACGTTGTACACAAAATTGCATAGAGCAATAGGTTTGCATTAAGATAAAGATTCCGCAGCAGCCTCCTTCGAGATAAGGACGATATTTGTACAATTAAGGCCAAAAGGCAAATGGCCACCATAAAGAAAACATTTAACCAACATAAAAACATCATGCCTAACTATGTGCTAAAAATGATAGAAGAAAATCCCAGGAAAAACATCAGGCCCAGGAGCTTTAAGTGCTCCCAACTCAGTCACTGTACCCCTAACCTCAGAAATAGTGATTTCACACATGAGAAGTTGATTCATATCTGCAGACACTTTACTGCGAACCACTCCTAAAGCTTATGTCCAGTCTCTCTCCCCAACAGACGTAAAGAGCTTTTGAAAATAGGATTTGATATAGGAACTAAGATCCTCATCCCTTTCAACTCATTCAACCTCATCAATCTTAAGCTTGAAAATATGATTGCGATTCCTCCTTTGAATAGTTGATAAGTGAAAGAACCTCGTATTCTAATCACCCCCCTTAAGCCACAAGATCCTGGATCGTTGTTTCCAATAATGCTCCTCTCTGTGTCTAATAGAGTTAATCTGAGAACTCAACTCAGCCTCCCTCAAAAATTTTCTTTAGAAAGGTCAAGAGACTACACATGGATCAGATTTTTCTCCAACATCTGGATGGTTTTCCTGTTATTACTGAACTTCTGCGTACTCCAAGCCAGTAGACTATATTTACACTTCTCCAGATTACAAGCAACCTTAAGAAAAACCAAGGCTGATTGATCAGGCGACCAGTTAGTCTTAATCACCTCCTCACAAGAAGGATCATCCAACCACATGCTTTCAAATTTGAAGTAGAAAGGCCACTTCTTAGGAGAAACCCCAAAGTCAACCACAACTGGACAGTGATTTGAACCCAATCTAGCTTCATGAAGCACTTAGGTAGAAGGAAAGGATTCACACCATTCAGAATTAACCAAGACTCTGTCAATTCTTTCTTGTACATTAGCAACTCCAGGCCTATTATTAGACCAGGTGAACCTAGGGCCACAAAAACTCAACTCCATAAAGGAACATTTAGAAATAAGATTTTGTAGTTCAACTCCATAATGGAACATTCAAAACATTCAGCAATAGATAGGGAGGTGATTGGGTCCCACTTCTCATGTAGGAGTCCTCTTTCTTCCAAGGTGGCGACAAGCAAGGTCTCCTCTCCAATGGTGCCTCCCGAGGCGAGCTATCCTCAGCCAACCCCTCCACCGGCACCTCGGGTGCCCTCCCATCAGGTGACCCTTCTAGAGGTGCCCCCTCAGTCGGAGACTCCCTCAGCTGCACCTTCTGCTCTAAAGTCTCGTCTGTTGGCTACACCTTCTGCCCCCCATTCATTCACTCCTCCTGTGGAGACTTCTACTGGAATATCTTCTCAAATTAGCTCCATGTTGTGTAACGTGCGGGTCATCAAGGATCGGCTTGGGAAGTTTGTGTTCTCCAAGGATGTGAATGACATTTCTTTGGGCACCGAGGGAATCCTTAACTCTTTTCTAGAAAGTTGGGCTCAAGTAACAGTTTGTCATCTCCCTTTTCTCCCTTCCTTTCATAAGTATCTAACATTCTTTTGCCTTTTATTTTTCTTCAGGCCTCCACTACATCTATGTGTTTAATTTCAAGGACCCTCATTTTATCACCAACTGAGACATAATCACATAGCTGTGCAAAATGAGTTGCTTGCTGCTTAAGGGAGGATTACCAAGCTTGAAGCGGCTAATAGGGCTTCTAATGCTGACCATGTGACAACCTGTAAGAGGGCGAATGATCTTGAGATTGAGCTTTTGGCGACCCATGAGAGGGTGGTCAAGCTCGAGGTTGAGCTTGTAGAGGTCCGTGAGAGGGCCACGTTCAGTGAGACTGAGCTTTTGGCGACCCATGGGAGGGCGGTCAAGCTCGAGGCTGAGCTTGCATAGGTCCATGAGAGGGCCACACTCAGTGAGACTGAG
The DNA here is from genome assembly GCA_023539305.1 of Ilex asprella. Taxonomy (NCBI): domain Eukaryota; kingdom Viridiplantae; phylum Streptophyta; class Magnoliopsida; order Aquifoliales; family Aquifoliaceae; genus Ilex; species Ilex asprella. The sequence continues at coordinate 7,413,220 of CM042189.1, forward strand.
CTTGCAGAGACTCGTGAGAGGGCCAAGCTCAGTGAGGCTGCCGTAGAGGCAAATGTGAAGACTGCTCAGGAAAGGGCTTCTCAGGCTGAGGTGGACCTGGAGAATGGCATTGCAGATATTTCATTGACAATTATAAGGAGCTCTGGGGAAAGATTTTTGCTGCTTTTCTAGATATTGATGTCTCAGGCTTCTTGCCAACTGAGGCGCCTGATGAGAGCAATGGAGGTTCTGATGATGTCGAGGGTAGTGATGACGAGGAGGAGAATGACGACCATGAGAGTCGTTAGAGTGCTGAACTTTTTATTTTTTTTTTAGGAAAGCATTTTGTTGCATTTGTAGCCCTACTTGTTGTAAAAATGATTTTTGCCACTAATGCTCATTTGAGAAGTTGAATACAAAAATGCATTTGTCTTTTTGAAGTAAATCTAGAAATTTTATTCATTTCACTGCTTATGTAAAGATATATCGGGTAATAGCTCCAAAAAAGGACAAAAAATAAAATCAAGTCCCTAACTTTTCTATTTTGATTTTCTCAATCAGTCATTGGTAGTACCTCTTCAAGTGTTCAACATTCCATGGATGGGACAAAACCTTCCCCTTAGAACTCTGTATCCTGTAAGTGTCTGGCCTCACCATTTCCGTTATGAGGTAAGGTCTTTTCCAGTTTGGTCCCAACTTTCCTTCTCGTAAATCCTTTGTGGTGAGGATCACTTTCTTGAGGACCAAGTCTCCTAGTTGGAAGAAACGAGGATTCACCCTTAAGTTGTAGTACTTTGCTATGCGATGCTTTTACTCCGCGTTGCGAACCATAGCCATTTCCATTGCCTCCTCTACCAAGTCGAGGTTGTTGCGGAGTCCTTCCTCGTTGATGGCAGGGTCATGGTGTTAGACCCTTAGAGAATGCACTTCGATCTCCACAGGAATGACTGTCTCAAATCCAAAGGCGAAGGAGAAGGGGGTTTCTCTAGTTGTAGTTCTTGATGTGGTCCGATAGACCCATAGTACATCTGGGAGCTCATCAGCCCAAATACCCTTCGCCTTTTTTAGCCTTATTTTTAGGGTGTGTAGCACCATTCTCACCATGACTTCTGCTTGTCTGTTCGCCTATGGGTACGCCGGGCTGCAATGAGGCTACTTTATTTGAAGGTCAGAGCAGAAAGAGTTCAGGAGCTTGTTGTCAAACTGCTTGGCGTTGTCGCTGATAATAGCTTGGGGTATCCCGAAGGGATAGACCAGGTTTTTTCAGATGTAATCTTTCACATTTGCATCTATAATCTTAGCTAAAGGTTTTGTCTCTGCCAATTTAGTGAAGTAGTCCACCGCTATCACCACGAACTTTCACTGTCCACTGCTGCGAGGTAGGGGGCCTAGCATGTCGATGCCCCATTTGGAGAAGGGTTACGCACTTGTGATGACAGTGGCCAAGTGTTGACACTTGTCACATTTTTTGGAAAATTCCTAAGCGTCCCTCATCATACTAGGCCAAAAGTAGCCTTGTCTGAGCGCTTTGTGGGCGAGGGAGCGTCCCCCGAAGTAATTCCCACAAATCCCTTCATGGATCTCCCGCAAGGCATAGTCAGTTTTTTCGAGAGAAAGGCACCGTAGTAACGACAAGGAATAGCCTTTCTTGTCAATTTGACTCGGTAGATACACAGTTGACGTTTGTGGCTTTTACGTCTAACTAGCTTGCTTCGAACTGGTGACCAATAAAAGCTGGCCCCGGTGGTGCTTCCAAGGACGAGGCAAGTCTGGATAGTGTATCCTTAGCCATGTTGTTCTTCCTCGGGATGTGATATATTTGGAATTATTGAACCTTGGCGATCAAGGCTTTCACCATGACCAGGTACTCCAGCATTCTGGTTCCTTTTGCCTTAAACTCACTCTTCACTTGGTTGACTATCAGCTATGAATCAGTATAAATGTTGAGGTGTTGGGTTTCCACCTCCATTACCAATCTTAGGCTAAACATGAGTGTCTCATATTTTGCCTTATTGTTGGATGTGATGCAGTGGAGCTTCACAACATACTTGACGAGAGTGCCTTTGGGGCTTATCAAGATTAAGTCTGCTCCACCTCCTTCACTTGTTGGGTCCGTCAATTCTTCATTCCACACCGTCTTAAGGAGATTTCCACTAACTTCAAAAGTATGATGTTCGATACTTTATGATGCTTTCAAAATTGCTAAGACACCAAGGGCTTTGGGAACTGTAAATCCACATCTTCATGAGATATGCTTAATCTTTGGAAGGCTTTGGGGACTATAATCCACATTTTCTCCAGATACGCTAAATCTTTGAAATCTGCAATCCACCTCTTCTCCAGATACGCTTGATCTTTAAATTTGCAATCCACTCTTCTCGAGGTACACTTGATCATTCTTTGTTTTAAAACCTTCAAAGTATTCATTGATATAACTTTTGGAAAAGAATTCATCTAAAAAATACAATAAATTAAACAAAAAGAAAAAAATAATCAATCTTGATAATATTATCATTCTTGTTCTCTTAATTTATGAGGAAATTTAAAAAATTTAAAAGTTAAATAAAGACAAAAAAAATCACATGAGATCAAAATTGTAGAGGAAAAAGTCAACTAAAATAAGATTTTAGGACAAAGACATCCTAATTAAGATTCTCATAATAAATTTATCTCGATTAAAATCTCAAATAAATTAAACCAAACAAATTGTAATCAACAACCTGTCTTGATAAAAAACAAATTTTGCCTAAAAAAATAAAAGATAACAAGAATATTTATTGAATAAAATAAAAGTTGTTTACAATTTTTATTTTTATTTTTAAAAAAAAGGAGAGGAACAAATATACCATTATACAAGACATACCTTTGATTAGGTTACATTAAATTGGCATATTTGAGAAGAAAAATAAAGAACTAATCTTTTAAGACAAGAAAGGATTTGGAAAAAATAATTTAGTTAATCAAAAATGCCCAAGAATTATAAAAGAAAAAAAGGATAAGAAAATAGCATTAAAAAAAAATTAAAACTCGTGAATCCACAAGTTATACACTCAAGGTGACTATAAACAAAAGATAACATACATGGTTTGGTTGGCTTGAATTGGATTACATAATAAAACCTATCAAACTTATCAAGACTCTACATACACACACACACAAAAAGAGTCTTAAAAAAAATTCAAGAGCCATGTAGAAATCAAGAATCAAATATATGTAAAAAAAAAAAAAAAAACAAGATAACCAATACTAACACAGAAGAAAAAAAGTAAAATAAATAAAAAATAACAGTAAGAAGAAAACATTAGAAATATAACAAAAAAAAAATAGAAGATAAAATAATAAATAAATAGTAAAAATAAAGTAAAATAAAAAATAATTTTTTTGATAAAAAATTACCTAAAAGTAAATTCTTTGTTATAACTCACGTGAGATAAATCCTTGGGTCAAAGTTACATGAAACAATGTTAGTCAAAAAACAAATAAATAAAGATAACAAAATCTCTAGGGAACAAGGTCAGTCTTAAAAAATAAAAAATAATAAAAAATCTCTCGTGACAAAGGTCAATCGTAAAAAAAAAAAAAAAATCTTAGGGCAAAATAACTTAAGGTAATAAGCTTCTTAAAAAAAATTAAAATAAAGTATTGAGAAAAGTCACTCTTGAATAAAATTTTGAGATCATCTTACAAAATATATATATAT
>CM042189.1:7421631-7446123 GCA_023539305.1 Ilex asprella
AGGTTAAATATCCGACCTGGCTGTCAAATACCGTAGTAGTGAAAAAGAAAAGCGGGAAGTGGAGAGTTTGCGTAGACTTCACCGACCTAAACAAAGTCTGCCCGAAAGATAGTTTCCCACTGTCGAAGATAGATCAGCTGATTGACGCAACAGCAGGGCACGAGCAGATGAGTTTCTTAGACGCATTCAGGGGATATCACCAGATCCCCCTAGCCTAAGAGGACCAAGAGAAGATTGCCTTCATAACACCAGATGGGACATACTGCTACAAAGTAATGTCGTTCAGATTAAAGAATGCTGGGGCAACATATCAAAGGTTAGTAAATAAAATGTTTGCGCATATGATTGGCAATACAGTTGAAGTTTATATTGATGACATGGTAGTTAAAAGTCGGAAGGCCGTTTCCCATTATGCTGACCTCAAGGCCACCTTCGAGGTTCTGCGAAAATATAATATGAAGTTAAATGCCTCTAAATGCGCCTTTGGAGTCGGCTCGGAAAAATTCTTGGGATTTCTCGTTACGCATCGAGGGATAGAGGCAAACCCCGAGCAAGTGAAAGCAATTACCGAACTGCAGCCACCTCAGACTTACAAGGAAGTTCAAAGGTTGGCAGGAATGGCAGCAGCACTCGGGAGATTCATATCCCGAGCATCGGATAAATGCAAACCTTTCTTCCAATCCATCAAGGGGATGAAAGAAACGCCTTGGAGCCAGGAGAGCAAAAGAGCATTTACTGATCTAAAGTCATATATGGCGTCTCCCCCTATTTTGTCGACTCCCTCATCCGAAGAGGGACTTTATCTGTACTTAACCGTGTCCGAGCATGCCGTTAGCCGGGCACTAATGAGAAGAGCTGAGGGACAATTGAAACCTGTTTACTATGTGAGCAAGATGCTTCTGGACGCCGAATCCAGATACACCCCTTCAAAGACGTATATAAGCAGCTAGGGCAAAGGGAATGGCATTTAACATACCTCTACTTTCTCTCACGCACGGCCTTTTGTGCTTGATACACATGCACAGTTATATTTCGTTGTGATGGTTAGTTTTGCAGTCTCTACTAAAGTGCAGGGGTAAAGCGTGACTCGTAAAATTCTAGGGTGGTGACATGCCAACGACCCAAAGTTTGGGGGGGTCCTGTGTGATTTCCCTATTTATAATTTAACCAAATCCTAGTCTAAATCACATACTAATTCTAATCGATAATTGCTACCTAAATTACAATTATTAAAATATTATAAATACTAAAACTTTAAACCTAATATAAATATAAATGAGTTAGTGCTGTTAAAAGTAAATTTAAAATGAGTTATTCTTGTTAAATTGTATTATAAATTATTGGATCAAAATGATCTGAAGCATTATTGTATAATTACAATCAGATTATAGTCGTAATAATTATTAATATATGATTCTAATTAAAATAATCTGCCAAACATTATAATGGGAGTAATCAAGGAGGAAAAAAAATAGAGCATTCCATGTGCTCCATTTCTCGGTTTCCATGTGCAAATGGGAGTAAATCATGGAGGAAAATATTAAAAAATAAAGCATCCTATGCGCTCCCTTTAACTTAGAGAATACTTAAAAGTGAAACACACATTATAATTAGAGGATACTTTTTCTGAGTGTGAAAATCTTGGTATATTTGGCTTCGAAACTAGTCATTCATAGTTAATAGAAATATGAATTTTATTCGACAAATCTCTTGAATTTCATTATTAGATCATACACACACATTAGTTTTGGATGCTAACATTATTGTGAATATTCGTACATTACTTTTAAACATGTAATATAACTGTGTTAATTAATTTTGAATAGATGTGATATGTCTTAGTTTCATGGTGATTAAGAAGTAATAACTTAAATTCCAGATAGATAAATTGAAATTTGTAGGTATCTTCTCTAGAAACTTTTACGAGACAACAATCGTCCATTAGGGGTCATCTAGGGGCTTAACGGTTTAGTGCACGTGCGAAGTACATTTGTGTTACCTACAAAAGTGATGTTATAGTTTAAAATTTTCATTTTATTTCTATATTTATTAGATTGTCATTATACTTTAAATTCCTTGCATAGTGTATAATTTCCGGAATAAATTGAATTGCACATACTTTAGAATTGTTGGCACTATAGAATGTGATTAAAGACTTAATTTGGTACATTTTTTAGTCTTATGATTTAGATTTTTAAATTTTTTTTATTTAATTTCAAAAAAAAAAGATGAAAAAAAAAAAAAAAAATTAGCACTGGGGGCTGCTCATGACTAACAAATCCTAGTCTAAATCAAATACTAATTCTAATTAATAAATGCTACCTAAATTACAATTAATATAAGATAAAATTACAAAATGTTTAAACCTAATATAAATATAAATGAGTTATTGTAATTAAAAGTAAAATTTAGATGAGTTACTCTTAGTAAAATTGTAGGATTAATTACAAAATGTCCCTCTATGTTTGGGGTCATGTTACAATCAAGTGCTCGTGGTTTCAATTTAAACAATTTAGCCCCTTTAAATTTTCATTGGACTGAATTAACTGAAGAAATAGATGAAAAACATAAAAGTCCTAAAATACCCCGCCAACAATAACCTTATTTTTTCCCTCTTATCTACCAAGAGTTTCCACCATCGCCAAACACCCACAAAACAAAAGGAAAAGAGAAATGGAGAAGAACCACACAAAAAAAAGCTCTTGATTCCATTAATGGGCACCTACCATGGGCAAAGTTTCGATTCCACCCAAATTGCCCTCTAATTTTTGTCGAAATGCCAAGTATAATTGTGCAATAACTCAGATTTTACCAAGGTCCCAAACACAGCTTTAGCATAGGGGAGAAGAATGGATATGTTTACGTTCGTATATGTGGATCGTCGCACGTTGTCATGTTAACGTTGTTTGTTAGGGTTACTATTCACCAAAACTGGTTGGGTTGAACCTGCAAACTCAAAAGAGGATTGGGGGTGGTCCTTTTGGTGTCGCTTGGGTTACTATTCACGCAGGGAATGGACAGAGGAGGGGATTTCCTGGCACAAGGGGGATTGGAGAGGTGCGTGCGGATCAGCTTTCAGTTTTGGGTTTTTTCTTAGACACAGAGGGATTGAAGGTTGAATTTGTCGTTTAACAGTATTAAAAAAACTTCCGTCAACTTTTTACAGCCAAGTTAACGGCAATGGAGTACTTAGAGATAATGTCCAAACTTAAATGGCGAAAATTATTTCAATTGAAACCATGAGGACTATGACTTATTATCAGACCGCATATATTGTCAAAAAAACTAAAAGCGACGTACTTGGGGAGACAGGTACACATGTTTTAATTGCCCATGCCACCAGCGAGTAGGGTGATCTAGTGATGGTATCAGCCTTATTCTTGATCTAGAGATTGGGAGTTCGAGTCTTAGAATCTCCATTAAGGCTTGGTGGTTAGCCGCTATACTAGCTCAACTAAGTCTAGTCCCGAGAGGTGTTCCAGGCACGGTCAGAAGCCTTATGATCCCACCGATGAGGACCTAACGAGATGGTCATTGGACGTTCACTATTGACTCTTATGGTTGGATGAAACTTCTATCACCAAGGTTGAAATTTATATACACTTCAACCACCCAATTTAATTTCATTTTTATGTTCGTTCTCGAACAATTGTTCAAGAACCCAAAATTTAATCCCCAAGTTCTAATTATATATGTATAGTTAGAATCAGATTAATGTCATAATAGGCATTAGTATATGATTCAAATTAAAATAATTGGCCAAACATTATTATAATGGGAGTAAATAATCAAACCTAACCAAGTCTTATATCTCAATCATTTGGGGTCGATTATATGAGTCAGTCTACCACATTTATTCTGATCATGTGCTATACATTTGTTTAAGTTAAATCTTTTCTTATTATTCTGTTCAATTTTTTAATACCATCAAGAGAAATTTTATAACATTTTCTAACCGGTGCCTTTATCAATTTCTGTTGAACATCACCAAACCATCTTAATCTATTCTCTTTCAATTTGTCCTCAATTGGAAATACTTCTACCATTTCTCTAATACATTCATTTTGTATTTTGTACTTTCTAATTTTTCCACATATCCACCTTAACATTCTCATTTCTACTACACTCATTTTGTCACTATTTTGTTTCCTAGTTGTCCAATATTCTGTCACATACAACATTATTGTCTTTATAATTGTTCGGTAAAACTTATCTTTCAATTTCATTGATATCCTTCAATCATATAATATATCATAGATTTTCCTCAACTTAAACCAACCAACATTAATTCTATGAGTTATGTACTCTCCAATCTCTGTATCATTTTTAATGATCAATCTTAGATATCTAAATTGTTTATTCATTGATATTTTTTGATTTTCAATCTTAACTTTTTCATTATGTCTATTTCTTCTATTACTAAAGTTGTATTGCATATATTTATTCTTACTCCTATTTATTTTAAATTCTTTTGACTTGAGTGTTTCTCTATAAACTTTTAGCATATGGTTAATCCCCCTTCAAGTTTCATTTATTAAGACAATATTATCTGCAAAAAACATACGTCGTGGAAACCTCATCCGCCTACTGAGGTCATCTATAATTAGAATTAAAAGTAATGTTATTTGAACCTAATTTATTGACCTAATTTACTGACATATTGATGTGGATTCAATAAAACTATTGGATCAATAGCAAGTTCCAATGTTTGATGAGACCCACGGTCTATTTAAATGTCATAGTGAATAAAGTCGACAAATTAGATTAATAACTGAAGTCCCAATAACATTTCGCTTAGAATTAATATGTGAGTAATACCATTTAAACCTAAAAATCTGACCTAATTTGTTGACATAATGATATAATTTCATAAGAATTATTAAATTAACATCAAGTTCCAATATTTGATGGAGTATACAATAAATCCAAATGTCATAATAAATTAGATCAACAAATTATGTTAATAAATTAAGTCTAAATAACATTACTCTTAATATATCTAGTGAGTTCCTGGAATATCAATATATCCCCCAATGCTCTATTTCATGGTTTCCCCGTGTAAATAGGAGTAAAACACAGAGGAACAAAAAAAATAAAAATAAAGCATCCCATGTACTCCATTTCTCGGTTTCAAATGTCTACAACCTAAACTCGTATTATAATATAGAGTAATACTGGTGAGTTCATGGGATATTAATACATCCCAAGTGCTCCATTTCATGGTTTCCACGTGTAATGGGAGTAAATCATAGAGGAACAAAATAAAAAAATAAAGCATCCCATGTACTCCATTTCCTGGTTTAAATGGGAGTAAATCATAGAGGAACAAAAAAAAAATAATGCATCCCATGTACTTCATTTCTCAGTTTCACATGCCTGTAACCTAAACTCGTATTATAATATAGAGTAAAATTAGTGAGTTCATGGGATATAAATATATCCCAAGTGCTCCATTTCATGTTTTCCACGTGTAAATGAGAGTAAATCACGGAGGAACAAAATAAAAAAATAAAGCAGCCCATGTATTCCATTTCTCGGTTTCACATGCCTGCAACTTAAACTCCTATTATAAGATAGAGTAATACTAGTGACTTCATGGGATATCAATATATCCCAGGTGCTCCATTTCATGTTTTCCAAGTGTAAATGAGAGTAAATCATAGAGGAACAAAATAAAAAAAAATAAAACATCCCATGTACTCCATTTCTCGGTTTCACATGCCTGCAACTTAAATTCGTATCATAATATAGAGTAATACTATAGAGTTCGTGGGATATCAATATATCTCAGGTGCTCCATTTCATGTTTTCTACGTGTAAATGGGAGTAATTACAACTTTTGAATGTCATCTCTTGGGCCCGTAAGCTTATGAATGACAACTTTTGGAAGATTGTGAATAATAACATTTGAAAACTTGTGAATGTCATCCTTTGGGCTTGTAAATGATATTTTTGGGGTTTTGTAAAGGCTTTGACTATAAATACCACCCCTTTGTGGCTTGTAGAGACATAAGTTTTTTGAGAGAAATAAGTTTTTGTTAGATAAAAATTTTTGCTAGAGTTCTTGGTTGTGAAAATCCCTCCAAGTTGTTATTGCTTTCTTTGTATTGTTACTTTCTTTTATGATATTGTCATATCTTGGTTGTGGAATATCCATCAAATAGTATTGCTTTCTTTTATTGTATTATTATCTCTTGGTTGTGGAATATCCGCCAAGTAGTATTGCTTTCTTTTAATTTAAGTCTTGTTTTATTTTACTTCCATTGTTGGAGCTTCTTTCTTCCCTTAGAGGAGTGAAACTTTTCCACTTTTCTAGAGTTTCACCGAAGCCGTGAAGGATGGAACGTGATTCACTCATTCTTTGTCGAAGATCGTTTATATTGATGCATTTCGGTTATTGCTTTATTTTATTTTGTTATTATCTCTTGGATGAGGAATACCCGCTAATTAATTATTGCTTTCTTTTAATTTAAGTCTTGTTTTATTTTAATTCCATTGTTGGAGCTTCTTTCTTCCCTTAGAGGAGTAAAACTCTTCCACTTTTCTAGAGCTTCACCGAAGCCCTGAAGGGTGGGACGTGATTCACTCATTCTTTGTCGAATATTGGTTATATTTATGCAATTCATTTGTGTTTAGTTCTAACATTTATTTATTCATAATGTCTTCCTATTTAATTGTTGTCTTTACTTTAACCATGAGTAGCTAAGTTTTTAGTTGGCTAATCCAAGGAAGACCTCCTCTTGGGTATATCATTTCAACTCATTGTCTTTTCTCCTTTCGGTGTACGATGGTTCAGTTTGACTGGGTTGAGAGTGGATGTGGTTGTGAGTCCTTGATATCCCGTAGGCCTGGTCACGGGTTATGCTTAGATCCTCATCATCTCGTCCCTAGCTTTTCACGAATCAATCGTTCATCTATACACCAGTAGAGGAAGGTTTCGAGTTGAATTGAAATTCCTATTGGAATGACCTCTTTGGATTGGCCAATGCTTATTTTCATTTTATTGTCACAACTCAACCCACCACTAAATTCCAAAACAAAATGATTTTTCTCATTTCTTTAATAAAAATCACTTTCATAATGGTTCACTTCCTTCCTTGAAGAGACGACATTGGAATATTTTTCCAAGTAAAACACGACTCACGAAAGTCTCCTTGCGATTGGGGAGCACTTTTGTTCACACACACACACACATTTCATTCACCCCATTCTATTTTCTCCTTACCCTTTCTTTTGACATCGTCCCAAGGGAGAGTGATACTCCCCCTCACACATACATCATACATCAAGGGAGATGTTAGTAAATTAAGAACTGCAGGGAAAAAACTCAATCACGCTTCACAAGCTTAATCAACTTAGAATTCAACTCTGAAAAATTAAAGAATATTGCAATCATATTTATAACCTAACAAAACCTAGTCTAAATCAATTACTAATTCTAATAAATAAATGCTACCTAAAGTACAATTATTAAAATATTATAAATACTAAAATTTTAAACCTAATATAAATATAAATGAGTTACTGTTGTTAAAAGTAAAATTTAAATGAGTTATTCTTGTTAAATTGTAATATAAATTGTTGGATCAAAATAATCTGATGAACTATTGTTGTATTTTTTTATGTGAAGAGGTTGATGAGCTTATCATATATATTAGGGATAATCCTGCTGAACTTGTTTCTACATGATTGGTTAGGTGTAGAAGAAACCATAAAAAAACCTAAAATAAAGACTAAACTTAACGCGTCGTATATGACTTGCAATTGCAGATCAGACCCCATATTACACTTAAGTATATGATCCCAAAAGCACATCAAAATTCAAAACATTTTTTTATAATTATTTTTGGTAGTTAGGAGAGCACTTCTTTACGCTGTCAAGTTAAAAAACACAAAAAATAATGAGCAGACAGTAATGGTATGCTTGGAGCCCAGTAATACTATGACAAAAAAAAAAAACTGAAAGGGACGTCCTTGGGAGAGGTACACATTTTTTAATTGCCCGGGCCAAACCACCACTATTGCCTCTCATGGTTGGATCAAACTTCAACCACAAAATTTGAAATTTATATACGGTATAACCCAATAACCAAATTTAATTTTATTCTTACAGTCGTTCTTGAAGAAATTTTTGAGAACCCAAAATTTAATCCCTAAGTTCTAATCCAATCAAATAATATAAACTATTGGATTAAAATGATCTAGACCGTTGTTGTATTTTTCTAAGTGAGGATGTTGAGGAACTTATCATAAATGCTAGGGATTACTCCTCTTGAACTTGCTTCTACATGATTGGTCCGATGTAGAAGAATCTATAAAAGAACTTAAAATAAAGACTAAACCTACCCCATATATGACTATAACTTATTATAGTTGTAGATCAGACCCATATAACGCCTAATTATATGCCCCAAAAGCACATCAAAATTGATCCAGATTATAAAATTCAAGGCAGTTTTCTATAATTTTTTCAGGTAGTTAGGATAACATAATTTTTTATGCCTTCAAATTAAAAAAACAAAAAATAATGACAAATGTCAAGCCATCACTGTTGACTCTTATGGTTGGATGAAACTTCAATCACTAAAGTTGAAATTTGTATACATTTCAACCACCCAATTTAATTTCATTATGTTCGTTCATGAAGAAATTGTTCATCAGCACAAAATTTAATCCCCAAGTTCTAATTATGTATGTATAATTAGAATCAGATTAGTGACGTAATAAGTATTAGTATATGATTCAAATTACAATAATTTGTCAAACATCATTATAATGGAAGTAAATAATAAAACCAACCAAATGTGCCAGCAACCTAAACTCCTATTATAAAACCAACCAAATGTGTATGATCATAGCTACGCCAACACATAACCCCTCCTCCCCCAAGCTAGCAACTATCAACTAGCAAGATGAGAGTTCTAGTAGCAATATTATACATTGCTCTTCTCACAATTTGCGGCCTTGGAATCCAAGGCGGCGGTGCCCCGAACTACCCCTCCGTCTCCTTCAATTTGGCGCGTGCCACCTGGGCCACATACAGAGACTTCCTAGGGGAACTGCGAGCAAGAGTGACACGGACAACCCATACAGTAAATGGTCTACCAGTGCTGAGCCCCGCAAATTCAGTGCCGGATCGGGAGCGGTTCGTTCTGGTCAATCTCATCAATCACGACGGCAACACCGTCACCTTGGCAGTAGATGTGGTGAACCTTTATGTGGTGGCTTTTAGCGCAAATAGTAGATCCTATTTTTTCAGCGACTCTACGGAACTTCAACGCAACAATTTATTCGTCGACACTACTCAAACCTCGTTAAGCTTCACCGGCAACTATATCCACCTTGAGAGAGCGGCAGGAGTTCACAGGGATTCTATCCCTCTGGGACCCACTCCCCTAGCTGACGCCACCACAAGGCTGTGGTACGGTACGAGCGTAGCCGAACCGCTCATTGTGGTCATTCAGATGGTCTCAGAAGCGGCAAGGTTCAGCCGCATTGAGGAACGAGTCCGCAGAAGCATAACCGGTCAAAACACTTTTACACCAGACGGTTTGATGCTGAGCATGGAGAACGAATGGTCGCCTATGTCCTTGGAGGTCCAGCGGGCGACAGATGGGGTAATCTTCACTCAGATCGTTCAGCTTCAAGATGAGAATTACAATCCCCTCAGAGTAGACAACTTTAATACACTCAGTCGCTATACCATGGTAGCGGTTCTTCTCTACCAATGCATCCCGACAACTAGTGGTTCTTCTCGCACCAAAAGAATGGCCGATGTTCTTGTGGACGAGGACAACCACAACGACGAAATGTGTACTGTACTAGAGTCCACAAGACGCATCAGTGGTCAGGATGGATTGTGTGTGGACGTGAGGGATGGGCGCGACAACGATGGAAATCCCATCCAACTGTGGCCATGTGGACAACAGAGAAACCAACAATGGACGTTCCACATAGACAGAACAATCAGGTCGATGGGTAAATGCATGACTACCTACGGGTATAGCCATGGAAACTATGTTATGATATTCGACTGTTCTACGGCTGTTCCGGACGCCACTAAGTGGGTAGTATCTATTGACGGCAGCATCACCAATCCTCACTCTGGACTAGTCCTGACGGCTCCCGATGCAACAAAGGGTTCCACCCTGTTGGTAGAGAACAATATACATGACGCTAGGCAGGGTTGGAGTGTGGGGGAACATGTAGAGCCCACCGTTGCTTTCATTTTGGGGTTTAATGACATGTGTTTGCAGGCTAACAATGAAAACAATCGTGTATGGTTGGAGGATTGTGTGCTCAATAGACTGCAACAACAATGGGCACTCTATAGTGACAGCACCATCCGAGTAAATAGTGATCGTAGCCTATGTGTGACCTCCGATGGCCACAGCTCCACTGATGTCATCATCATCCTTAAATGCCAAGGGTGGGGCAACCAACGCTGGGTATTCAACACCGACGGTACCATCTTAAACCCAAATGCTAAACTAGTTATGGACGTCAGAGGAAGTGATGTATCTCTTCGACAAATCATTCTCAATCAGCCCACTGGCAATCCTAACCAGCAATGGATAACACAAACCCACCAAGAAGTTATCACGTCAAGTGGGGAGAAAGACGAACTTTAAATTCAGTTCGTACTACAAGAAAGAATAATGTTACGTCGATTTAAAATATAGACTTAATGCACTATCATTAATTTTATTGTGGTTCTCAATATTTATTAAGATCCACTATTTATTTAATGATTGTGATTGATCAAGTCCATATTTTAAATTTACATTTTAAGTCTAAATAATATTTTCCCAAAAGTTGGTCTTTTTAAATGTGTAAAAATTGTCACTCGATCTTTTAGTGACAACTTTTTTATTGCAACTAGGTCACGGTAAAACAATATATGCCGTGGCTAAATAATAAATGGAGGTGTGTAAGTGACAAGTGTCACATGGAGGTGTGTGTGACTAAAAGAATATGTGACGTTTGTATAAAAAAAAAGAGAGAAAAAGAGGAGTAAGTGGCGGGCGGCTTGGTCATGCACCATGTGAGTGAGCCAAATGGTGAGAACTTAGCAAATCTTGGCTATAAATGGCCATGCTCTGCTGGTGAGCAAAACGCAGAAAGGAAAGGAGAAAAGGAGAGAGGAAGAAAAAAAGAGGGGAAGGAGGAAAGAATCAGAATTTTGTCAAACTTGGGAGTTTGATCTATAGGAATATACATAACAGAATTTGATAATTTAATGAATGAGGAGTTAGCCTTTGAGAATTAAAAATTGTCCCTTACAATATGTCATGTGACAAGCACATGTCACGCCTCTATTAGGAATTTGGACAGAGGTTAGAAAAATGACCAATTACTCACAAATTAAAAAGATTAGAGACTAAATTGATAAAATTAAAATATGAGGGATCAAAATGATGAAGAACCCATATTTTGGGGCCCAATAGTGTCAAAAAACCAAAAAAATAAAAGTGGGTAGGCTCCACTAAGAGCCTTCCTCCAGCAATATCTCCAATTTTTAGACCCACATTGTCCCTATATTTTTTTCCTTCATTTCTTTCGTTGATCGATAAATCATTATGTATTGACGAGAAACTAACTTATATACAATGTGTCTCATTTAAATTTACGATAGATAATCTATCAAAGATGAAAATGGAGAATATTGGGTGGGATTGCACTTCCCCATTTTTTCTTCTTATTTCTTTCTCGGAGATTAAAATATTTTAAACTCAACTCAAGGAACGTAAATTTAACCGGTGATCGAAAAAAAAGACGATTGGTTGAAATCCCATTAAATCTGTCGTCGGCCACTTTCATCATAATTCCCGCTTCTATTGCCTAAAAAACGATGATCGAGTGTGAAATTGTCAAATTGAAATGTATGTGTTTAAGTTCTTGGTTGACCAGAATGGTTCTAGTTATTCAACATTGTTTCATTCAAAGAACAAAGGGTCAAATACAGTAATTATCCCTAACGTAAGGGTGTTGAGTAATTTTGGTTTTAATTTTTTTTTTCTATTTATGTCGCTTGTGTTTTCATTTTTTTTTAATTTGAGTCACTTTCATTTAAATAAAATCGAGAATTTAAATTGATTTATGGAGGCCGACTCAAGCGTCTCAAATGATCCCTCTTAAAGGGGGTTCTTTGAAGATTTGAGAGAACATCCTCAGAGATAGTTCAAGTAGTAATAAGAACTAACTGTAAACCCAATAATCTTGAGTTCAAATTTTGATAATCTTTTGAAGTCAAGCCATGATGAATATTTTGATTCCTACATGGATGATTTGTCTTTGCTCGGACCAAGAAAGAGATTAATCGAAATGCGTATAAATTGATCCAGACACTAATAAAAAAAATACCTCTCAAGTGTGGCCATCTCTATTAGTTAACTTGAATTTCATTTTCGATTTGACTAAAATGAGATGAATTGAAAACTTGAGGGTCTAAAGAGAGATATAGTTCCTTGATTCTGGCAAAGATTTAGCATAAGGATGACACCAGATTTAGCATTAGAGTGATACCACCTAATATCACCGACTAATAATAAATAACAAGTATGACTAGTGAATATCATTAATCCCACATGATAGTTATTGAATGTGAAAATCATTAAGTGATTTAAAATTTGGTGATCTATTAATTCTAAATGTTTATTAACAATTGATTGGTGATAGTGATGTCATCGTTACATTGAGTATTTTCTCAACTGACACAAAAAAAAAAGGAAAAAAGAGAGGAATGAGGATAATGAACACCATACAAGCCTCCCCTTAAGAACGCGAGATAAACTAGGAGTGACAATCGAATTGTGTCGTGTTGGGTTCGTGTCAGATTATTTCGAGTTTATGTCAAACATTAATTAACTTTAACCTAACTCATTTAATTAATCGTGTCGAGTTGACCAATTTATTTTTGTGTCATGTTCGTGTTCGTATTGACCCACATAAAATTTGGAAAAAAAAATAATGTTGATATTATATTTTCACTTAATTGAATCCATGTTAGGGGTGTCAAACGTGTCGGGTTAGGTCATTTCATATCGAATTGATTTCGAATTTGTGTAGAAAATCTCAAAACTCAAACTTGACATATTTAATAATCGTGTCGAGATATGTAAACACTAATCTGACCTAGCCATTAAACGTGTTACCCGAACCTTACCTGATTGACATGTTTAATAAACAAGTCGCTTTCAGTTTAACACATATAATATGATCTGTTTAACATACATATCACAAACATGTTTAACACACATAACATGTTTCCACACCTATTTATTACCATTAAATATATCATTCAATCATTTATCCAAAATTTCAAATAATTTTTTCACAAAGAACATATCACATCTCATCAATGAAATAAATTAAAATGCATTCAAGTTTCAACCCAAAAATTAAAACAAGAACTATACTAGTATACTATTATAATAATGTTAAAAACTATACTACCAATTACCATAGTAAAAATAAGAACTAATAAGTAATAATGTTAAGATCACATCAGTTATACATAATAGACAAACTATACTGTCATAAATAGGTCTACAATAAGTTAGGTCGGATTCGTGTCCGAATCATGTCAACCTATTTAAAATATACAGATTAACCAGGTAAAAATCGAGTTGACTTAATTTTGACCTGAACCCAACTTGATTTTTTTCGTGTTTAAGCATATTAACCCGCTTTAATTCATTGACTCATTTAATTTCGTGTTCGATTCGTGTCGTGTTAATGTATCATGTCGAAAATTGACAGCCTTAATCCATGCTCATACTTTTTCTACATACTAAAAATTAACTTAATAAACATAATAATAATGATGAGTAAAAATATATTTTTCATACAATAATTATGTCAATTCTTAATAAATAATTACAAATAATTAACATTTAATTTTTATAATACTAGTTAAACATGTTAATTTTGTGTTGTTTATGTTACAATAAAAACAAGAAAATAGAAAAAATATTCTTTGTTAAATAAACAAGTTGAACGTGTCAATTTTAAGTTTGGTAGGTTAAATCCTAACATGACTTGTCTATATTTCGTGTTTACGTGTCAGGTCATTTTTGAATTATAATCGAATTCATGTCATAAAATTCGTATCGAGTCCAAATCGTGTCGTCGTGTTGGATCAAAAATTGTCACCCCTAAGATAAACTACATTAGCTAACAAAGGTGCGTAAAACCCCTTGGAAAGAAGAAGGAAAAAAAGCTCTCGTGCAAATCCACCACTCAGCTTATAGATATCAGATGACCAAAAAAAAAAAAAAAAAGCTCTCGATTCACCGTCGATTCTAAGAGCAATTCATAGCAGAAGGCTGATGCAAATATGCTTCATGCAATCTTAACCATTCTCTGGCACAATTTGTCATAACTCACATATTGCTGGAAGTATCAGTCAAAAGGACATGGGAATAACTAAGTTTCAAAAGATGACAGACATTATTTCATCTTTTCCCATAAAATAAATTAAAAAGTATATAAATAAATAATGTAAGGAAGACCTATCACCTATCACCTATCAACATTTTTTATCAATTTCTTTACCCAAAAAAAATTACAGGATTTAAAGCAAATGCTTCTGGGCACCCAAAGCAGGTGAACCCTATACGCATGCTTGTTTGAAAGATAATAGTGGTTTAAGGAGGTCGGATTAGGAAAAATAATACGTAGGGCCAATAATATTTTGTTTGTTTGCCTTTTTTTATGTGGTGCTATTTTTCGGAGCGCAATACTGACCCGCTCGCTACAGTTATCAAAACTCATGTACATGAGCTTATATAATACCACCTAAGAGGTGGTATTATTTTTTGCATTTTGGCCACCAACAATATTAAAGAGGTTAATGATTGAATTACCCAAAGTTAGTATGAGATTTGACCGTCAACAATTTTTTGTTTTTTAATTTCATTAATTTTTTTAAAAAAAAATATTCTGATTTTAAATTTTTTTCTTGTATTTTATTTAAACGTACAATGTCACTGATTTTTTATTTTTATATTTTTTTAAAAAAATTATTTTAAATTTTTTCCTTCTATTATATTTAAGTGTACAATGTCACCAATTTTTTTAATTTTTTTTAAAAAATTATATTTAAATTTTATTTTTTATATTATGTTTAAATGTACAATGTCACTGATTTTTTTTTTACAATTTTTTCTATACATTCATCTAAAACATCCATTTATATCTCTTAATTTTTTTTGTACAATGTCACTGATTCATAGCATCAAATTCTTTATTTTTTATGTGAATTTTTTACATTATCCAAAAATTTTTGGGTATTGATTGTCATACAATGTATTATATCAAACATTGTGCAAAAACATTACACAAACGGAATAATGGAATGGATAAAGTTGAAGGTAAAATTGTATATTTGTTATATAAGATATTATAGAATAAACCTATTGAACTAACAAACATGGGAGGGAATTGAAATACTTTCTATTACTAGTACTAATTTCTACTGGTATTGAACATGTAAAAAATACATTTCTCAATGTCATGTATAACAATCCTCAAAACAAACACGTCCCAGATATATTAAACGTAGGGCATGTAGTCTGCGGATGTAGGCACCAAATATACGAGTAAATATTGAATACAACGGTGATACCATGTCACAATTGATGACATGGTATCACCAACCAATTATAAAACCCTAAATGGAAAAAATGAACCTCACTTAGAATTACATGGCAAGAGAGTGGGAAGTTATTTACTTACATGGCAAGTTAGTTATTAATTTTTGTGGGGTCTATGTGCTTATTTGTTATAGTATTATTAGTTGGTAATACCACATTATCTTATCACGTGGTATCACCGTTGTAATGAATATTTTTTCCAGATATATGTGCCGAAGCACGTACACCGTTGTGCTCACTTTCCTTTTCCTTTCCTGTTTCAAATATCTTTCACATTCTATTCCTTCAATATTTGCAAAAAACAATACACTAAAACATATTTAATCTAGTCCACAACCAATCACCACAACGTGAATTATACCCGTCACTGCACTGAAATTTCAGAAGAAATGCAAAGCTTCGAGTCTACCCCACCGCTTATCACACAGTCACCTTTCCACCAGTCAACACATAATACCTGAAATCGATAAAGGCCGGGACTTATAAGAATTAATGAATTCAATTTCTGAATACTGTAATATCACCATAACCATGGAAAGGAAAAAGGAATACCTTGTCCTTGTGCGAATCAATGACGGCCAGTGGCCACTGCAACAGAAAATTATATCATCCAGAGATCAATACGATGTTAATCAATGCATATGAAAGTAATTAATTTAACAACAGAGTGAATAAGATACCGCGGTTCTGAGATCCCACAACATTACTTTCCCATCATAAGATGCAGAAACCAAATGAAACCATGACTTATCATGCCACTTGCAAGCTGATATCCAGGATGCGTGCGATGAGAACTGAAATACAGGTGCAAGAGTACCTACCAAAACAATATATTTAATGTCAGACCGGATTATTAATGTGGGTGAGTCCATTCATGGGCACAAACATGCCCACGGGCACCAGTTTTAGGGTTTGTTCATACACATCCACACGTGAGCATGTGAAAATACAAGTGAATGGGTGCATCGTGCCTGTCTGCGTGCGCGTGAGAGAGAGAGAGAGATAGAACCTGGTTTGCGAGGATCCCATATCCTAAGGATAGGGTCAGAACCACCAGCAGCAATGAAGGCAGAACTTTCACCTCCAACATCAAGGCAGTTGATGACTTTACCACAATACTGTATGAATAGAGAAGAGGTTATCATCTGATTTTGGTTGAAAAAATCAGAAGATTTTTCATTGGGACTGCCAAAAGTTGTTTTCATATAAGAAATGCTTCAATACTTTAAAAAAAAAAAACTAGCTGATCCCACATACCATGTTTAGTAGATCTTTGCCTGTTTCAACATCCCATCTTCTAATTGAATGATCCCATGATGCAGAATAAATAGTTCCATGCTGTGGCCAAACCACAGAAGATACACATTGTGTATGCCCTACAAGTGTAGATACAGCTCCTCCCTGCATGACCCCGAAAGACTCTTAGTAAGCAAAGCAGCTTCATGTGGAACAAAAATACAATTAATGACAGATTTAGTTCTTTACACATTTACCCCAAAGTATATAACACACACCGAGCAATTATAGCAGGAAGAAGTTGTCGATAAATTCAAATCCTAAAAACCTATCTTAACATTATCTTTTAACTCTTTAAAAGAAAATATTTTTTCCATATTCGCTTAAATCAGAACCCTCTCAAAATTCACGACTCAAGATGCTCTAACTACTTTTGGCATTCATAGAAATTAACCTAAGTCTAGCTACTGCTTAGTAATTCAAGCAAGATTAGTTGCCACTATGAATATTATGTGGGCCAAGCTTCAGTACATCCATATGAAAATAAAAAGAGTTTTTACAAACATTCCATAGTTGTATTGACTGTTCCCTCTCCCCTCATCCTAACCTACAATTTTTTTTGCTTCTTCTTCTAGCAACTGAAGGAAGGAAATCTAAATGTTAATGGTTATCCATCAGGGATGAATCTCGAGTTATGAAGCTAATCTCTACGAAACAGTCTTAGAGAAAACTTTATTCAATTTCTTGTAAAAGTACTCCTAAGCCAATGCATTGCTCAGGCCACCCATCAAATTAAACTGCCTCGTCATGTTTTGCAGTGCCCTGAACCATTATCCATCGTATTGTTCATGGCATATGAAGAAAAATCTACTCCGAGGTTATGTCGCATACACTGCAAAGAATCATGACATTTCTTTCAGATAACATTTCTAGTGATCCTTACATATCTAACCTTGAACCCAACCTAGGAAAGGGTAACTGATTCCAAACATCATAATTTACATTCTTCGTATTCAACTTCAGTGAGGATTCCAAGTTCATTACAACCAATTAAGCTTCATTTCAAGTATTTATACTGAAGTATGAATAACATCCTTGGAAACCAAAAACAATTCAATTCCATAGCATTCCAACTTTGGAAGTAGAAAAGATTTTATACCTCTGATTGAGAGTCCTCATTTTCTGAATCCTTTCTTCTCTTCTTGATTGACACTAGGTCACCTTCTGCATCAAACTCATTTGTCGACCATAGATTAATTCTACAGTCCCAAGAACCAGAACACACCTGGAAAACATAATAAAAAGAGGTAAGTGCATGAAAATAATTTTCACACATTCAACATCGTGTATATAATAATTATCAACAAGAAATAATAGCCAAGACCATATCTCCAGAAGGCTGTGCTGTAATACTTTGCACAGAGGCATTATGCCCACGCAAAACTTTATAAGCTCTAATCTTGGAAGGATGATCCACGGAATCCTCTGCATCAAACTTTCAGGGAAAGAGGACGTTTAATAGGAAGAAGGTCTAGTTTTAAAGGAAGAGAATGCGAACTCAACTCTAAGAGCAGTAGTATCTTCATTTACCTTCCATAGTCTTAAAGTCCTATCTTTTGAAGCAGTGGCTAAAAGCAAATCTGCACCACTTTGCACAGCTGCAAATACAGCATGACATGATCAACAGACAAATAAAGTCAATGATGGCATATAGAAATGCACTAAATTTCTAAAATCCATAATAGGAATATGCTATAGAGCAAGAAGGAAAAGTATAAACAACTGCTTAATCAAAGAGAACGCATAAACTTGTTTACATGTTTAAATATTCCTGGGGCTTGCCTTGCCTCAACATCTAAAAAAAAAGAAAGGGCGAGCGCTGAAAAGGAACCAGCCCAGTATAAAGAGTTTATCACCTTAGAAAATTAAGGAATGTTGTTTCCAGCATCTAGTGAAGACAGAAATTTAATCAAGAAAAATCTAAACAGAAACAGCATCCTGCTAAACCATACTGTTTAGGTAATAAAAATTAAATTCCAATTTTTTTTCTCTCTTGTTATATTGGTAAAATCTTAAACACATTCTTGATGTTGTAATTCCAAACTAAATAGTATTTTTATGAGAATCCAAAATATCTCACCCATATTTCTTGGCTTGACAATACTGACAGCGGTAACTGCATCACTGTGTCCCTCCAACATATGTGTACACAATCCAGCCGATTTCCATATCCTAAAGAGGCAACTGCTTCAGGTTCCTATTTATGGAGAACAATAAATAAAGTACAATGCCAGTAAAATAGAAAGAGAGTCAGAATCCATCAAATTACCTTCCTAAACCATCATAGCACCCTGTCAAAATGAATCTGCCCAAAGACACAAACACATGCTAATTAGATATCAACGCAATTTCTATTGGCAAGTAAAAGAACACCAATCAATAAAAACACAACCCTCTTCCACTGCATAGTATCAGTGTCTAAACAATTGTAAAAGTTTGGCTATCAAGAATGAAAATGCAGGTTCTAGAAGTCTGAGGAAGCCACTTCATCCAAAAAAGGTCAGACGGCAAGCCTGCAACAGCTGTTCAGTGCTCCGCTGAATTTTCGCTCATTCATGCTCAATCGTATACGAAAATAAACCAAATATTCGAAATCAGTTTCGTCGCGTTCAAGCTTATTCATATTGGAAACTAAATCGAATATGAACAAATTTCCAAACTGATTTTATATTCAAGCCAAACCCAATCAATGTGCCACTCGGCTTGATAGGCTCGAACTCAATTTGTTTATAATAAATTATATAAATATTTTTCATGGTGCCCAAAGATCAACATGGTGCCCTTAGTTTAATGGATGAGGCATCTAACTTCTAAATATAGGGTTGGGTTAAAAATCTCATCGGCGTATGTTTTCTGGATTTAATCAAGTATGAGATTAAATACAAGCTCATACTACAAAAACAAGAGAACCGAACCTAGCCAAACTTGACCATGAATTCAAGATCGACAACCGAGCTCAATCTGAGCTTGAACCAATGACAATAAACTCGAATAAGCCTGAGCACACCAAAGCTCAAAAGGCTCAGCTTGATTAATACCCCTACACGTACCCATCCCAACCAACCAGCAACCACTCTGGAAGGATCACACTCACACTTGATCATGACATTCACCCTCTAATGCACCATGCAATAGCGTGATATGCAAGAACAACCTCCAAAAAATTGACATTAAAGCCTCTCAAAGTCAAAGGAGTTGGATCAAACCTCCTCTTCTTTATAGGAGAAAGCTTAAATTAAGAATTGATCCACAGGAGGGCAAGCACCTTTGGATTTTAACACCAGTCAATTGTTAGAATTTTGTATTTGGGTGTTCGACTTAAAACTATGATATATACACTAAGAACTAGCGACGCTGGCCAACTTCTATAGTGTGCATTGGTCAGTGTTTCATCTAGGTGTACCCAAACGATGTAACGTTCTATAAATCCAGTAAGTACACATTCCTATCTTACATCTTTCAAAGTTGAAGAGTCTTTGTGATTCATGCCTAAAACATATAGTATGAAGGAAAAACCCACCAGCTCCATTAGAATGAAAACTGAAAAGGGTACAAACATCACAGTGTTTAATAACACAAGTAAATGTAAAATTGTGCAGCCATAGAGGATCCATGGTGTGGCTAGAAATTTGCATGCTTACCCAGGATTTGAACCATCAACTGCACTAACCCAATCATCGTGTAAAGAGGGTTCTTCTTCTTTTCGTGGTGCCACAGCCTTAATGTATTCAATTTCTAATATTTTCTCCTACAATAAAGATCACATATATCGAGTTGGAAATCAAGAGAATTATCACTTAGGAGTATGATGGAGATCGAAAAATCAATGGTGAGCATCACTAAACAGTACTTTAAGCTTGTTGGGTGTCTCAAAATTCATGTTCCAATAAAGAATATTACCGCAGAAATGCCCTTGGCAAGAAGAAACTCTTCAAGTGACATCCGAACCAACTCCCCATCGATCACAAAATCAAATGGTTCAGTTTTCCAATCATCATTTCCTGATAATAATCAGCCAACATATCAATAACATGGCCGCATATCGGAAACTGTAATACGTTACCTACACATACACTCACATACATGGTAAAATAAGATGATACCTGCTTTAAGGAGATTATTGACCACAGCAGAGAGGCCCAATCTGGTGAGATTAGAAGGAATAGCAATAGAAGTGGGTGGAGCCTTGAAAGGAGGCTTGAGTTTAGTGACGAAGCGGACTTGGACACGCCTTGATGCCACCTCTTCCACATCTCCTTCGTCAATATCCATCTCTAGGTACACAGAGATAAAGATAGAGATATCTCTATGCACTAAACAGTTGCCTAGTAGGTGCAGCGGTGGAGAAAAAAAATTTCATCATTGGGTGATTCAAAAATAGAAGAAGACAATTCCAATTCATTGATTCCAAATGATTAAAACATAAGGCTTGACTTGGTTTGATTTTGTTTTGGTTTGGTTTGGTTTGATACTATTGTTGTACATAAAACCACGCAAATACATGAACATATATGCCAAATGAGTAAATTAATTCAAATTATGTTACAAAAATATTTCAAACAAATGGGTCTTATCAACATATTGAATCTTTTGTGTAAGAAGGCAGAATAAAATATTTAGAATAATCCCTAGGGAACTCATCAACAAAGCAATTTACATCCACTTAACATCACACAAATGACATATTGAGGGGCAAAGAAAGGCCCTCAATGACCCCAACAATCCTTTTTAACACCACAACACTTCGTTTAGAACTTCAATAAAACCCTAGTTGAATGTAAGAACACAAACAAATAAATAGGTATATCCACATATGTACACATAGAAATTAACTTTGCTTAGCTTTTGCAACAATCAACATGGTTCTTCTACTGATGCAATGCAAACCGAAATAGAGAGAGAATAATAGCTAGTTACTGATTTAGAAATGCGGAAGAGGAGAGGGGGTCAATTGTACAAATATATTAAGGAAGAGCCAGCCAACAAGCAGTTGTTGGTCACTCACTTTATTTTGTCTCAGTGTGTCTAAACCACACAGAACATCAATGACATAAAGTTTGTTATGGTAACAGCAACATCCTTTGACAACTTAATTGTTGCCAATTACAACACAATAATTGCCAATGCTAAATTTTTCAGCGGTCCCCATGTAATTTAGTATTACATATAATTCACGAAGTAATCATTATAAAAGTTATGTTCTTGACACCAAAAAAACTGATATAATTTGATGACCTAATAATATGACAGTGACATGATCTAATAAAATTATATCAACTATAACTATTGGACTTCTTCATTAGGACTCTACACTTGACACATTATTAAGTCACAAAATTAAGTCAATTTTTAAGGTCCTAATAGCATTACTCTTATTATGAATCCTATCCTCAGTATAATATATAATTCATAAAAAAGTACATAACTTATAAGTGCACATTTTTATACATGAATTTTTGACATAGAAATATAAATATATAGTCAATGTCATATGACATGTATGTGTAGGTATACATCATATAAATAGAGATGCATAAGATGAATTAACATGTTTATAGGACAAACATTTATTTGAACAGGCACTGCGCTCTCTCTTTCTGTGTGCCAGGGAATGTATCAACACCGTGAACAAGACAACCAGATTTTGGCTTTTCCTTCCATGAGATGAGCCAAGTTTCAGCCCGCCTTCCATCAAGTATAAAAACCTTTGGGCTGCCTAACTGCTGACATACTAGGGAATAGCACCATTATTTGCGTCATATCTTCGTATGGTGCCTTTTATTTTACTAACTGCAATAACAGCCATTTAAGCCAAAAATAGAGAACCCTTCTACCAGAGGAAGAGAGGTGCAACCAGCAACGGCTATCAGTTCTGTCTACATAACGGGTACAACTGTAGACCACTATAACATATGAGAAAAATACACAATTGCGCTCTATAATTCCATTCTAAATTATTTTGGCACCCGCCCCTTCTAGAGTGAATGAGTAATGCCGCAGGCATTGTAAATTAACTATACATGTCAAACATTCAACCAATTTGTCTGAACCAACACAGATTGCAATTGTGTTTTAACACTGGGTTTGGCTCGTAATACCCGAATAGTCAATCAATGATTCAAAACTGAAAATTTTACAAATACCATTACTATATGAGCTCCTCTAAGTGAAAATATGACGTAATCTATGACAAAATACAATCTTGTGTACCCATTGATCCAATAAACAATGACACAACACATACACCATTTATATAAATGGTGAATCTTTGAGCAAATCATCCAACAAGAAAATCCCACAAGACAGAACACTGAGAAAACATACCACTGACTCTCGAAATCAATCGCAGAGAGAAGCTTTAGTATGCTCTGAACATAAATAGATTATTAGTGAGAGAGAGGGAACGAATAGCAGCGACGACGCAGTAACGTCTAGGGTTTAGGGTTTATCTTTGTTGTTAGAAGAACAGATCAGGAAAAAAATGACCCACATTTATCGCCCGACCCAAGTACTATACTCAATCCCGGGCTCCATTAACGGTAGGCCTACCAAAGGATATATATCTGAATTCGTTTAAATTTTTGTGATCCGATTCAATTATTCGACAATTTTGAAAATTTTAATCTATATCTCAATTCATTAATTTTTGGATCTGTGATCCAATATTTTGATCCGATCTGATTATCACAAAAACACATGTACACCAAAAAATTTAATAATAAGAATTTGGATAATAAACAAAAAAAAGGAGGAAAAATAAAAAATTGAAGTAAAAGCGGGAGGAAAAATCAAACAAGAGATGAAAAAAAGTGGGTTATATATTATAACTAGTTATTTCTCGTACCTGAAGGTACGAAGTGATAAAAAAATGGTCAACAATAAACATAGTTTGTATTCACACTCAAAATCAAATCACAAATATTAAAGAGTGATAAAAAAATTTAAGTACTGATTATAATGGGGGTGAAACAATGTTAGTGGTGATGGGCGACAGCAGTAATGGTGGGAAAATGAGATGGTTGTGGTAGGTAGTGACAACCGTGGTGGTCGTGGCAGTCGTGAGTGACAACGGCGATGGTGGTCGTGGGTTTGGGGTGACAATAATGGTAGTGGAAGTCATGTATGATGGCAGTGGTAGTGGTGAACGCCGGTGATGATGGTTGATAATGGTGGTGGTAGGATGACGACGGTGGTGGTGTGCAGTGACGATGGTGGTGTGGGTGACGATGGGTGCTTATAGGCGACAGTGTGATGGGTGGTGGCAAGTGACAGCGGTGGTAAGTGTGATGGGGGTCAGTGACAGTGGGTGGCTGCAGTGGTGGACGATGACGGATGGTGGTGGTAGGTGTGGTGGGGGTGGGTGACAGTGGCGATGGTGGGCGACGACGAGGTGGTGGTGTGGTCGAGATAGTGGTGGGTTGTGGTAGTGGGTGACGATAGACAACAATGGTAGTGGTGGGTGTTGACGATGGGTGACAGTGGTAGTGGGATGATGGTGGTAATAATAAATATATATAAGAATAACATAATGATGGTGGCG
>CM042189.1:7461599-7472744 GCA_023539305.1 Ilex asprella
GTTTATAATGTAAATTGCCATGGAATGGAATTGATTATGTTAATTTAGTCCATATGGCATGCATTACATATGTGACATAATGTTATTGCAATGACACATCGCATTGCATATGCACGGGGAATTCACATCATGAGTGGTGTGTGTGTGTGCATGGTTGTTGTTAATACCATATGTCGGAATGTGGTAGAGACAGTTCATATGGCATTCATTACATATGAACCTTGCATGAGAAAATCAATGGGTCATTACATTGCATATGTACGGGAACATCATATACATGGACACTTGTGTCATAGGGATGTTGTGCATGGGTGTTTATACCACAATCTATGTGGTATTAAATGCATGTGGTTATGGGACTTGCTCATTGGCATTATTGCATATAGAGCATGACATTGGTAACTCCATTAATGGACATTAGTCATTAGTGGAGGCATGTGTAAGTGATGCATGGTTAATCAACACCATACTTGGTGCTTGATGGTGAGCTCGGGAAAGTTGGATTGAAAATTCGACTGAGTCACACGGTAGCATGTATGCATGAAAAACTTGTGTCGGGTATAGCAAGAAGGGGCATGGCGATTTCCTCGGGTGAAAAACCCCAAATCACTTGGTTCAGCCACTCCCCTGATGTGAAATTTCAGAAAAGTGGCATGGCCCACGGAGCCAGCGGTGTAATTCCGAGAATTCGTTGCCCAACAAGACACAAGATTTTGATATAAAAATATACTCATCCAATGAGTATCATATTTTCCGTCGAAGACGGGTTCATTACACATTACATTGTGTTGTCGAGCCGGGAAGGGCACGGGGTGGGTGCGTAAATGAGTCATATCTCATTTCATGTTGAGTCGGGACGGGCTCGGGTTGAGTATATGAGTCTCATCTCATTTCATGGGGCTTGGGTAGCCCGGGTTTAACATACATGGCATTGCATGTGAAGGGAGCCGTGATGGGCTCAGATGGGTGCACAAGGGTGGGTCTCACCTCATTCATGGTATGACATAATAGCATTACATCATTTAATCGCATGTTATTGATGGAATGGTTATGGATTTATGGTGTGTACATGTGAACATTTCATATGCATATAGGTGGAGGAGTAGCCTCTGTAGGAATTTCTCTACTGGGCGTTGGCTCACCCTATACAGGAAACATTTCAGGTGTGGGTTATACACCGGTGGACGGTTCGCATTCGGGGCCCCAAGAACGAAGAAAAGCCGACTTGTGGCTTTTAATCCAATTTTTGTAAAACTAAACTTGTAATTAAACTTTTACATGTAATCTATGTAAAAAGATTGAAGTTTGGACTTATATTAACCATGTTGATGCATAGGTGTGATGTGTTGATAAGTCACAGTGGTACATGGCAATGTTACACTTTTATACGCCATGTTACACTTTTATGTGGTGGTGTTACACTTTTATATGCCATGTTACACTTTCATATGGCAGTGTTACACTTTTATACATCATGTCACCCTTAAAACGTTGACATAGAAATTCCAATTTTGGGGGCGTCAAAAGTATGGATAAATGGACCCAGTGTGGTCAGTGGTTTATATTGGACCTCGGATGGGTCATATAATTTTAAAATTGCACAGGTTGCGTTTTGGGTAGAGTTCTCTATACAAAAGAGACTCTGCCCGAATTTTTGTTAAATTAAGGACTCCGGTAAATGGAGCATAACGGTGTGTTATCGACTTCTTCGGTATACACGGGCATTCCGCGGATTGATGGGTAATCAACGGACCCCCTGATTTTGGGGTGTCACAAAATGGATCGTTGGAGTTTACAAACTTTGTTTTCCTGACCCACTACCACGAAGCTCTCAGGTTGATCCATGTAGATCTCATCATCCAGTTCTCTATTAAGAAATGCAGTTTTAACGTCCATTTGATATAGTTCTAAATCCAAATGTGCGACAATAGCTAGAATCATGCGAATCGAGGCAAAACTTACAATTGGAGAAAAAGTTTCCTCGTAGTCCACACCCTCTCTTTGGGTGTAACCTTTTTCCACTAGACGAGCCTTATACATTTCTATGGATCCATCCACCTTGCACTTAATTTTGAATACCCATTTGTTCCCAATGGCCTTGCGCCCAGGCGGAAGGTCAACCAAGTCCCAGACTTGATTAGCCTTCATTGACTCCATCTCGTCATTCATTGCAGCTATCCACTCATTACTAGCAGGTGATGATAGAGCCTCTTTAATATTTTTAGGTTCAACATCATCATATGGTGCAACCATAAAAGCTTCCCTTTCAATCTCAAAATGACGTCGAGGGATGGTTCCACGCTTGCTTCTGCGTAACTCTGTGTCGTATGGATCTACATCCATTGGAACTGATCCACCATTGAGCATATGGCTTCCACTGTCCCTAGGAGGTGACGAAACTATTTTCTTGATCTCTACTTGGTTAGTGGGTATATCTCCTTGGGGATCATCTAACTCATAGAGTTCTATTCCTTTAGACACATCTCCTCTGCTAGGGAAATCCTCTTCAAGGAAAATTGTATTTCGTGACTCAATTTCAGTTACTCTTCCATCAAGCCGTTCACCTATGAACACATAGCCCTTAGAGTGCTCAGAATAGCGGATAAAGATACACTTCTTCCCTCGAGGACCTAACTTCCCATATTTATGAGAAGTATTGTGTACATAAGCCGCTAAACCTCATGACCGTAAATTATTTAAGTCAGGTTTTGTGTTTGTCCATAACTCATATGGGGTAGAAGGAACTGAATTAGAAGGTACTCGATTAAGGATAAGCAGTAGTCAATAAAGCATCTCCCCAATATGAAATTGGAAGATGAGATTGTGCCATCATAGACCTAACCGTATCAAACAATGTGCGATTTCGTCTCTCCGCTACACCATTTTGTTGCGAAGTGCCAGACATTGTCAATTGCCTGATTATTCTTTTTCCTTCACACAACTCTTTAAACTATTCAGATAGATACTCGCAACCTCAATCGGTTCTAAGAACCTTAATGTTATTATCTCGTTGATTCTCAACCTCTTTAATGTAACGTCTGAGGCAATCCAATGCTTCAGACTTGTGAGAAATCAAATAGACATGACCGAAGCGCGTAAAATCATCTATAAAAGTGATAAAATAGGATGCACCATGTCTTGCCTTCACATTCATAGGGCCACATATATCTGAGTGTATTAATTGTAATGGAATTTATGCTCTTTTGGCTTTACCAAATGGTTTTCTAGTTGCCTTACCTACGAGACAATTTTCACATGTGGGCAAGTTGATTTTAGCGAGTGGGCCCAAAAGTCCATCTCTAGCTAATCTATACATTCTGTCTTGCCCAATATGACCTAATCTAGCATGTCAGCTAATAGAATCAACATTATCCATAGATGTAACATAAGATTAAATTTCATTACTAGAATGATCAATATCTACTACAATAAAATAATCTATGATATAACCAGATCCATAGAATGTAGTTCCCCTATAAATGCCAACATGCTGACCTTCAAAACGAAAAATAAAATCTAGTCTCATTAAGTTAGAAACTGACAACAAATTTCGTCGAATTCCTGGAGCATATAATACATCATTAAGGTATAAAGTGCGCCCGTGTCGCAATTCCAGTTTGTATGTGTCAATCCCAAGCACATCTATACTAGTTTTGTTCCCCATGTAAATTCGTTTGCTTCCAGCTGGAACTCAACGGTACTCCACAAATTCGAATCTGTGTCTCGTTATGTGGTCTGTTGCTCCTGAGTCTACAATCCACGAATTAGGAGAGTGAGCAACAAAAACTTGACTAGTAACTAAACAGTCAATGCGAGAAACAGAACTAGAGAGTACCTTCTTCGGCTCAGTGCATTCACGAGCGAAGTGACCCTTCTTGTTGCAGTTATAGCAGACCATGTTGGCTTTATTCTTCTTACCAGCTCTTTTACCCCGCTTGTGCTTGTTATAATAAGAATGACCAACCTCAGTTTGAGCATCAGACCTATTTCCACCACACTTGCGCTTGGACTTGAAGGTCTTGCGCGAGCCAACTCTAGCCACATAAGAACTACTCTCACCTTTGGTAGCCTCCAAACGCTCAGCCTCAAGCTCGAGGTGACGCGATACATTCTCGAATGTTTTCACATTCTCATTATGCGTCATGTTTTGTTTCATATGCTCCCATGATGGTGGAAGGGAACGAAGTACAGCTTGAACTTGTTGTTCATTGGTCAACACATGACCAGCAGTGCCTAAATCACGTATCATAGAAGCCATAGTTCTCAAATGTTGTTTCATTGTATGCTCTGACTTCTTTTGATACGAGTCAAACTTCATGGTCAAACCATGAAGCCTAACAAGAGAAGTAATACCAAATTTCTCTTTGAGGGCTTTCCACATGGCGTGAGCTGTGGGGTAAATCTCAAATTCAGGAATAAGATCATCTTGCATGCTTGCTTGCATGGTATAGCGCGCAAGTCGATCCTTATTCTGCCAAGATTGATAATTCTCTTGTTCTTGGCGGGTCTGAGGTCGCTAATGCTCTGGTAGCACAGAGTCAAGGGTATCCAATACTTGTTGCTAATACATGACAAATTGAATCTTATGGCGCCATATGTCATAGTTATCGTCGTTCAATTTGTCGCCCTTAGTTAATTCAGCCACTATGCTTTAGTAGTCATTATGATTTAATCTACATGCAGAGACAATGAGTATGGGATATTAGTACATCACATTCTATAATTTTGTCGCAAAAATATAAATTCAAGTATTAACAACTTTCACAAGTCGCGAGATCGAAAGTTCACTAAGTTCTCAATTATCTCTCGCATTACAGGTGATTATTAATAATACTTAATTTAATTAATGTGCAAAATATCAGTTTTTTAATACCGAACAAAATAAAACTCTTAGTATCTCTAGGCATACTGATCATCTCTAATTTCATATCATGCATGTTTCCACTTTAAATAAAAGAATATGTAATTTAAATAATACTAGATATGAAATTCTAATCTAAATTGTACTAAATAATGAAATATGTGCTATTGATCAATAAAACCAAAACACCATATCATTACATAATTTGGGTCCCACGAACCCATGTGTATGAAAAACATCCAACTTGGAGTTTCTGCCTAGCATGCATCATCATTATATTTTATGCAATTTATTGTCATATGTACCGACAATACACTTGCAAATAATAATAATAATAGTCATCATGAGGAAAATCAAGTTTTGTGATATTGAAAGAAAAACGTGGGTCTCTTACTATCACATGTTTCCAACATGTATTTTGTTTGTTTATGCCTTCTTAATGCTGTACTTAACAATTGCAGGTAGAGAAAAAAAAATAAGGGAAAACAAACTGAAATCAAAAAGTGCGTTGCCTTTTTCGATATCATGAATTCGTTCATAATTCGTTGCGGCGTTACAAATATCAGATTTGTGAACGCGGCTCACAGTGGTCAATTCTTCTTTAGGCCCAATATAACAGTACCGACTTTGAGTTTTTTTTCAAACCAAATGTTTAAACTTAGTCTTTTTTGATATGCCAAAAAAATGACAACATCCCAATTGGCTCTGATACTAATGTTGAAAATCGTATAGCATATTGTGGAAGCATGCGATTAAAGACATATCTTGTTTGCTTTAACCCTAAATATCGTTTGAGGATGTTCCACGTTCTTTAGAATCCAAATTAACATCCTTTCTTTAATTGCTCGAGCAGTATGGTGTTGTTACATAATAGGAATCAATACTGAATTTTCACAGCACAAAAGCCTTTTAACGTTATGTAGGGAGAGAGAGAAATAGAGTAGGTATGTCAGATGTCTCATCTATTGGATTGTCTTGGGTTTATATAGGCAATCAATAAGTGTCATTAAAAAACACATAATATAGGGACATGTCTGTTAATATTTAACAAACATGTATTTTGGGTGAAGGATACTTTTTGGTAAAAGATATATTTTGGTAAAGGATACCTCCAAAAAGTCATGCCTCTTTGAGCATTCTTTAATTTGGGTCAACCCACCATGGGCGCCCCGATTTGGATCCATGACCCAATCAATATCTAACATCTCCCACTCGCACATGGTGGGTACGACACTGTCATCTCTCTCAATCTATTATATACATCAACATTAATTCATACAGGCTAATGGGTCGTGCGACTGCTGAGCACACCTGCAATTTGGGAGCTCTACACTAGAAACTCTACAGAGTCAGTATAGAGACATCAACCCAAAAAAAAAATGAAAAAGAAAATAGTGTCTCAAGTACTCTAGACCCATTCGGATACACCGGTTCAAGCATCTCTAATCCCTCTCAATATAAGAGCATGCATAACCCCTCGAAGCATTCGCCTATATATTCATACTTTGTCACTATCTAAACTAACGCCCTAAGTTGTCGATAGTGAATAATATATTGCGGGATGTGTCGACAGTGAATATATTGCGGGATGTTCCAAATGGTCTTTCTTTCGCCCTCATGTCACTTAGTTCAAAATTAATCACTTTCCCAACAATGTCCCAGAAGGCCGAATCACTCATGACCGTAAGTAACATGTCAAAGTATCTGAGCATTAATTATTTCACTTTATGACATAGTCAAAAGTCAGAGAGTACATAGAATGTTTGGTTAAACAAAATAACCTAGTCATATAATGTTCACAACACAAAAGCCTTTTAACGTTATGTAGAGAGAGAGGGAAATAAAGTATGTCAGATGTCTCATCTATTAGATTGTCTTGGGTTTATATAGGCAATCAATAGGTGTCATTATGAGACACATAATATAGGGACATATCTGTTAATATTTAACAGACATGTATTTTGGGTGAATGATACCTTTTGGTAAAAGATATATTTTGGTAAAAGATACCTCCAAAAAGACATGCCCCTTTGGACATTCTTTAATTTGGGTCAACCCACCATGGGCGCCCCAGTTTGGGTCCATGACCCGACCAATATCTAACATACACTAAAATCTCTAATTCCCTAATCATATGATTTAAACTTAAAATAATTGTTATTGTATTTGTGCAACAATTATAATGAATTGATACTTATATTTTCTTGTGTTTTATTGTAATTGTTGTTGTAATTGTTTTAGGTTTTGATGTTATTGGTTTATTGGGTTATTAAATTGGTGCATGTTATTTAATTGAATTGTTAAAATGATCAAAAAATTAATAACTACAAAAGTGTTTACCTTAATTTCATACCTGACTTCTTACTCGATTAATTTGACCTGAAATCGGGTAAGAATATCACACGTGATTAGATATAGTAGATTAAGAAAAAATTCTTCTACCCAATATCAGATAAGAAGATAAAAGACCATATTTTCTACCTGTAAGATAGGATGAACACCCCTAAAATAAACCTATCATTATTTTGCATTTAAAGTTCTTTTATTATGTAAGCGACAAAGGTTTATGTGCTCCCCTATTTTCTTTATAATTTTGTTATTAATAAAATTTGTCTTTTTATTTTAAAAAAAAAGGTGGTGGACTTAAGCCGGCAGAATAAATAACGTGGGAGGGAAGTCCACCACCAAGTTCTTCGCATGGGTAACGTCTACAACAATTGCCGTAACGTAGTGATGACGTCTCTTAGCTGTACTAACTTCCACTAAATATTTTGGGTTTTTTATACTTTTCACCCCCAAAAGAAGTTAAGATTTCCACTTTACGCATTAAAAGATTAATTTTTCTATATTACACCCTCATTATTCTAAATTGATTGCAATGTGGTCTCTCACACCAATTGTCATCTCTCTTCCCATTAAATCTCACTGCCCATGTCACACAAATGTCTTGCCCATGGACAAAACTATAAAAAACGTGCATCCCATGTGTAGTTTTGTCAATGCGCAAAATATGTTTTTACAGTGTTGTTCATGGACAAAACACGTCTGTCGCATGTGCAACGAAATTTAATGGAAAGAGATACAACACTCTGCTTGAGAGATCACATTATAACCAATTTAGAATAATGAGAGTGAAATATGGAAAAAATAATTTTTTAGTGTGTAAAGTAAAAATCTTAATATCTTTTTGGGTACAAAATGTGAAAAACCCTTTTTTTTTTTTTTTGACAAAAGCTTCCACTAAATATTCAAAATTTGACACATCATTTAAGAATAAAAAAATTTGAAAAACATAATTTTGTTTTTATAAAAATAGAAATATAGTCACACATATCTAGCGTGTGTGTGTGCATATTCTTAATCTCTTATTACGGGAGCCAATACGACCACATTTTTAATTTGTTTAGTTTTTTCTCTTTATGAATTCACACAAGATAGAAAGTATATAATTTTTAATTGTTTTATCTAATTTCAATAGCCAATCACAAGAGAGTTCAATATACCAATAAATCAAAAATCACACTCCACATTCAAAAGAGCTTAAATTTTTTTAAGGGTTGATTTGTTTATTTTATCTAGTATAAGATAGAAGTAATTGTGGTTAGCCAAATTAATTACTTTTATGAGATTAAGATTCTTCCAATTAGGAAGTCAAGTAGTCATTTTTTAATGATTTATTACACTTGTTTTTAATTTCTATCGGATCTTTGTTAAATTTTTCTTCACAATTCTTTGAATATTTTACCTCCATTATGGATGTTTTGTTTTTGTAAAATTGTTTATTTGCGTTGATTGTTTATTGATATGGTCTCACATAAAGTGACAATGTGAAGCCCAAAGCAAGTATGGTAGGTGTATTTAAAAGTAGGTCTGTCAAAGTTCGACACGATGTAATTACGATTCGAATTAAGCAAGTTTAAGTAAGACTTTAATAGATTTGAGTGGTAAACGGGTTAACCCGTTTAACACGTTTAGTAAACGAGTCATGTTCGGAAGAGTTCTGTCAAACCGTTTATTCACAATTTTTTTTATTTTAATTTAGTGATAGTCACAAAAAAAAATAATAAATTCAAACTAAACGGATTAAACGAGTCGTATCGTATTACCCGTTTATTAAATGATTGGTGTTTGTGTTGTAGTTTTTCACCAGTTTATTACATGGGTCGTGTATGTGTTTACATATTTTTTACCGTCATTCGTTTAACTCGACACGTTTGACACCACTATTTAAAAGTTATGAGGTTTAGATGTAATTTGTTATTAAAAAGCTTGGGGGGTGAAAACAAAGATAGGTATTATTGGAAGGGGAATATATAAAGAATCAAAATTGACATATCAAACCTCTTGCCATGGTTTGAATTGAAGCCACTCCCCTACAAACATATCACTTTAATATATTATAATAATCTAATTGTATAATATATTAATATGCATAATAGTCTTGTCATGATTAGAAGAAAAAAAAACTACTTGTAAGTGTGCATGGTGTCCTAGTCAACTAGCTAAGTGTCAAATGTGTGAATTAAATATATCACTCCACGAGGAAGGCCGGCTGGAAATGGAGGGAAGGCAACTTGTAAGTAGAGTTAATACCCCAATCAAATTATGCAGGTTGGGTTTGTTTTGAACTCAATTCGGGTTCGGTTTACCTTTTGAATAACTTGAGCTAATAATTTTTTAAGTTAATTTAGAAAAAAAAATTTTAAAAAATTCAGCTCGAATTTATAAAACTTGATTCGTTTATATGTAAAATAATTACATTATTCTGACTCGACTTGTTTAGAAGATTCATGGGAGTTACGCATGGACTGGTGCATATATAAGAGAGTTGATGGAAACTATTTTTTGGTATATTCTTTTAGTAGTAACCTTACCATCCTTGTTTTCCCTTTACCACGATTGACCATCTTTTGTATTCTACATTAAAACTCTTCATCAACCAAGAATCAATTCTACTAGCTTTTATATATACATTAATTATTACATCTGAATAATTATTTTATATTCTATTGTATTTTTGGATAATTTCGATTCGAATTAGGTTTATCTCTATCTTTCAGTAATACATGACCATTGACGATGTGCAACAGCAAGTGTTTGGATATGATCTTAGAATCGCTAATGTCCGTTAGTACCCTCACGCAGAAAGACCCAATAGCTTTAGAATAATATTCACCCGACTCTCGGATTCATACACTAGTTCTTTCTAATTTATAGTCTTTATTCTATTTTAAATTGGTTGATATGTTATATTTGTTTGCATATTTGTTTTTTAGTTTATGATCTTGGTATTAATTTGATAATTAAAATAATGTATAATTATGCTAATTTCGCCGATAGGAACAACCAAGAAGAAGACAAGGGAAAGAAGGGGAGGTAAGCTTGCAGTTGACAACTTGTAAGTCTCATTTTTTATTCTTTTTTGGCAAATTTGGTGGTGTTTATTAGCTTAACTTAATTCCCAGCTTATTTGAATAAAGCAATAAGGCATAATTACTTGTTAATCTTGATCTTAACTTGATTAAACTTGCATCTAGTAAAGTTAGTTTGGACTAGATACATAGACTTTTTTCTTTTTTATTTTGCTGATAAAAAAGGGGTCGGAGTAAAGAAGAGCGTTCAGAAACTACTCGAATAGGCTCTCACTGGTGGGATCATGAAGCTCCTGAATGTGCCCGTTATTCCTCTCGGAAATGAACCTAACTAGACTAGCATAGTAATCAACCATTGATTCTTAATGTGAACTCTAAGACTCAAACCTCCAACCTCAAGGTAAGAAGTACGGCCAATATCCCACCACCCCACTTGGTGGTAGGTACATGGAGACTTGATTACCAATAGATTGGGAATTAATTTATAAGATCAAAACAACATATGTGTTGGGCTTTTATGGAGCCTAGTTTTTTGTGTTGATTCGGATGGTGACCCGATCCGGAATAATGTTGAATAGATTTTAATGGAAAATTTTCTGAGGCTTAGTCCATGGAAATTTTTTGGGCCTACTTTGTGGCCCGGTGCAGAAAACATATAAAAATCCGTTGTTTTGGTGATTAGGGTTTTTTGTGATTGCATTGTAGCCGCTTTTTATAACTCTCCCTCTCTATAGTGAAATCCCTGCAGCTTCGTGGATGTAGGCAAATTGCCGAACCACGTAAAAATCTTTGTGTCTTCTGCTTTCTTGTTTTCACATTGTTTTATGTTCTTGATTTGTTCTTCGATTACGTGTGTTTGTCTGTGAGTTTAAAGCGATTTAAATCTCAACAATATGTACACATTGAAAGCCA
>CM042189.1:7494799-7528980 GCA_023539305.1 Ilex asprella
TCATCACCAAATGATGTTGTTGGTCAAGTAATATAAATAATGGAGATATTTTTTTATTATGACACATCAATACAGTACCAATTCAAAATGAACCAACATGTTAAGGTTAATTAATTCTTGACACAAACTTAAAAATAAGACAATCTACTAACATGAATAATAAACGAATCATGCTACATGAACGATTTGCACGTCAGTATCGCTGCGAGCCTCCACTAGAGTCTCCTCTTACTTCACCCCGCTCAGGCATAGTTCACCATCTTTCGGGTCCCAACAGATATGCTCACACTTGAACCCTTCTAAGAAGATCAAGGTCAGTCGGTCGACGGTGCAACCCACGAGGGGATCCCGTCAATCAACTTCCTTGCGCTTTACAAGTTTATTCGCCCGTTGACTCACACACGACGTTAGACGCCTTCGTCCGTGTTTCAAGACGGATCGAATGGAGAGCCTACAGACCGATGCTTGGAGCACCCAGATGCCTAAACACAACGATGGCACACACTACCAACCACAATCACATATAATCCGATTTGACTTGAAAAATAAACACATATATTCTTATTTTTTTAACATGTATAAATTCTTGTAGAAATAAAGGACTTTCAACTTAATTTTGCTAGCATATGGTTTGAGTGCACTTCTACCAAAGTACACCTGATATACAATAAGAACATATTTTTCGACACCTTACCAAAAAAATTGATTTTAGCTATCAACCTTTTTTTTCATTTAATTGTGACTGTTTACTGTAAAAATAACAAAGTAAAATAAAAAAAGCAAGGATTAAAATAATCAATTTTACGGAGAGAGGTTGTTTCCGAGACTTAACTAAACTACCACAACATCCCACACTATAAACAATTGCCTTGATTCGTTAGATAAATGGGTGAATTGCACTTTATACCCTAATTTTTTAAAAAAAATTTATTTTGTATCATTAAAAATTAAAATTTTCATATTACACTTTAATGTATCAAATGTATTGCAATATTACCCTTCTATTAATTTTTCATTGTTTTTTTCGTTCATATCAATAGGTTGACTTTTAACTGAAAAAATAAGAGAAACTAACAAAAGAGTCACATTACAACACTTTTAATATATTGAAGGTGCAATATAAAAATAATAATTTTTAAGGGTGTAAAGTGCAATTCTTCCTATATAAATTTCGTTTCACATTTGACTGGAATTCGAAAATAATCTATGAAGATTACTTATAATTATATAGAAAGCCCATATGCAGATGTTCTTGGAACACAACAAAAAGACAATCCACAAGTACTTGGGCGTATGAAAACTAAACTTTAACACAAAAAATAGAAAAAAACCATACACATCTTACCAACTTCTAGAATAACACGTTCGTTTACATGTCTTGCTTGCGCTCAAAAGCCAACTTTGATCACCCATTTTGTATATCTTCCTCTTCAAAGCTATCATCTTCACATCTTCATTGAAAACTAGTTCTAAACTTTTTCGAAGAGCTGGAGAATGGCTAAATGATAAGCAAACAAAGCACCCGACTTCAACCACCGTTCATATACGATCCATTACCGCCTTTCCTTTTCTCCCGGTTAGTTGGGAGTTGTTACTTGGAAAAAAGGGCCTTAGTACAGGAGATTTCATTTCAAATTAGTTATGTCTTGTAGTGCCAGCTCCCTCTGAGTTGGGCAAGGCTAGCTTACAGAATCTCAAATACCAGCAGTTATGTAAAATTGAACTCGAGAGAACCAAAACGAGCAAAAATATGACGAAGCGTTGACTCAAATACGCTCAAAACTGTGAGTTACTCAGAAACGTGACCATGCATCGGGCACTCTGGAATAATTTATCTACTCTTTGCCATATGGCTGATTGAATTTCTAGAAGCTTTTGTGCCTTACCCTGTAACTTTGACTGGCGCTGAATTGTTTCACCATGAATCTGGCCAGCACAAACAGAGGTGTTACAAAACACTCAGAAAACATAAGAAAATCTACCACAAGTAATGATAGAAAGTGGCAAAAAACGAAACAGAAGTCCTATTTGTGCTCTTAAATTCTTTGTTACAAACCCCTAAAGCTTAAGCTTTGCGTGGATCTTAGGTTTTCAACAATATATTTTTGACAAATGCAGAACACAGCTTTGTAAAATGCATATGTCATGCAAAAATAAAGAATTTCGTACCTTCAAGAACAACCTGATGACAGCCTGTATAAACTCAAAATTGTTTCTGCATGAAATCTCATGTATGAAATAGTCCAACAGCAGTTCAATATAATACAACTCAGCTCTCTTATCAGGCTCTTGCTCATCATCGTCATCTATAATCTGAAGCATTCTAAGTTCCATATCCAAAGTTGAAGAAGATAAATTCTTGATATATTCCGTGAATTGTGAAACTGCAAAACACAAGAAGCAAAATGCACAATGTAAATTAAACAGAACATTCAAGATAAACATTACAGAAAATCACACCACGCCACTACAGTCATCAACAACAATAATCAAAATACAAACTGAAAGAGCATGTATACTTACAATTTTTCATGTCCGCAGAGGTTTGAAGAAGTTGCATAAGTTGGGACACTGG
The DNA here is from genome assembly GCA_023539305.1 of Ilex asprella. NCBI lineage: Eukaryota > Viridiplantae > Streptophyta > Magnoliopsida > Aquifoliales > Aquifoliaceae > Ilex > Ilex asprella. The sequence continues at coordinate 7,497,375 of CM042189.1, forward strand.
CAAATTAGTTCTACTCCTGCTTTTCACCAGTTGATCAGCTTCTGCATCCTTCTCCTCATTAGAAGATTCACTAGGTTTAAATGATATTTCTCCAGACAGAGATGGAATTGAAGGCAAGAAAAAAGGTGCCTTTTCTGGTTTTTTGGGAGGTTCTATTGGTTTGTTTCGGATCTTTATAATGTCTAAATTGATCAAGCTTTGCCACTGACTCTTAGGCAATAATGAAAGTGTCACTAGATCCGGGATTTGCTGATTTAAATATGGGGTGTGAGAAGTATCTTGGTATTGTGAATGGTTTACGACCGGCTTGTCAGAATCTTCTTCTTGAGAACCTTCTCCTGAAGAAACAGATGGTAGCTTCATGCTCACAATTTCCTTCCCACTTCCATAGGAATTGACACTGGAAGATCCAGAAAACATTGCCTGATTTACCCAAAGGTAGACCCCATTTTGATCAACGTGAGTAGTTGCCAAGACATCCATATTGGGTGACAGAGATAATGCAGTTATACACACATTGACCTGTATGGCATCAATTTGTCTTGCTAAGATAACATCCCAAATTCTGAGACTCCCATCCATACTAGATGACAAAAGCCATTTGCCATCCTCACTGAAACACATATCAGTGATACGATCTGTATGACCTTCAAATTTACGTACCATTCTTAGGGCAACAACATCAAACAAACGGATAATTAAATCATCTGAAACAGTTGCAAGAAGACCATTGGAACGATGGTAAATGATCTTGACCACTGAACAACCTATTTCCCATCTGGATTTTAGCTCACGTCCCTTGAAATCCCAAACCTTTACATCCCCATGAAATCCTGCACTTATCATCAAGGTATTTGTTGAATCACAGGCAACTCCAACGACTTCTCCATCATGGGCACAGCTTTTTCTTTCAGAGATGTCCACATAACTTCCTCGGCTGATTCCTGATTGAAGATTAAAGCGCTCAATCCAACCACCAGCTGTCCCCAGAACAGCAAAATTGCCACATGCACTGATGGCGCATGCTTTAACTGATGTTTGATTTTCTGGGCTTGGTGTTAGGATGTGTTCACCAAGAACAAAATTTTGAAGCCTCCATACATATGCTTGTGCAGTATCCATATGACATGTAACCACGTTGCACCAATCACGCTCCCTAATTTCAGCAACATCAAATGCAATAACAGGCTTCAATTTTATCTCTTCTTCCTTCAGCCCAAGTTTTTTCGCTCTTTTGGACACATGACGCTGAGAAAGCTCTCTACTTTGCTGATCCTGGATGACAGAGAAAAGACGAAAGGCACGATCTTGGCCAGCTGATAGAATGTGTCTCCCATTGGCATAAAACTTTATGCATAGAGGGGGAGCACTGTGCCCACTTCGAAAGCGTAGCAGACGAGGATCTCCATCACTTGTGTCAAAAATCCACATTTTCATAGAGTTGTCTACAGATGAACTCATTAGCACGGGCTCATTGGCAAAGAAGTGCAGTGCAGTTATAGAGCAATCATGGGCTTCTCTAATGATGGATTGAAGCCTCCTCTTATCAAGATTCCATATGCTTATGACACCAGATGAACCTCCAGATGCCAAAAGGGGTTGTCCGTCTGTGCTGAAAGATAAAGCAGTCACAGCACCTCGAGTAGAATGACTAAATGTAACTATCCCTTCATCGTAACGAATGTTGTGAACATGAATCTTTCCATCAGCGCAGCCAACAGCAACAACATCAAGCGCAGGCGATGAAACACAACAACATATAGATGAATTCCAGCCTTTGAAGTCATAAAGTTTCTTCTTTGTACTAATGTTCCAAAGTTGCAGAGAACCTTCCCGACTCCCAAGCATTACCTGTTCACAAGTTTCCTAATGAGAAACATTCCTAAAAGAAACACATTAAGGAGCAAGTGACAAGCCAACAGTACAACTTATATTCTCATACTCATATTCTCATCAAACACTCCTTACAATTAAACCCAGTCATATACCTTGTTTAGGTAAGTATCTGGATGCATTATACAGCTAGGACTGAATTTGTCTTCCAGCAAAATGTGTCCAATTGGAGCAAGATTCTGGTCAATTCCTTTGAAAGCCCACATGAAGATGTTTCTTTCAACATCAACACTAAGGATATGTTCTCCAAATACAAGCAACTGATTGACCTTAGCATTATGCCTGCTCCATGTTGCCACCTGTTTTAGGTATAAATATTATCCTTCAGGTCAATTTGCGTGACATTGAGCCATTCCATCATGTTAAGCTACGAAGACTAGCAAACACAAATCAAATTTGCTAATGAATTGCAAAAACACGGTTAGTGAAGATTTTGCTACATTTAATATTCTGGAAACAAGAGGAGGAAATGGTGAAAGATGAACAGAATGTCAATCTATTTTTTGCTTCTATCTTCAACTAAACCAAAAATTTAATCACCCCCCCCCCCAAAAAAAAAAAAAGAAACAAAAACCACAGCCAATACAAAGTATAAAAACACAAAAGGAAAATTGAGAACTCCAAAAACATGTGGTATCACAACTTAGAAAGCCATAAACTGTAAAGCACAAAAACGAAAAAGAAAAAGAGCAACCATATTTCACAGCCTATTATTTGTAAATATGTAAAATAATAGCTCTGAACCATACAAAATGTTAAACTGTTATCTACTCCAAAAGCTTGAGCTTATAGAGGGGTGTAGTATATGTATTTATCTATTAATCCCCCTCATGTGTAGCCCTCCTTGGGTGGCCCTTCCACGTGTTTTTATTATGTAATAGGGGAGGAGGTGTGGTGGGATTTGAACTCAAGACCTATCGGCTCTGATACCATGTTGAACCACCATCTCATCTAGAAACTTAAGCTATTAAAGAGATTGCAACTCAAGTATTTATATTTCAACACGAGATTCTAAACAGCAAACCCCTAGGATTAATGATCAGCAACACAACATGCATCTGCGTGGTTGCGCTAGCCAGCATAACACAAAGACCACATGGTAATGAGTTGCCTAAAATAAAAAAATACTAGCCTCATATGATGTGAACTGTTTCACGATGATAAATATAATTTCCCAAGTTGAGCATGGATGCATCTTGGTTTAGAATATAACAATATTGCAATAATTGGGTCACGAACAACTGCCTAATATAAATGGTAGACAATCTACATTAAATTGGTCTCAGTTGCCAATGCCAAATTGGAGTAAGTATTTGACACATTGAGACAATATGTAGTATCAATGGAAATCACATTGCATATGCTGAAATCAAGCAGTATCCAGTAAACAATACTCATAGAGGACCAAGAGTCTCTGCAGTCCGTGAAGAAGCCTTTCAGCGACATACCTGATGTGCACGCTTAAAAACTCCAATATTATTCCCATATGCAGCAAATGTGTAGTCACGATAGCAAGCAAGAGCTCTTATCTTCTTTGGCAGCTGAGGACCTTCATTTAAAGTATCCATTTTGATATAGAAGTAAGACACTCAAAACCTCAAAATGCAACAACAACAATAATAATAAGCACCTACCATACAATGTCTGAGTTCTTGTTGATTTGATTCAGGGTCTCCTCTTACACCAGATTTTACATATGTAGCATAGTCTTTGTCAGATTTTACATATAGTATCAATAATATTCATTTTTATTTTATGAATCCATTAGTTTCTTTCATTATTTTTCTTTTTCTTTAAAACCTAGAAACCTTTCGTTTTTGTCAAAAAAATAATAGAGTTTTAGACTTTTCGATTCAACTCTCTCTACTCTAGGGCCGATATTCGATAATTAGACTAGTAGACCTTGCCACAGTGGAACATAGTCTGAAATCAGCTCAAAGAAACTACAACCTCAAAATTTCCATAATATCTCCAACTCCGAAGTCCATAGCTCTTAATTTACCGAGAATTCGATTCAGTCACTGGAAAATCTTACTATTATTGAAAATTGAATTCGACATTCGACCAAAAAATTCTACGCTAACAATATACAAATGAACACATACTCTCATTCCATAAAGTACAAGCATTTGTACTTTTTTTAATAAATCACTAACATACAAAATAAAAGCTGCTAAAAAATCTTAAATTTCTAAACAGGTACAGAAGTCTTACCAACAAGCACCAAATTGAGCTTAGCACACTGTACAAAAACCGAAGAAGGAAGCATGTCAGACATTGCGGTTTCAAACAGAGATACAAATTTCTATGAAGAAAATTAACATCTGACTGGTTCGATAGAAAAAAGGGATTACATTGTAAATTTGCCAAGCTTTGCCTACACTGACGGTGACGAAGGTCTCAGTGCCCAATCTCTGCACAGAGAACGGAACATTGGTCGTTATGTATCCGATTGCTCGAAACGGTTCGAATATTCCCATCCCTTTCCTCTCTTTTTTTTTCTGAGAGAGAGAGAGAGAGAGGAGGAGGAGGAGAGAGGACGGTGGTTCAGTTCTAGGGTTTAGGGTTTAGAGAAAGAAAGGGGAGAGTTTTTGATAAAACGGCATCGCCTTGGTAACTGAACGCTGTCCGCTTATGCATGAGGCTCGGGTCGGGCGACTTGGGATCTATAATATAAAGCATGGGGCTTCAACAAGTCCATTCTAAGGTCTTAAATTTATTTATTTAACGGTCAAAAAATTATCATTTTTATCTTAATATTTTTTCTTTTAAAAAATCAACAATTACGGTTGATCTTGTAACACATCCTACGGTCTCAAATTCATTCATTCAACGGTCAAAAAATTATAATTTTTTTTCTTAATTTTTCTCCTCTTTAAAAAGTTAATGATTACGACTGATCTTGAAACACATCATACAGTCTCAAATTCATTTATCTAACGGTCAAAAAATTAAAAAAAAATTCCTTAATATTTTTCTCTCAACAACTTAACAATTACTGCTGATCTTGGAATACATGATTTTTTCTGACATAATAATTAAATTGGTTAAATTTGTCACTAATATCATCTATGTAGTATAACATTTTGAATTTGTATAAGACACAATGATATTAAAAAAAGCTCATCAATTTAAGATGAAAAAAATAAGGGCATTGCTTAATACATTTATATTGAATATAATTAGTTTTAATTTTATTTATTTAATTAATTATCTCAAACTAACATGTCTTACATATATTTTGAATCAAAAAGTTCAAGACTAATTTTTTTATCTCTTAAGAAACTCAATGCTAATAGATTCTTATAAATTAATAATTTTGTAATAGCTTGTACTAATTAAAAAAATAATATTTTATAAATGATATTTGTAGATAATTTTTTGATGTAAAATATTTTGGCAATATGTTTTTTGATTAATTAAATTTTTAGTTTGTATTAGATTTAACTCGATTTTAATAACATGTATATAAATTAATATTTTTTAAGTCAGTTTGCAATATAAAACAAAACAATTTCAACAAGTCGATCATACGACCTCAATTTCATTTATTTAACAGTCAAGAAATTATAATTTTTGTCCTTAATATTTCTCCCTCCCCCCAAAATAGTCAATAATTACAGTTGATCTTGAAACACATCCTACGGTCTTAAATTTATTTATCTAACGGTCAAGAAATAATAATTTTTTTTACTTAATATTTTCCCTCCCAACAGGTCAACAATTACTGCTGATTTTGGAATATATGATTTTCTCAGACATAATAATTAGTATTTGTTTAATATTATTTGTGGTGTAGTATTTTAAATTTTTATAAGACACAATAATAATATTTTGATTAAAAAAACTCATCAATTTAACAGATAAAAAAAAAGACGTTGTTTAATACATTTCTATTGAATACTATTTGATCGGGATAGGATTCTCGATTATGGGCCGCCCTCAGAATAGAAGCTCTGCAGGCCTGGAACACCCTATTTTCTTAATATCCGGCCCAACAGGAACAACCTCATCCAACGTATAAGGGAAGCCTAGGCGAGCTTAGTGGTCCAACCCAAGCCGAACCCTAACACTGAAATGCACCCCACCAGGCCACGCGTCCAAAAGGACAGGGGGGACTGCCTCTGTAATCAATGACAGACAAACCCGCCTGCTGGGAGTGGTGGTACGAATCGTCGTAGGAACAGTAACCATAGTGGCGCCGACTAACAAGATCCTATGGCAGAGAGAGGACGAAAGGTCCCCACCAAGTCGAGAAGTAAGAGGAGAAGTCGCTGGAAAACCCTAGGGCAGAGACTAGTATAAAAAGAACAGTATTACTCCACAAAGGAAGAGGACTCTGGACAAGGAACTTCGGCGGTAGATGGAAGGATAATCCTATTGTCCAGCTTACTGTAATCGTTTATCAGACCCTCTCCCCCATTTTCCCAATAACTATCAGAATTTAATATACACCTTCAAGGAGCAAGAGGCTCTGTTATAGTGGATGTAACCACAGTCCATCAGCTGAGGCGAACCACTTATCTCTTGTGTCTTCTCTAAACTTTGGCTTGATCGCTCACTTCAGGTATCTAACTAACCAGATAAACCCATCGCTGATCGTCGGGCTTGGGCCGTCAAATCCGAGATATCATCACTATTAATTTTAATTTTATTTATTTAATTAATTATCACAAACTAATATGTATTACACATATTTTAAATAAAAAGTTTAAGACTAATTTTTTTTATCTCGTAAGAAAACCTAACATTAATATATTCTTATAAATTAATAATTTTGATAAATTAGATTTTTAATTTGTATTAGATTTAACTCGATTTTGATTACATGTATATAAATTAATATTCCATTTTTATTCTATGTATATAAATTAATGTTTTTTTAAAGTCAATTCTATCATAATTCGTTGATTCATCTATAATATAAAGCAGGGCAGTTTCAACAAGCCCATTCGACGGTTTCAAATAAACTCATCTAACCGTCACTAATATTTCTATTAAAATTATTCAAATTAAATTTGTCTTTCCTCTACTCACTCTTCACTCTCTCTCTTTGGCAGTGGCGAGGCGAGGAGGGAGAAGAGAGGCCTGGGGCCACCATAAAAAAATATATATTTTTTAGTTATATATGTTTTATATATTTTTTTAGATTAATTGGACCTACTATAATGATTTATGAAAAACAAACGAGCAATGTTATTGATATATAATTTGAGAACCTAATGATTGTGGTCATTAGATTGTCAATGGGTCTCAACATTAAATTATTATTGAATCACAACACTATCAATCCAATGGTCATAATAGATTAAATCTTCAAATTATGTCTCAATAGCATTGGTAAAAGCAAAATTAATTAGGTCAAACAAGTTGGGTACTAGAACAAAAAAAAACAAAAACAAAAACAAAAAGTCTATGCAAAATCTCTTAAAATTAGCAAACTAAAATTGATTCCTTAGAATATTAGTATGATTTGTTGAAGTCTTATTTGGTTAAAAAATTATGTGGAATTTATAAAAAGATTAAAAACTATAGAATATTACTTCTATTTGTGTCAAATAAATTTTATAATTTATTCTTAATGTATAGCTATTATCTTATTAATTTGCTTCTATTTGTGCAATACGATTTGTTTATATACTGATTATACACGATTTATATACGACACGAATTCGATATGATACGATTTATTAAATACGAATTAATAAACGAAACACTCCAATGGAGACTGAACAAACTTAAATTTAAAGTAGGACAAACCTAAATTTAGATCTTTAAAAGACAATTGGATCTTTAAAGGAGAGTAAAATTTGTCCATTGAAAATTTGAATAAAGTGTTAACTCTCCTTTGATTTTAGTAAAAAATTGAGTATCATTTCATTTGGTATGAGTTTGAGTAATTGACTGGAACTTGTTTAAATTTTTTTTTTTAATTCAAATTTAAGTTTGAGTTAAGATTGGAGGGTTTTCTTTAGTGAGATTATATGAGCAAATGGCCGAACCAAAATATGTTATTGCTATGATAGTATGTACAATTACAGGGTGAATGTTCAATATCGATTCTAATAGCACTGTTCAGGGAGTTGATCAACTAATTTCTGAAAATGTTGATTTGTCGGGCTGTCCTTTTAAACTGGAAGTAGTTATAGATGCAATAACAAAAACTTAGTACGAAAAATATCTCAACAAATCTCTAATATTAGATTTAGGTCTCAACGAAGAATCGTTATTTTTCTGCCAATCACAAGTTTCATATTGGGCGTAGTTTTCATACAGGGAAATTATGATCGAGAATTTCTTTATAAATTGTCATCGACTTCAAAGATTCTTTCGACAACATTTTCGAGAATTGGAGATGCTCTAATATATTGGAGTTATGTTAGTGTTATATAACATTTTTATGTATTGAGTAACTTCAAGTATCATGAATGCAATGCAATGATATTTCAAGGAGTTTTTCTTCTATCAGGACTGCTTTACTTCAGTCTTAGTATTCATCTTACCTAGTCTTTGGCCGGCTTGTTTGACTACTTTGATCTTTTTATGTGATTTTTTGCATTTCATAGAGCATGATGAGAAGGGTATTATATAGGCAATCAATCTTATTTTATTTTTTGTAATATTTTATAATAATTTGTTGACGCACACGTGCGTATTTATATTTTTTCCTAATATGATTTTTTATATCTATTTAATCAATCAAGTTTTTAGACATAGTTTTTGTACTATTTATTACTTAGAATAAGAAAGATTTTGGGATGATTAAGTGAATACAAAGAACAAGTCTATGGTTTAATTACAACTAAGAAACGCTAACATCATGACCTAGTTTAAGTCTTCTTGCACAAACAAATACTCCATAATTGTAAGAAAGTGTCACTTCGGCTCCCATACGAGAAAGAGGCAAAAGATAGGATAATTTGATAAAGAAAATTGAATACTACAAAAGGATTAAAAAACAATTGATGCCCATTATAAGTATTTTCATTACCATGAGTTTATCGCAAACACTTTGGGGATTTTAGAGAATGAAATTATGCGGAAAAAAATCATTCAATTGACATCAAATACATTGTTTTTCAATGTCATCATAGAAAAAACACACTTTAACTGCAAATGTATTGCTTACACAAACATATGTAAATTGTATAACTGATTTTTTTATTTTTTTTTTTGCTATGGAGAAAATAAGTACAAGGAAAAAAAGGTGAGGGAGTAGTAGTACTAATACTAAATTAATCCTATGTCTGATGCTGAAGGTGTATTGCATCCATTTTTCACTCTTGTCTTCATTGTGTCAGGAATTTCTCTTGTAGTGTTCCATTGTACACCTTGCTAATTGATAGATAATCATAAAGCTACACAAATTGCTGGACCAAAAAGAAAATAGTGAAAACAGTACAAATAAAATATCATAGGACAAAATAAAAAATCTACACGCAATTTTGTTGGACAATAGATTTGGCTGAGATTGGTAAGAGTAAATATAAAATGAAGAGTCTTCTAGACTCCAACATAACAAGTAATCAGGAAAAGAATAGCAATAGCAAATATAAACAAATTAAAAATCAATTGACGTATCACATATGCGATAAATCATAACCAAATCCACAACATGAAGAGAAAAAATAATGAACAACATTTGATCCTTGATGTTCCAACGCCAAGAGAACTTTTCCAAAGAAGAAAAAAACAAGCGTCACTCCTCCTGTTATCAAATTATATAGAGAGAAGTAGAAAATTTTAAGAGGGCAGGACACTTGGAGAAACAAGAAAATAGAGAGTCCTACGTTTAGTGAAATAGCGACCAGGGGAGGGAGAGATGGACGGTGGGAGATATTTGGATGTGTATTAATGTTGAGACCACAAAAAGACAGGATGTGAATAGTATTAATGAAATGGTATTAATATGAAGACTAAATTAAATGTTAGTATTAAATCTAAAGAATAAACATGACATAATTGTAGGATTGGAGGGTAAAGTGAAAAAAAAAATATTTTTTCATATATCTTGATGTTTTAAAGTAATATAAATGTAGATATAAATTATTCTATTCGATGTGAGATTTTTCACACATGTAAAATCGAACATGTTGGATGGGATAGTAGTGATGTGGGGAAAGTAGTGGTGGTGGTGGAGAGGAGAGGTGGTCAATTAGGAATGAGTGGTGGTAATGTGGTGGTTGCAGTAAAGTGGTGATAAAGGTCATGAGCAATAATTGGAGATACTCATTGTGAAGTGATGGTAGTTGTAGTAGGCTAGGGGTGGAGGGTGATAGTGGTGGTGGTGGTTGTTGTCTGGTGATGGTTGTTATAATGGTGGTGATAATGGTTGGTTGATTGTTGTGGGTGGTACATGGTGGCATTGTCCATGTGGTGATAGTTGGAGATGGTAAAGGCAATAATGGAGATGGGTGGGTCATGGCAAAATGGTAGCGGAGGCGACAATAGTAACGATTTCGGGTGACATTGAAAATATTTGTTATAATATTTATTTTTTTTAAAATTCTTTTTTGACGGTATGTCATCAATCAACAATTGATAGAGCACCCATAAATGTGTACGCTAAATTACGTGATTCGTCAATTACATCAACTAATTTGCACTCGAAACCTACAAATTCAAAGTAAATTCGGCAAAAATTTACAAATTCAAAAAATTAAATCAGAGAATTGCATATTATCAATCGGCATATTGAAAATTTTTGGGGTCGACTCCACAATTTCAATAATTTTTGAACTAATTAATGAGTTGAACATTGACCCAAACATTTTTTTTCAACAATTATTAGCCGTCAAAATCTACATGTATCCTACTTATAACAGTCTTCCCATTGAACATACTCAGACACTAACGATGTGGGATTCATGCGCTGCTTGTAATAAAAGTCTATTATCATTTCCTTAAGTAATTTTATTTCTCATTTTTCACACTTTGATATCCTATTTTTTTGGTGTGTATCACAATAACATATATATAACCATGGAATTAATTTTGTTTTATCCTTTAAACTATTACATTTTTTATACTACCTTCCAACTAATTGAATTTTTTCACACTATTCCAACGCAAACATCCGCAATAATTTTGGATAGAAATTATTAGCATATGATGGTCAAAGTTAAAAAATCATATAGTTTGGAGGCAAAATAAAATAAATTTCTATCAAATTTATAACATTAATAATTATAGTGATGCGAAACTAATGACATAGTTGAGGATATAATATAAAAAATAATAATTAATGAGGTAATATTAAAATAAAATTATAATGAAGGGGATGAGAGTGCAATTTATCATGAAACAATCTCTCATCACAGACTGCTCACTTGTATCTCCATTCTCCACCACCAGACAAGCCGAAGTCACCAAGACCGACTTTTCTTACTCCTCTCTCCGTCAGTGACTGTCACCTCCCCCCTTCTCTCTCTCTCTCTCTCTATCTCTATCTCTATCTCTATCTCTATCTCTATCTCTCTCTCTGTCTATACATACACCCAGAGAGAGGAGCGAGAGACCACATCCACCACCTTCAATGGCAATTACCTCCTTTTCCCACCTCTCGAACCACCACCCTCTACTCTTCCCACTGCACCACCACCACTCTTCTCTTACCACTGTCTCTCTCCTCCCCACTCGTGTCACCACCACCCATCTCTCCACCTCCCCTCTCAAACTCAATTCCCATCGAAACTCATCTTTCCTGCTCTTAGCCACCGGCAATGACAGTGACTATGGCACCAGCAGTGGCGGTGGTGGCAGTGACCGAGGTGGTGGTGGAGGTGGAGGTGGAGGTGGAGGTGATGGTGGAGATGGAGATGCTGGAGAGAGAAACAAGACTGAGGCAATTCTAGCTTTGGCCGAGTTAGAGAGATCATTGGAAAGCATTCCTAAGGACTTGGCAGCGGCGATAGAGGCCGGTAGAATACCAGGGTCGATAGTGTATAGGTACTTCGAGCTGGAGAAGTCTTCGGTGTTCCGGTGGTTGCTGCAATTCGGAGGGTTTAAGGAACGATTGCTAGCTGATGATCTCTTCTTGGCCAAAGTTGCCATGGAGTGTGGTGTTGGGATCTTCACTAAGGTCTGTGGTTTGTTTTTCGATTCAATTCGATTTATGTGATTTTGAATTAATGGTATGATGTTTTTTGTTAGTGGATTTAGAGGGTATTGTTGAATGTTTAAGTTTTATTTGTAATTTTGTTGAAATATTGAAGGTTGAAGATAAGATTGTTCATAATTGAGGTTCTGAGGTTATTGTAAAAATTGCAACCTTAACACTATGATTTGCTTTGAATGATCTGGAAAAAATGATGGCTGAAGCAGTGGTAGATGATATCCAAAGGATAATACTGATTTAAAGGATTAAAATTTCGTTTATGTTCCACCGTCCCACCGAGTTGACTGAAACATTAGAAACTAGAACGAATCAGTAATTATCAGAATGTTAGGAGGTGTTCTCGAGATATTTCGGTATGTTTACTAATGATTTGGAAACAAATTTTCAAATTTTTCCTCTATTTCGTTTTGAAAATTTTTCAAAACATTTTCAAGATGCTTTCATTTTTGAGTTGACTGAAATTATCACTGAAATGAAATTTTGATCCATGATTGATACAGCCAAATATGAATTCTAGCAGTGAAACTCTTTTTCCATCTTTTGGTTTTTGGGGTAGTTATTCTCCACCTGCAGGGAATTTTTTTTTTTTTTTGAATAATTTGCAAAATGGCGGAGACTACATTCCTTTTCTTTTATCATTCCCAAATCTGTTCCCTTCAAACTGCATTCATAGCATTGATGTTTCAATTCATGAAATATTGGTGTATCTTTCTCATGTCCATGTTTTACTGCTTTCTTAAAGTCTTTTATTCCTTGAAATTGCTTTTTGTTTTGGATACCAGATTTTTGTAACTTGAAAATCTTCCTTCAGAATGATATATGTTTTTGAGACCACTCCTACTTTTGAACCAACTAATTTCTTTGACTTATCAAAAAAGTAGTAATGGAATCCTGGATATTTAATTCAGTACGATCTCTGTTGCTTCTATTGACAGGAATGATTTTGTTTGATCTTTTCAAACCACCATTATTTGTTATTTTTTGGAGCTGAAATTTTGTTTTCACTGTGATTTGTTTCTAATAATGACCATTTGTCAGTCATACATCTAAACTTACCATCTGGGTTCATTCTAGACTGCTGCAGAGTTCGAAAGGCGTAGAGAAAAGTTCACGAAGGAGCTTGACTTTGTCTTTGCTGATGTGGTATGGCTGTCTTCCTCTTGGAATTTCCGTGTATGTATGTTTTCAATTTAATTGATAATTAGAGAAGTCCATCAAGCTTAATCAATTAGAACGAAGACAAAGTAGAGCAGTAGATCCTTAAAGCTTAGGCAAAAGGCTAAAATAAAAAAGGTTTGTCATTTACACTTTGAACAATCACTTGTTACAAAGTTACATCTGAGGAAATTAGTTTGACTAAGCTCATAGAGTACGGGTTTTTTGTTTATTGCTGTAGAATATTTGAAAGTTAAGTTTCAAACAAGGTTTGTGTTTCTAAACTTGGTGTGGCTTCATTTTGCACCAACCCTTACTCAAGGTTGCAACAATCGGAGCCCAGCCTAAAGGCTTCTGGTTTTAGGGGAGGGTGGTAGGGGAGTCTAAAGGCTCCACTGCTTCAAGCTGAGAGGAAGCCATTTACACCTAGCAGAAAACAGGCTGAGTTTGGGCTGGCCAAATTCAACAAATTGGTAACACAACTAAACAATTTTAAGAAGCAATCAAGGTGGCATACTGACGCTACATGTTCAGGTGAATGACACTTTTTACACATGAAGTTCACACTGCTTTGCACTTCAGTCAGTCTGTCAATTTTATGAATTTGGCCCTCAAAGTTTCAGATTTGAGAATGTTGGGTCCTTAATTTTGTCTTTTATTTGGACTCTTTAAATTCAGCTGGAATATTAAGGACCAAATTGACACAACTAAAAGTTAAGTGAAAAAACTCCACATCAGTGTGAAATGTAGGTGCTTTAGGTGCGTGTTGACCATGCACTCTTGCGTAGTGTATTGTCGTATGTATGACAGATTTGGTGTGGCGATTGACCTCAGTGCTAATGGTTATCCCCAAGGCTCAATGAATGAACGAAGCTATGATTGTACCTAGATAGAAATGATGGTCTTCCTCTAATTGGTGAAGCGGCCAATAGGAATCTGTTCCCGCCTATTGGTAGATAGCAGGTTGCTTCCGAGCTTCAACGATTTGAAACTGAATCGCTACATTTTTCTTGTTATTGATAAAGTCATATTCTCTGCCCCTGTCAATTGTCGTAGAGGGAGAGAGCTGGAAGAGAGAATGAAAAAGAGTAAATGATTTACAAGTCTAGTGGGGCAAAAATGGCTGTCACGCTGCGCATGTCAGAGTACATCTTTCTTATTACATGGTTGAAGTACTATCCTCTATAATACCATGTATAGTATCAGAAAAGATAGGTTAAATGGAAAAATGGATCTGTTGCCAATTAAATTGGTTGAAGTTTTGTTGTGTTGAGCCAAGTCTGCAATACCCTAGACTGTGGACCATGTTTGCAATCTCCTCATTTTCTCTTATAGTTTGTATTTAGTCATCTGGAAGACTTGTCTGGTTGCAAAACTTCTCTTAGTTTTAAACTAGTAAAAATCATATTTCTTTATTTGAGTGCATGTTTTTTGATAATTTTTATTCTAGGTAATGGCCATTATTGCAGACTTCATGCTTGTCTGGCTTCCTGCCCCTACAGTCTCTCTCCGACCGCCTCTTGCAATCAGTGCTGGACCTCTTGCTAAGTTCTTCTATAGCTGCCCTGATAATGCATTTCAGGTTGTTTTGTTGAATTTGTTCTGAGTAAATGCATACAAATTGCACATGCATGTAATCAAGAGTATTTTAAATCCTGTCTGCAGGTTGCTTTGGCTGGTACATCCTATTCATTTTTACAGAGAATAGGTGCCATAGTGGTATGTAGTATGATTAGTGAATTCAAATAAACTATTCTTGCAGTAAATTAATGAAGCTCATGTATTAAGATCTGTTGTGCAGCGTAATGGGGCCAAGCTATTTGTAGTTGGAACTGGTGCATCTCTGGTAAGTAAATTATTTCTGGTGTTTCCAAGTTCATTAACAAAGATTTAGACTTATTTAGTTCTAGGTGTTCTGCCCCAGTATTGTTCCATCAACATGGGACTGTCCACTGTGTTCCAATCTCGATTGGTGGTAAATTTCAATGGCCATTGTTGTTTCTGAAGCTAACTGGACTTAGCTTACACGGTTACTTGATGTCTGATTCTTGCATTTTACTCGCTGTTCTAAATTATGGTGAATTACAATTGACCAATTATCACGTAAACTTGTGGTTCCTTGTCTGCTTGTTTTTGACCTTGTTCCCTAACCAAAATTAAAGAGACTTGTCAGACCTACAATAAAAAAATAGAAGAAATGAGAATTATCATTTCCTTTCATTATTTTTCTTTGGGTTTACATATTTGATTGTTACACACTATCTATATGTTGTTTTGTGTAATATACCCATGAGTTTTTTTTAATACATGTACGCTGCATTTTTGTATTATTCAGAAGTTCCTTTGTGGTGCATGTTTGTCTTTGGAATTACATCAGAACCAGAACTATGATGCCGGTTTAAGGATCTTGTGAATTTTCTATGAAATTCTTGGGATGTCCTGTTTTCCACGGACTATTATACTTTATCTTGAGGTCAACCTCCACATGGCCATTGGCATTGGCACTTGCACATTCTGTATCGAGACCCAAACTACGCTACCTATATCAAACCTGAGTCTTTCTGTAGGTGTTGATAACATGTTTTGCCACTTTCAAACATCAATGTGAAATTCAAAAACATTTTAGATGCATATTGTCTTTAATAGGTTCATTTAGTTTCTTAATGCATAAAACTGGGGGTGGTTTGCATATGCACATGGGTGAGCATGCACACGTGTGTCCCCACTTCACAGGTAGCTCTCACCAGAGCAATTGGCTTGCATGTGTCTCTTTTGGTCTTTAAGTGGTAAAAGGCCAGGATAAGTTAGTTATTGTCTAGTTCGTCTCTGTTGAATTCTTGGAATGTGATTGCGATATTTTGCATGGGGGATTTTATAATATAATCTTTTTGCAGGTGGGTACAGGCATAACAAATGCATTGATTAATGCAAGAAAAGCTATTGATAAATCTTTTGCTGGCGAAGCTGAGGATGTGCCAATAATATCAACCAGTGTTGCCTATGGTGTGTATATGGCAGTTTCTAGCAACCTTAGGTACGTGTCTTTTCAAGTAATTAGCATCCAGTTTGTACTTAGTTACCTTTGAGCTTGTTGGATTTTATTGTAAGTTACTTAGAAAATATGTGATGCTGTGAACTAGTCCAGCAATTGCCACTGAATTCAAAATATACATAGTAAAAAAATCACAGTCCAGTGTGGGCTGAACTTTTAACCTTCGATTGCAAATAATTAAGAGCACCCTTGTGCATGAGATGATACCGAGGATCACCTTCTTTCCTTGATGTTGATTATTCTCTCTAACTATATAATTCCCACCTTATTTTGGTAATAGAAATATTTAGCCAATAGTCGAACAAAGAGATAAAATAGTAGTCGAACAGACAGACAAAATATGGGAAATTTTTTATGAAAATATTATTCTCTCTAGTTGATTGAATGAATGGAAGTGCCACAATAATCCAGGGCCTCTCTAGTGGCCGAAGGTTTGTTTTAACTATCTCCATCAGAGCTGAGATATCCGTTGGAGTCTTGTTAGGGTTTAGTTATGATGGTCTTCATTTTTCCTTGCACTTTTGCTCTACTAAGTCTTGTTTAATGATGTGTTTTTGTTCAACAGGTACCAAGTAGTGGCAGGAGTTATTGAACAGCGGATATTAGAACCCTTGCTACACCAACACAAGCTCATACTGAGTGCAATCTGCTTTGCTGTTCGAACGGGCAACACATTCTTGGGATCATTGATGTAATGACTTTTTTGGTCCTTTAAATCCTGATTATAGCAGATTGTTGGTTTCTTCTCTTTTCATTCCCACATTCATATTCTCTTGACAGGTGGGTGGATTACGCACGTTGGACTGGAATCCAAAAGATACGTGAATAAAAAGCGCACGGTGGTATGATGTTAATCATTGTAATAAGTTAATTTTATCCTTGTACATAATCTATCAGTACATTAAAGTGAAACTGAGGTTCTAAATTTATTATCATGGGGGGAATTTGCACTAGGTGTTGTTCCAGAGTTCTGTTAATGTTTTCGTTATTAAATCAAACTACTCCAGGAAATCCCTTTGGTGTAACATAGTTCCTAAATTTAATCCCTTTCATCCGAATCCTTCAGAATCGTAGGGATAGCATTGTTTGGATCTATGATTTTGGTCGTAGATGATAGGCTGTCAATGCATCGAATTCTGATATTTGATGTATGGTTTTGAGTAAGGGTAAGATTTTAAGTCGGGTAAGATTACGTATATCTAATTTTTTTTATACTCCACCTGAATTCCAACTTTTTTTATACTCCACCTGAATTCCATAAGGGGCTGTTTGGTTAGTTTTTTAGGAAGAGTTTAGATTGACTTGTACAAATCCTTCCAAACTTAAAGATGAGATTTAAATATGGGATTTAATATTCAATGTCCTCCATATCTATATTTGGTATGCGTACGGATATATGATTATTATGATAATACATTTGTATATAAATTATTATTGTGTTCTTTAACCAATTTAATTCAAACTCATATTTGTTTACATATATGAGATACATAGGGATATAAATATTATTTGCTAACTTAAACCCATTAACTTACATATGAAATCCACCCGCCTTGTGGGTTTCATAAAACTCATGAACTTGAGTTTAATTTTTGGTCCTAATTCACGTGCAGACCCACAAGAAGTTTCAATAAGATATTCAAATACCTTTTTACTGTTTTTTTTGTTTGAATTAAGATTTGTCTTTATTCATTTACCATATAAAATTGATAAATCTCACTCGAACACGACATGTTTATTAAACGTGTTTAATAGATCAACCTATTTATCATTTGAACTCATTAAGGTCTTACTCACACCCGCTTAATTCATATCAATTCGTGTCGATCAATCGTGTAGTTTTAAACTTTGACAAACCTAATGGATGATAGTGTGTTACACTTTTACTGATTTCTTCTGAGTGCCGAGATTGCCCTGTTTCTTTCATTTGCACGTACAGCAGGACACCGTCTATGCGGCAAATACACCTGCAAAGCATGATGCCCCACAAGGAACTAGAATGGCTCGTTTGCAACCATTGTCAAGACTATTAGCAATTACAAGATTGTCAGATATGACACGGCTCGTTAATATAATACAAAATTAAAGAATTTAAATTTTCATTAAATCACTTATTTTGTAAACAAGATTAATAAATAAATAAATAAGATATAAATAAAGTCACATAAAAAAAATATACGTTATAAATCGATTATATACGATTCATACATGACACGATTTCATCAGACTCGAATTAATAAATAAATCGGATATAAATAAAATATTTTTTTACACAAACTTACTTAAGCAGTCATGACCCAAGTACTAATATTAACTGCCCAGCTCTCTGTTCAAGTGTTGAATAGAAATTCTATTCGGATTCTTGCGAATCCAAAAGATCTAGCTACAAGAGAAATAGGAACAAAGAGCTTGCCCCCCTTTTACCCCAACTCTCTGGTCTTGAGAAACGAAATAGATGGGTTGGTCTGAGATAATATCACCTCACCTACTATAATGTTCATAAATCAAAGAATCCTGGGCATGCCAAAATCGGTATGACTACTATGAATCAGGACAGACGGCTAACGAATTAGCTTCTTAAAAGATGCTTTACATAGTAAATTCACTTATCCCCACTATAAATTAGTGTGCAATAGAAAGCTTGTCACTGATCCCAAGCACATACCAAGATCAAATAAAGCAGACAACCAAAAACCAACGAAACTACCAAAAACTAATGAAACTGAACCTAGTACGGGGGGAAATGATGAACCATCTGCGAGTGACAGAGATGAACAAATCTTTGTCAAGTTGTGGACCAAAGTGAACTGTAAAATTAAGTTGGATGCCAAAATTGCAGTGCCCTAGCAATTTGTGTAACAGATTTGTTAGAGGATGTGAACTCATTCAGTTGTCACACTCTTTGCAAGATTCCGGGGCTGATCAACGTTGTGACCTCGTAGAACAGTTAGATGATAGGCCAATAACTGCACCCAAAGAAAACAAAATAACATTATCCAAAAATTATAATATCTGTTGCTTGTTGAGAAAAAAGCAAGAAAAAGTAGAAATAACTACTACTTCAGTTGATCCTTCCATGTCTTTTTCAAAACTTCGCAGCAATCAAAGAGAAGCACAAAAGAATGTATATCCAACAACAGTGAAAAAGGCTGAACCAAAATGTTACAAGCACAGTAAGCAAATTTATACTTTTCAACCGCAATGTAAAAATTTTTGATTGCACTATAAGTGATGCATTCTATCCTTGCTGGGTAGAGAAATTTATTGGTGATGCAAGAGGATTAAAAGAAATTGTAAGCTTTGCAATAACGAAAGGTTTGGTTCACTTATATGAGACATGTAATCTGCTAAAAGAAAATACCAAACCAGCATACAATATATAATAAGAAATTCAATGGTAATTATTGATTCCGTATTTGAAACAGCTGCAAGGTTTCCAGGACAAGTAAAACAGTTAGCAGTGAAAAAAGAGGGCAACACAGAGGAGCATGATTGTAGAGTTGTGCAGATATTACCCTTCTGTTGTAGTCTATAATTGCAAGAAACAGAAATGAACTTTGAAAGCTTATATATATTAAGGAGCGTTGAAAAAATAATGACGTAAATGAACAACTAATTTCTGCATATAGATAAATCTATGTATAAAGCTACTGCAAAATGCCATTTATTGGAATACAGTCATATTACTCAAAACAATACAAGATAGACCCACTCAATCAGATGCCACAACACCCAATTACACATTGACCACTCAATTACTCATTGACGCAGTCACTTATACTGATTTAACTTGTATTCAAGCATTATTATTACTTATTATCAGAGCACAAAACACATCTCAAGTAACAACATCCAAGTAATCAAAAATTGGCACTCGTCAATCTCAGCTTGTTGCTAGTCAAGCATGGTGCTGGCTTATTACCACTGGTAAGGAACTTATTATTTCTCCAGACCTACCTTGATTTTTAGCATACATAATAAATTATCCATGCTAGCGTGACCAGACAGGCATGCCGTAATCCATATGGCAGCCCAGATTCCCTTCCTAATGCATTTAATAAGAACCATGACTGACATCTTCCTGATGCATTTAAAAGAAGTATGGCTCACATTTTTTCAACAGGTTTTCATTAAAACTATTACATCAAATAAACCTATAACACATCAGTGTCCACATGGTAAGCAATTTGTCCATGCAAGGTGTTCCAAAATTTCGCATCGATTAAGCATGTATAAAAAGTGCAATCCCCAAAATATGGAAAACAACACAGCTACTGCATGACATTGGTTAGTTCCATATAAAACATCTAGGACACAATTGTGTAGAAATTAACAGACCAATAGTCACTATGTATTTTGCAAAGGAGGAGTATATGTGATGGGACTTGGAAGGAGCTTTGTACGTCTATTAGGCAAAGACACAAGACTCTCGACTAAATATTGAGATGAATTTATGGGTTATTTTTACTTTCTCAATATTTGGTTTGATTGTTAACATATATTGTGTTGGTGTATAGTTTTGGCGTTGTAATTGAGTTCGTTCTGGCATCTATCTCTCCACTCACACACATGCATCCGATTTTCTCTCTTATTTATTATTTTTCTTCTTCTCTAGTATTCTTCTTTCTTCTCCATTCTTATTCTTCTTTGCTATCTCTTCCCTCCCTCTAATTTCTTTGCTGTGTGGCTCAGAATCAACACATCTAAAAGTGAGAGTACATTACCTGCAACGGAACTATGTTAATTACAGGCTGTAGACAGTCCTCAACCTGAGGAACTTCAATTACTCGACAGGATCCACCAACACATACGGATGCTGCATCTCCTTTTGTACATATCACTATCAATCGACCTTTGCGAGCATGTAGCTGCTGTATAACTGACTGCTGCTTACTGTCAACAACTACAGACCTCAGCAACGAAAAATATTTAAGAACTTTGATGATGTAACCAACCTCTTATTACAACAAAACTAACCAACCTGAAGCAAGCATCACGAGTAGCAATTACGACAATTGGGAGATTTTCATCAACAAGAGCCAACGGACCATGTTTCATTTCACCAGCAAGAATTCCTTCACTGTGCATCAATGCCACCTCCTTGACCTTCAAGGCACCCTCCAGAGCTGTGGCATAGTTGTATCCTCTTCCAAACATGAGAAGAGACTGCTCAGCAATAAGTAGTTTCGCAAGATCTTCCATTTCCTGATCAAGCTTCAGAACCTCTTTAACTTTGCCTGCAATATATTTATATATATATTCAGAGAGATGTCAAAAAAAAAAAAGGTGAATGTAACAAATCCAGGAGGAACATTCATGCACAAAAAGCCAGTTCAGGGATAAACAGGATATGGAGATTCCTGTAACATATGAGGGCAGAAGCCAGCTAAAACATACTTGGCAACTGAAATAAACCATCTATCACAGCTGCTCTTCTTGCTTGACTAGAAATTGTGTCACCTCCAATTGCAAGAGCCAACATAGCCATCACAACAATCTGACTCGTATATGCCTGTAGATCAAGACAATACCACAATCATGCTGACATCAAAATAAGGAAGACAAAATATGTAAAAGATGCAATGACTTTACCTTGGTACTTGCCACACCTATCTCACAACCAGCATTTATATGAACACCACATTCGGTCTTCCTTGCAATTGCACTACTCACAGTGTTTGTGATGCCCACACATAAGGCACCGTTTTCTAATGCATATTCCAATGCGCGTAAAGTATCTGCAGTTTCACCAGATTGACTAACAAAAACAGCTGTATCTTCTCTGTATATTGGTCCTTGTCTATCCAACAGGTCACTAGCAATCTCCATTGTAACAGGAATGCCTGTGTTACATGCAAAATCAGGGAAATAAGCAATACATCAAGTTTCAACCTCTGTACCACATGACAGCCAACAAACACTAACCAGAAAGTTCTTCCAAAATGGGCCTTGCAGCTAAAGAAGCATTATAGCTTGTGCCACAACCAATAACAACAATCCGCCTGCTCCTCCTAATAGTTTTGAGGTGGTCCTTCAATCCACCCAAAAGAACAGACTTGGCTTTGCTTGATCCTCCACGTATGAGCCTCCCTCGCATAGTTGTTGTGAGAGATTCAGCTTGTTCATGAATTTCTTTCTGCATATAATGCTCATATTTTCCTTTGTTTATTTGCTCAACCTCCATATCAAGAAAGGATAATGCACGCTGCACAGAAGCAGGCCTAGCAAGAGTATCACCTCGTTTTCCCTTGACATGATCAAACTTGAAATGTGACAAATCTCCATCCTGGAGTGAGAGATATCAAGAGCAAATGAGCAGAAAATCTAAGATGAGAACACACAAAAACATCCAGACATTACCAACAAAAGGAACAATGTTGATCAATGACATAATCAAAAACTCAAAATTGCAGCATGTGGAAACTGCATATCTCTGCCTCCATACTGAAGATGGTTCAAACATAAAAATGATGTGCTCTAATCAAGAAGAAAGTCCAGCCTATATAAAAAATCAGCTACATTAGAACGAATTTTCATAATAGAGGAAGTTTTGCAAGCTATCCTACTCAGTGCAGTAATTAGTGCCTATAATGGCATTGTTTCATAAACATGGGAGTTTGATGCACAACACAATGTGCATCCCACAAGAAGATAATGTAGCCATTGAACCGGATATAGTGGTATGTAACATATTTAAATCATCACTAACCAAGAAATATTTTTATGAACAATTATCTAGGGCTACAGGGCACAGCCAGGAAAATACTTTTGCGTGGGCACTTAACAAGTTTTTTCCTAATCGATAAAAGTAAGATAATATGTTTATCTTTATTTATCTCATCAATGATACTTAAAAATCTATTCAACAAAAAAATAGACAGAAACTAACATACAATGTGCACAACGAAAAAAAAGAAGAGATTGACTATAACCTTTTACTAAGAATAAGGTTAATTACAACTATTTACAATAGACCCCGACAGGTTTTCAGAGGTTGATAGCATTTTATGATAGCTTCATAATCCATACCATCGAAAATTATTTTTTTTGTAAAAGGAATTAAATTTCATGGTCAAAACATCCAAAACATTTCCGTTTCCATAGAAATTTCATGGAATATCAAAATTCCAATATTTCGAGATGTTTCGACCAATACTTCGAAAAAAAAAATTTCTTTGTTTCCATCTTGCTTCTAAAACATTACCGAAATATTTTTATTTCCAAGCTCAACGAAACTATGTATCAAAACAAAATTTTGATCCTTGCACACAAGCATGCTATCAATCATATTTTTTTACTCATTCAATTAAAACAAACCAATTTTAACAAGGGTTTATAGTTTAAAGAAATAATTACAATCGCAACTAGTAAAATCAATGTCAAAGTAACAAATATGTAAATGATAGGATACACTAGGTCTTTTCCTGTCTTAAATTTTTTTTTTTTGAGTAAGATCACAAATCTTTGTTAGGTTTAAAAACTTGATGATAGATTGCACACCAATAATACGTCCAAACTTATCTGAATGCTTTCGAAGTTTGTCCAAAAATTAATAATTATTTAAGAATGAGTCTATATTAGTGGGTATAATTGGACATACTGAAAAAAATAAATACAAATAATATGAGTAATGGTAAGGAAAAAAGAATTGAGGGTGAACAAGTCCTTATGTGGCTCTGCCACTGTGGGATAAAACTAGTTTAATGAATTTATTCCAAATCTTTCTATTGTCTTTTGCTGTAAAGTCGACTTTTATGTTTGTACTAGACAAAAATGTTTCATGGATGAGCTAAACAAAGATTATTCTGCTTCTTCAACACAACTCCGCTTCATATTGATCACAAAACGATTCTTTTTAACAACTGCTTCATTCATTTATTCTCTTACAACATTTCTCCTTAAATTTTATCTCAACAATAAAAGCTGGAGAACTCAAAATCTCAATTCATGCCGGCTCCACATGTTGACCACTCTTCTTTAAAGCAGGTTCTGAGACTTAAATGCATAAATTTACATCAAAATGAATGCTAAAATATCTGATATGTTAATTGCATGAGACATGGACCAGCGTGGTTGTTCGGCTTGAATCCATTCATAGTTCACAATACGCATTGTTTGGCAACTTAAAATAGCCTTGAAGCATGATCCAAAATTTCTCTTTAATACTAGAACAAGACAATGACCAAGCATACAACAGATGCACAATGCTCTCCCTTGATGCAAACTTTTTTAATGTTAAAATTTAACCAGCTTGAATATTCTAAGGTTTACTGGTGAAAAACAAAAATTCTTAGCATGTTGTAATATGATTAATAAGGCTTCGACTACAATGAATCTGTGGGGCCCCATATGACACCATTGTGAATTCGACTTCTAGTCCTTTATTTCACCAGTTCATGGATATCGAAATCGTAACTAACTAGTACATCTCATAATCCAGGGATGCACGAATAAGAGTACGAAACAAATCTTGTTAGCATACCAACTAAGTCTACCTCTATCACACTATGTATCGGTGACAAAATCATATCGCATATCTTACCCATACCAAATTCTAAATTGAGCCTTGATCCTAGTAAAATTGTTCTAGATCCTTTAGAGTCGAGCAATTGTATTGTTCCCATCTAGATATATTCTGCAGAATATCTTATCTGACCATGACATAGAGTTCTAACATTAAAGTCAAATCGTCCTATGATTTCTTTATTTCACGATCACGTTTCGAAAAAAAAAATTGCACATAAGCTTATTGAAATCTAGTTCTAGTTTTGAATTTGAAAAAAATATTTGAACATTGACTTAATCCGAAAAGATCATAATAGGCAATCTTTCAATGTCCCATAGTTATAGAGACATTTTCTTTAATTTCTAATCTCTTTCGTTAAATTTGAGACAAAGAGATTTTAGAGAGAAAACAGACTACAAAGGAACACAAATATATAACGTGATTCGACCCTACGACCTACATCCATAACACAAAAGAATAAACAAACAAAGGGCTTCACTTTCATTACACTTAATTCATTATGTACATGAATGACACCAATTTTTATCGATGCAGCAACTCATGAAATCATCTTGTGATTCACATTTAAATACTCAAGTATTAATCATTCCGTCAATCTTTTGATATGATTTGTTGATACATTTATCATGTAATCCACAACACTTCCCTCAAGTTATTACATAGAAATGTAGAAGTTAAGTGACCAACTTGAACTTGAAAACAAAAAGATGGCAAATAATGTAGCTTGGTATTGTTGCATTATTGAAGTTGTCAATAATCGTGTGAATATTAAAGAGAATGAAATAGGTGTTTGGAATGAACACCATACAAACACGAGGCACAAAATTAATATCATGCAAATTTGAAGTAGGATAAAAAATTTGTCTTGAAACAATCAAAACTTCCGAAATGTTTCCGTTTCGAAAGAGACCAAACCTAATCCAACGATCAAAATTTCCTTTCGGTACGTTGTTTCAGTCACATAGGAAATGAAAATATTTCGATATATATCGCAAACGTTTTGACTCGTTTCGGAAACAAAATGAAAAAAATTAAAAAATTAAAAATTATTTTTCCAAAATATTGTTTGAAATATATACTAAAGGATCTTGAAATACCTTAAAATATTTCAAAATAATTGTGCAAATACATTGAAACCTTACAAAACACCTTGAAATATTGTAAAACACCTTAAAGTATTAGAATTTTGATTTCATCACTAATTCGTTTCAATCTCCTTGAACATGGAAACGTCTCGAACGTTTTGACCACTCGAAAGAAAATTTTAATCCTTGACCGAATCAATGATGGAATCAAAATTCTACTACTTTGCGGTGTTTCATATAATATTTTGAGATATTTTGTAATGTTTCAATACATTTTCACAATTGTCTCGGATTGTTTCAAGGTATTTCAAGATATTTCGGTATATTTTGACTAATGATTTGAAAAAATAATTCTTAAATTTTTATTTTTTTCATTCTGTTTCTGAAACATGTCAAAACGCTTCTGTTTATTAGGTGACCGAAACAATGCACCGACACAAAATTTTGATCCACAAAACTTCCCCTCAAGTTAGTACATAAAAATGTATAAATGAAGTGACCAACTTGAACTTAAAAACGAAAAGATGGCAAATAATGTAGCTTGGTATTTGTTGCATTATTAAAGTTATCGGAATGTTGCTATGACTCATCGTGTAAATATAAATAGAATGAAACACATGTATGGAATGAACAACATACAAACACAAGAGACACACAAATAATCAATTATTAGCCACTCCATCAATCTTCTAATTTGATTGTTGAGCCATCAATCATGGGATCCACAACATGTTTAAAGTCGTTGCGTAAGCAAAATATTGAAATATGTCCCATGAAAATATGATCATAGTTTGTCAAAAAGTCCGTTCAAATAATATATATATACAAAACATGGGTAAAACCAAAAACACGTCCCGCATGATTTGAAATATCCAAACACATTCAATTGTCAAGAGCACCACAACATACAATCTGATGGAACCTCAACAAAAATAATTGTAATCTCTCATAATCAATTAAACATGCATGTAGAAGGAAAAAAGGAAGAGGGCTTTATTCTTCTAACTTTGTAAAAGCATATAACTACACCAACCCCATTGGAACAATGGCAAGAAGTAGAATTTGTAATTTGCAAGACGTTACAAAAGAAAGTACCTTAAGATGAACAACTTCACCATCCTCAATCACCAAGACCTTTTTTGTGTGTTCAACCACAGCACTGGCATCGCTGGATAGAAATAGTTCTTTTGATTGCCCATTCTTTGTGAGGAATTGAGCATCATCAAACGATGCTCCAGTGCTTGCATCTTCCATAAAATCCTGTAATAGCAGCATTTTCATTGTTAAACAGATAGCACAAAAGAACATGTGAAAGAGCATGCAAAAGAGATAATCCTATTATCATGACAGACAACTGCAGCTTCCACAAAAGCATTCAATGACAACACGGACACTAGATCACGAAAAAAATAATATTATGCGTGATGCAAATAAATAATAGTGGAACTGAATGGAAAAACAAGTTCAGACTCTGAGATGAGGTGGAGTGAAAACCTCAACAAAGTGTCGGCATGAAATGCTCACAAGTCCTTCACTTTCCTCTTTATAATGGACGTGTGCAAGAGCCATAGACAAAGCAACAATGCAACATGTGATTAATCTTCTAGGGGCAATCATTAAAATCTCATCTTAGACATGCTATCATGGAGTTGGCATCATAATGGCAACTACACGAAAAATAATAACACCCAATTTAGTCCATTAAGATTAAGTACAAAACTATATTTGGGAATCTCGAGCCTTGGGTCGAATTTCAACCATTTAACCAAGGCAACAATATGACAGAAATTTATTAAAGTTCCACTGGAACACTTTGTACGGTAAGTCGGAAATTTTCCATTGGTAGTTAGTAGAAAAAAATGGTGGAAGCTACTAAAAGTATCTGATGAAAAAGAGATATTTGAGAAGATGAGGCTTTCATATCAATCAGTAGAGGAACTATAAACAGAAGCCATGAAATCTCTGGGTGGCTTGATTAGCAAGGAAAAAGAAACACCAAAACTATGAAAGTATGTAAAAAGAGAGGTCAATACACAAAGGTTTTGTGCAGAGAGTATATGCAGCATGATAAGACAAGAAATTAAAGGAAGACATGAAACTTTGCCACTTCTGTGCTTATGGTAATTTTCTTTTACAAAACCTGGTACCTTCTAAGAATTACACCACATTGACAGAGAAAAAAAATTGCATTTGTTCATTTTTATGTAGTATATCCTCGAATGCAAAACAAAGAGCTACAAAGGTTGCTTTATATTGGGGGATGATCATTATTGTTAGGCACAGTGGCAGAGCCAGTCAATTCATCAAAGCTTTATTCCAACTGTTTGGAGTTGTCTACATGAACTCTACTTCACCATTATGCTCTATCGAGGGTCATATTTTCAGTTAGACCACAAGCTATCATATTATTTTTACTACATAATTCAAAATTTATTTCGGCTACGGGCTACCTCTACCTCTGGCACTACCATCCATAAGTTATTAATCAAATCATTTAAATATTTTGTAACAGTAATAAATAATAGAAATCTGGATAGAAGTTATTCTTTCTACGAGATTATTGTTGCAGACCCCAATATACTCTTGCTTGGTTTGCCCCTAATGCCTACCATAAGCTAATCACATAAAAACGTTAGGATTTATATCAATCTTCAAACGAGCAAAAAAATGTAGTTTGTTCTTGAGAATTAGGCTACAATTTTAAGAACATAAAATCAGTGGTTTGCATTCAGTGTAGAAAAATTCACAAGCAATATGAAGTTCCTTCCATGACAAGTTGATCTCTCAATTACCATGTCATTTTTTTGCATGCGTTTTTTACTTTTTTATTTAGCACAAAAGCCAAATAGTTTTGGTCACTTCCATTTGCATTGCCGTTGGGAAAATTTTAAATAGGGGAGCAAAGGTCTTTGGAATTTCAGAAGCTCACAGAGTTCAACTTGACTCCAGCCCTATGGTTAGGTGGATCGTCCTGTGCTTAGGTACAGGTACTCCTAAATAGGTTAAACAAAAAAACAGTTAATATATCATGTAACCCTATCCTATAACTATGAATGGATTGTGTTAGGTTTAACACATGATTTAAGAATTTTAAACAGAACAACTTCTTGAGCATGTTGCACTTCCTCTTAATTTAAAGCCTTTAACCTGTATAAGTATTTTATGTAAAATGGCTTGCTATTATACTACATACGATGCATATGCTACTATTATTCGTTATTGTTTGAGTCCACAATAAAAATCTAATTAAATAGGTCCACTCATGTTAAGATGATTTGAGGCCTAAAACTCTAGCGCTACATTTTTAATAAACATGTCAATAGCCTTAATCCAGTTTATGACAGTCAAATGGCAAGGCAAGGCCATACGCCTGTTTAGCTCCTCCCTGGTTATTGCTCACGTCCAAACATCTGATTGGGAATGGGGCAGCGCCCATGAAGCTCCAGCGGAAGGGAATGCTTGCCAGGCCATAAGCTCATGGGTGCACGATTC
Organism: Ilex asprella; assembly: GCA_023539305.1. Taxonomy (NCBI): domain Eukaryota; kingdom Viridiplantae; phylum Streptophyta; class Magnoliopsida; order Aquifoliales; family Aquifoliaceae; genus Ilex; species Ilex asprella. The sequence goes on from CM042189.1 coordinate 7,526,696, forward strand.
TTCGACAGAAACACGTATAAGCTCAACCTCAACCCTCTACCATTGTCCGAATGAATCCTATTAGTGGGTAATGTCCAGAATGACTGCCCCTATAAGGAACAATATGCTAACGATATGTTTTACTACAACATATTAAAGACTACCACAAATATTTGAGGTCATGAACTTCCCCATTCTCCCGCTTAGGAATGAAAAGCTTCTTTTTTCCAAAATTTATTTTTTTGAAACTTTTCAAATTAACGTCCTGGTAGCAATATGATGCCAAAAAAAAGCCTTTTCACTTTTTCATTGACTTTTCAAAGACAATCTAACAAATAGTTGAAGAAATCAGCATCAAAGTCCAATCCTAAGAAAATTTTGTTTCAAAGATTTTTGCACACTCTCCTCAACTCACAAATTTGTTTACTTGTGTAGCATTCTTCCAGCTCTTTCTAACCATTCTTGGTTGCAACAAAGTTAAAGGTTATGACTCCAACTCTAAATCGTACAAATTATCATCTTTTGCTTCAACTTCAACATCCACATTGGTATCACAAGTACAATGAGAACCCTCATGTGCTTTGAAGTTGTTAATCGATTTCTTTCCATCCTTAATCACAGGACTATTCATCAACTCCACTTGTTTTTCCGAATATTCAATACTCATAGGAGATTGACAAGTGTGTGGCCTACCAAGAATATTAAAACCTTGGATCGATGCTTGATCATCAAATAGTTTGGCAGAAAATTAGCCGAAATGTGGTAGAGAAACATGCTCAAGAGAATCAGTGCATTGGAAGCACATAAAATTGACATATAGATTAATTCTTCTAATGCCGGAGTTCCTATTCAATATGTATCATAGATAGTTAGATACAAATTGGATACGTCTTGATGAGTTTTCAATTTTGGATATATTTGGGTACGCTGAAGATACTCAATCAACACGTTTAAGATAGGTGGAGGAATTGTCAGGGTAGAAAATTATTTGTTCATTTTTTAGGTGAACCATTGAAGAATATAAAATAATATTCATCTAAAACAAAAATATGATATCTATAGTGAACTAAAAGCAATAATTTTAACCTCAAAGAAGCTAATCTTGGCGTATGTTATCAAAAAGGTTTTCTTTGTAACAAGTAATCACTCAAATAATTACTATTGAATAGATCTGGGAAGTGAAAGCAAAAGACCAACTTAAATATCTTAGATCGAGTGTTATTTATTTGATGTTGTAGATTAAATGTCTCAATACTTACATTTATATCAATTTTTTGTAAAGTAGGACTAGGAATGCAACTTGGGCGGGTCAAGCCAAACCCGAACCTAAAAATACGATATTTGGGTAAAACTTTTTGCATATTCTTGAATAAATTATTTGTTGCTTAATAAATTGTATGTAAACATTACGCATCTAAATTGGGAAGTAGACTATTGAGCGTGACTCACCCTTTATGGGGACAATATTTCAAGTGCGGCACAGGCGTCAGTGAACGGCTCTCACTCGGACCCTCACTATTGAAGAAAAACTAAGATGTGGCTTTAAATTTCGTTTTTACAAAACTAATATGTAATTTAGTTTTGGACATGTAATTGTATGTAAACGATTGTAATCGAACTCGTATGAACTGTGTTTAATGTAAAGCTTCATATTATATGAGTTTGGCTTGATGATGTATAAGATTGTAATGAATTGGAATTGAAAAAGGATGAAATCGGGAGAAAAATGGGAAGACCTACCGGTAAAACGATGAGATTTTCTACTAGTAGAACATTTTCAATAGGCTCTTCTACCTGTAGAACGTCGAGTTTTGCCAGTATAACATTTCTACTGAATTTTCCTACCAATAGAATGTTGATAAACCTACCAGTAGAAGAATTCTAGAAAGTTTTTCTACCGGTAGTAAGTCCCTTTTAGTTTTCAAAACTTGAGATGTTTTTGAAAAACTTCCGAGCCTTGAGTCCTTTTACTCAAGGATCAAAATGTCGTGTCGAAACGTCCGAAACGTTTCGGAATTTCAACACACCGACACGAAACATGGGTTGAATCCCAAAATTCTAAAGTTTCAGTCGAAACGTCACTGTGTCAGACCGTTTCAGTCGAAACATATCGAAACAGGTCGAAACAATATCTAGAACTAAAAATTTATGTGTTTTAATCATAGTGTACACAATGATTTTAATATTAATGAAATAATATTATTTATTAATTTGAAGACACAATTTAAATTAATAAATTAGTATTATAATAATATGTTGCACAAATTAGTATTATAATAATATGTTGCACTTAGTATTATTAATTA
>CM042189.1:7538980-7549914 GCA_023539305.1 Ilex asprella
ACAATTATGCAAGTGATGCGAAATGATCGATTGGTTAGTCACTGTACCTTTGCATCACTCCATCAGTCAAAATTACATTCCTTCTCTCTCTCTCTCTCTCTCTATATATATATATATATATATAAGTTATGTGTTTTTCTTGTTTGATGGGTCACTTTGATTACGTCAAAAAAACTAACAGGCTACAATCTAGGTCTCCCATAATATATATCTTTCTTAAGTAATGTTGTCGATGTAAATGCTAGGGACTTGAATCCATAATCCATTATGTCTCTTGCAGTTTTTTTTTTTTTTTGAAAAGGATGTCTCTAGCAGTTCAATCTGAAGATATCGGTGTGGTTCAGCTTTTAATTGAATCGGGTTATAGGCAATATAGAATTCAGTTGATTGGCTTTTACACAATCCTAAAGCTATCATAGAGTGGATTTAATGGATATTTTTGTTTGAGTTATTTAGATAAAGATATTGATTTGAATTCAGTTGATGATCATGGTCGAACTGTTCTTTATGTTGCAACAATTCATTGGCATGTTGAAGTGCTTAAATTTCTTGTTGGGGTGGGAATGATCGTGATGTTGCAGGCCATAAAAGATGCGCTCCCCTCCATTTTGTTGTGGTTGATGGCCATGTTGAAGTTGTTGAATTCTTGTTGAACAATTCAACATATATATTGGTTATATATTCTTGTTGAGAAAAAATCTGCCATACACATTTGTATTGGTTATATGTAAGCATAATTTTGGTACTACAGATTTTATGTTCAGTTAAAGAAGACTATATGTAATAATAAGGTATTTAAAGTCAAAATGTATTTTCTCAATATTTTTCTTTTCATTGCAATTCTTACTGTATAGTTAGTTACCTTTGGTTAGGTTTTGACATGCTGGGGTAGAGAAGCAAAAGAGATGGTTGCAATCAATATTTTTTCTTTTCATTGTAATTCTTACTGTATAGTTAGTTACCTTTGGTCAGGTTTTGACATGCTGGGATAGAGAAGTAAAAGAGATGGTTGCAATCAATATAGTCCAAAGCCTTTAAAGGAATGGTGACACAACAATAATAGAAATTGATGTGCTCCAAGTTTCTTACAATGATTTTCTCCCAACCTGTTAGCTTTTCTCCCAATCTGGTGTTGCAGGACAGCTGGGCATGGTTAGCTAAGGAAGGATTCTTGGAAAGAATGAGGGAAAAAAAAGGGACCAATACGCAACATGAACCAAAGGGTAACTAAAATTTTCTTGGTTTTGTGACACTGCATGCAATGAAGGAATTGTGCTCAGATATTCAACTTTTAAATTGTTCTGTCGTTGGATATGGGCTTGCTTTGCTTTTGTCTAAACTTTTATAATTCTCTTTGCATGCTTAGTTTGTATAGTTATGATTAATTGTGCATACTTGTTGAGAAATATTCTCTCATTAGACTATGATCAAGAGCTTATGTTTGCATTATATTCTTTTATATTCTTTGTATTATTCGTTTGAGTTACATTAGATGTCACTTCTTGTTAGTATTGTTTTTAGCTAAGAACTCTCAAGACATTTTTGGGCATCTTTGGTACCTACCTAAAGAGAATTCCATCTATTCGACCACTGGGTGGCCCAGGTCCTAATGAACTGGAATTTAGACATAATTAGGAAAATATAAATTTATAAACAATAAAATAATGGAGCTAGCTGACAAACTAAAATAATTAAACTGGGTCATTCTATTATTTCTGTGTCAAATTTGTTGACTGCACTTGATTATCATTGGGACTTATATGGCTAACTTTGATTTAATGTGAACCAAATATCTATTTTATTCAATGCATTTGTATTCCAATCATGTGACTTGGGTAAACATACGTGAATGGCTATTAGTTTTTGGTCTTAAAAAGAATATTGCATTATGATCATCAAAGCAAGCCATTAGGCATCTACACAATATATATAATTATTTAAGTTGGGAAGAAGCTAAGATAGTTTATGATAAAAGTTTTGCCGAACTCAATTCCTATTCACAGTGAATTTTGTATAACAGATTGGTATCATAAAGAACTTATATTGTATTATATTATATATGGGAACGTCTCAATAGAAATCCAACCTTGAATAAATAAACCTATGAGTTCTATAATGAAAAATGGTGCACGTGTAACACACATGTTCACCAACTAGTAACTAACAAAATTTGCGATCACGCTTTCCTAAAGTTTTAGTGTACGACTTATTAACTTAATACTCCAATATCAACGAAAATGGCTGATATAAATCAGTAACTGGATATCAAAAAACAAATATTCGAAATGTTTCAAGGTATTCAAGATGTTTCTAGTTGTTTTGGTATGCATCGACCAATATCTCGGAATATTTTGGAAACAAAGTTCCAAAAGTTTTCTCCCTTTCTATTCCGTTTTCCAAATATTGTTAAAACATTTTCAAGTCGTTTCCATTTTCGAGTTGACTGAAAGCATACAACGAACAAAATTTTGAACCTTGATCTCGATTATTGTTTCTCTAAAGGTAGTCAACCGGAATGTCACTTATTTACTTCTAGACTCCCTTAAAAGTAAACATGGCGCTTTCTATGACTCCCTAGATGAAAGCATCCCTAAAAACCAAACTATCAATCTATATGATGCCATAATGCTCCCCTTTTGTTAAACACCCGTAAGGTAACCATGTTGGTCTCTTTAAACATAAGTGTCATCTGGTCTCTAACCAAATATATATCCATTATTGAGCTCCTACAACGCTTGTTTAATAGGACTTCAATATCAAAACCCTACAATGCCATCAAAAGTCGTACAAAACTTGATGCATTGATGTTTGGCTATACAAGAGGAAGGGCCCACGGAGCTCCTCGATCTTAGTGTGTAGTTTCAATGTGTACTCAAGGTTGCAATAAGGTCCTAATTGTGGCAGTGCAGCTCTAGAGCCACACTCGAGTCTTTGCAGGGATCCTTGATGTTTCATGGCTTAACGCCAAAGATTAGGTAGATTGGCTAGATGAAGATTGTCTATCTCATAGAGAAAGAAGTGATCCCACATATCCTCTGAAGCATGTGGTCACCATCCTTTGGTATAGGTGCAACTAGGATAATTGTCACACTTGGCACATTCTCTGCTGCTCACAATCCCATGTGATCTCTTTGACAAGCTAAGAAGTTGTGGCTAGCAGGCACCCTTTCCTCCTTTCTGGATGTTGGCCTGTCCAGCAGTTATACCAATCCACCTCAATCACAAAAGAATTGACTTTGTTCAGTGCAGAGGTGGAATCTACAACCTATGCCCACTATGGACATTATCTCTCTGCCTTCTAAGTTCTACCGAAGCCCAACCTCTTCAAACACATGCGGTTTTATGTGAATTACCTCCTTGATAAGATCTGCAATCCACTACTCACAAAACGAGACAAAATGAAGAATGTACAACTTCAGTATTTCTCTTATTTCATTGGTCTAGAACTAGCTCGTTTTTCTAAGTTCAGTCCATGAAGTTTAGATAAATCATAGAAAATAAGCTGAAGACCCCGTGGATGCTATTAATGATACATATGAAGTCAGTCTTGCATATAAACCTATTAGCCAAAGGTCTTCAAACAGAAGTAAAGAGGACACCAGACAACTTAAACATCAACGCAAAATTTGTGCTGTGAAACCTGCACAACACTAAGGTAAGGAAATCCTTAAATAAAATGACCAAAACACAAATAAAAGAGAGATAACACTGCCAATTCCCCACCATTTGAGGAAATCTTCAAATCTCTCCTGTAAAATATCAGAAAATTCTGAAGTGGAAAAAGAAACAAAAGTAAAGCATTGTCACCCAATTACACACAACATAAATTGGATGAAGGATGCTAAGTAAAAATTGGTGACAAATATCAACATAAGCTGCATTAGATATCTAGGGTGGATTCGAGGGACTATAAGGTCAATTGAAATCAGTTATCTATCTTCCGTAAAATTCCCAACAGCTCACTGGACCAATCCCAGGTTACTCGAGTAATTGTGAAAGATAACATCAAAGGACTAACATGTAAGTTCGTCCACTTGTCTTTGGAGATTGAAATTTATTCAGTCATTAGCTGAACTCAAATCATTTTGAAAGAAAGCAAGTTTCGATCCAGATTTGTGCCCCCAGCCCCCAAAACCACAAACTTTCAACAAACTTGAATTGTAAGAACAGCGCAATTAACAATAATAAGTCCATTTTTCCTTTCAGAATGGTAGACAACCAATCAGTCAAACAATATTAGTTCAGAGGCATGCCTAATTTATAAAACCCAACATGCTATAACAAACTCAAAACCAAAATTTTGTTTGCAAATAATAAATCTATGATAAAATCCCACACACCTCATAATTAGTGATAACACCATTGTGAACAACCAGAAACTCGTTCCCAGTTCCAGATGTCTGAGGATGACTATTCCTGGGAGCTGGCTCCCCATGGGTTGCCCACCGGGTGTGTGCTATTCCAGCATGAACAGAAAATGACTCCTCCAAATTTAAATCTGTAGTGGCAACCTCTGCAAGCACCATTAGTCTAAACGTCAATCAAGCTTAATGATGCAGGCCAGATCAACATGAGTTGTGGTGGCATAAACGAATAATTATCTTAACAATGTAACAATATGTGGACAACTATTTTTTTCTGATAGAAAACAAAATAATCCGTTGATTTGAAAGTGATACATCAAGATAGAGATGGGTGGACAAGCAGTCCAACCAAAATAAAAAAGTAAAAGATTAAAGGAATAAAATGCAACAATCTCTAAGAAGCTCTCCATCCATCCCTGAAAGAAACCGGAATTCCCACAAAATCCTTAGAAACTATAACCCGGGAAGGTGCTAAAAGGTAAATCCAATTCCACAAGTCATCGACCACCTAACATTGACATCAAATATTCTAGCCTTCATTTTCCCTCAAAAAATGACTCATCGAAGGGCTTAGAATGCACAAAAATCAAGGTTCACCCCCTTATTATGCCTCCTGAAGTCCTCTAAAACATAGAAGAAAAAGACCCAGAAGTCACCCACGTCATATCATTTTGAACTAAATAATTTGCTCCAAAAAAGGCAGGTTAAGTATCTTGTAGCATATCATTGGCCTAGTCTTACCGTAAGCAATATAGTCCATGCTCAAACTAGCACCTTGATGGGCATGTTAGCCCTCCAGAACAATCAAAAGTCGGAACTTACTTTTACCATGATCATTGATTCAAAAAAGAGTTTTCAAGCATAAAGAGAAGTGAAATTGCATCCATAGTATCTCTATCATCAAAATTTTAATGGAGCCCAAAATCCTAAGAGATAGAATGGTCATTTGGTCAAATCATGGAAACGATGGGAGCGTTATGAGAATAAGATCAATAGCAAAGACTAGGGAACAAACAAGAAGAAGATCTCCCAAACACATATATCCTCTAAAAAATGAACTCTCTTCCTATTTCCCACCAAAGATTTCATATGTTCAAAAAATCTAGATAACCAATGAGAAATAAATTTGCATGGATTTTCATGCTTTCCCCTTTCAATCCTATTAGCATCCTATGCATTGTTTTGTAATACATATTCATGCATAATAATAGAATACCACAAAGAAATATGCTCTCAAGGAAACCTCTACAACCATTTTCTCTACTAAAACCAAATTTCTTGCCCGCAAATTACTAACAGAAAGACCATCATTATCTTTAAATTTGGAAATAACTTACCAACTAATCAAATGATCATTTTTTCCTTCATCGCTCCTTTTCCACAAGGAATACCTTATCATTTTCTCAATCTTCATAATTCTTTTCCACATCTTTTCAACAAGAAGGTTCCAAATAGTCAAAAGACAAAGGATTCCCACCCAAAATAAGTGTTATATACATAAAAGGTCATTATCCACCACTACACACCCCCAAAATTTATGTCAACCAAAGGATAATTGTTGAGAATTTATTCCAATAACTAAGATTGTTTTCATCTTAATCTTAAGACCTGACACTAAACTAAATACCCTCAAAAGTCTCTTAAAAATTTATAAAAAATTCATCAGCCTCGGCAGAAAAAAAAAAGTATAATATCATCAACAAATTACAAGTGAAAAATAGAAATTCTTTCCCCCAGCAACAAAACCTTCAACAAAATCACAATTCTCATCCCTCAACAATAACCCACACCACTCATCCACCACAAGAGTGAAGAGTATATGTGATAGAGGTTCACCTTATCTCAACCCTCTAGAAGCCTTGAATCTCCTCCTAGGTTTCCTTTAAACATCACAGTGAAATTCATTGATGCAAGCAACCATTGATCCATCTTTTTCATCTACTTTCAAATTCTTACGCCTCCAAAACATAATCGAAGAAACTCCAATCTATGTGATCATAGGCCTTTTCAAAATCAATATAAAAAACAATCCCCTATTTTCCTCTACATCTATAATCCTTAACCACCTCATTAACCACAAGAGCAAAATTCAAATGTTTTTCTATCTTCAACAAAGGCTCCTTGACATTGCGAAACATTATTACTCTTAATCTTATGAATAATAATTAGCCGATTTTTATGATAGCATAAGAAAAAAGTAAGATGATGCCGAAAGGGATGGGAAGACTCACTTATCTTGCTAACCACGAAATCACTCACGTCGCCAAACAATCATTGATGACAAGAATCTGTTGTTCTCTACTGGAGGCTCAAAAGCACTCATTAAAGAATATATTTGGAAAAAAACCCCTCTCCTTGCAAGGATTATGGAAATAAAAAGACATTCAAAAATAAAACTAAAATATGCTACAACTGATTATTCTATGCACCACTCATATAACCAATAGGTTGCATTACTTTATCCAACAACAAGTCATCGTAGGCCTAATCCTTAGATACTAGGATCATAAATACTCCTAGCGTCACACGACTCGAACTAGGGTGGATTCGCGATCCAGCTCGCTCAAAGTTCTGACCACAATTATAACTCAAGCGACAAATTAATTCATGACTTAAGTAATCTCACATCATAACCTCAACCCCAAATTATAACTCTATCTTGTTATTTCTTTCTTTTAGTGGTCTTTAAACTTATTTTGATAACATTTATCAAAAATATAAAATAAATATTTATTGACTATGTGTGTATGAATATATTATTCCATATAAAAGTTACAAAATGAACCACGACGTACCAACTAATTCGTCCCCCGTACCAACTAATTCGTCCCCCGTACCTCGTATTGAAAGAAGTACCGCACCACGTACCGATACCCATACCAATACCAAATCGATCCACAATCCAGGTGACACTCCTAATCTTTAAACAATGTATTGTTGAAAAGGTGGTGCATACAACTGAAATCACCAATATTGGAAAGTCTGGTTCAAGCATCGTCTCCCCTTCCCTAAAACCAGTATGACGCTCTTAAAAGTACCACAAAGATGAAGCAAAAATTAAGCATGGGCATCCATAATCAAAGTGAGTTAGACGCAGCTTCATCATCTAGCGGGTAAGACAACTGTTTTAGTCAGTCCAACTTAAAAAAATTTCCCCTCCAGACCAATCACTCACATATCCACGCAGTCATTGACTAGTGACGATGCTCTTTCCATTGCTTTCGTTGTACAGATCCAATGTATGTACATAATGCCATACTGAACAAATACTACTCAGTAGAAGATAAATACTGAACAAATACAATCCAGTATATAAAGAAGCTAAACTCATAACAGCATATATGGCGGAAACCTAGAGCAAATAATCAGTAAATGTGTTTGTATATGTACTACGTGACGGCAATTTCCAACAAAATCAAAAACCCAATTAAACCCAGTAACATATAAGTTTAAATTTCAGTTTCTTTTTTATCCTCCAAATTTTGGACAACCAAACGAACCTTGGTACCCAACAGCTAAGAAAATCCCAAAAAGAAACCAACTAAAAACAATAACTAAAGCGAAATATACGCCAATTTGATCACTTTATACAAGAGATCACAGATTGAGAAGAAAAAAAATAACAAAGAAACCTGCCTTCATAGACGGATTTAACGAGTGATTCGATGTTTCCTGCTTGGCGAAAGACCAGAGGAGACAGTGAATCGGAAGATGGCGAAGAATCAATGGAAATTCCGGCGGAATCATAGCCTCTGTACTCCAAACGCCTTAGCCCATTGAAGAGGACTTCCAGAATGTATCGTCTCTCTCTGTTCACATTGTAATTCAAATAAGCAAATATCCCACACATTGTCTCCCCTCCCTCGTCTCTCTCTCTCTTGGCTGGTTCTCTCGCTCTCTCCTTTTGCTTGTGTTGTGTATCAACTCAAATTCGTTGACGGTAAAATTGGAGAATTTATAGTCGTCCGTGCGTGTGTGTGTGTGTGTGTGTGTGTGTGTGTGAGAGAGAGAGGGAAGCTGGCAGATTTGACTTGGACGCTGAGAAAGTGTCCAGAAAACTGAAAAGTAATAGAGGTAGACATATCACGTGCCAATCATGTGCCATATTTGATAATGCATAGTCTAAAAAATAATTACCTTTTAATTTAAAATTTACATTTTGACCCATTGATTTATGCCCCTTATTCTATGTAATCCCTAAACTATCATCTTTCTAGTGTTATACTCTAAACTATCCGTTTGAGTTTTACAATTGCCCGATCGTTGACTTCTGTCCAATTTTTTATTTGAAATCAGGGCAAAAATGAAAGCAATATCTTTTTTTGTCCAGATTTACTATGAAAGATTGGACGAAAGTAAACGATAAGGATGATGTAGAATATAAACCAATATTTTATGGTATAACATTATAAAGAGTTGTTTTAAGGACGATCTAAAACAAGAGACATAGTTTGGATGGTGTAAGTGTAATTTTCTTAATAAACTCAAACGTATTATACAAATACCTACCAAAAGGAACCTTCTAAAAATCTTGCTTGGCATCTTTTCCATGTTCTCATTGAATAAACAACAAGAACAATAATTAATTAAAAAATCACCAATAAATTATATTTTTTTATAAAAAGAATAATTAAATCATATCATAACTCCATTAAAATAATTAAGTTCTACTTTTGACAATTTCTTTCGATAAAATCGTAAACTCGTATTTTATTCTCATTTTACCCTTCTAATTTTTTGAGCAATTTTCATATGATTTTATTTTCAATTTTAATTTTTAGTTAAGAATAAATTCTTTTGTATATTTAGAGAACTAACCTAGTGCACAAATTATAGAACAAATACAACCAACAGATATAGTTAAAAACTTTTAATTTTTTATTTTATTCCTAATTTTTACTATAAAGTCAAAGATATTCATATATTAGTTTCCTCTAATTTTTTTCCAATACATATTTTACTTTTAAATTCTTTTGAACTCTGTTTATTAATAGTATTTTACTTCTAAATCAATGCTACTTTCATTCAATTTTCATTTCTTACACTAATTTGACTTTTAAGTTCTTTTGAACGTATTTGACTTCTAAATCTATACTACTTTCATTCCATTTTTATTTCCTATACCTATTTGACTTCTAGGTTTTTTTAGATTTTTTTATTTGTTTTAATTCTTTTAAACTTATTTATTAGTAGTTCACTTACACACAGTTTTCTATATTCATATGAAGAAATAAAATCCAATATTTATTCTATTACTTTGCAGTCCAATAAATTTTATAGTTTATTGTTTAGAATATAACAGTATCATGTTATTATAATACAAATAATAGTATTGCAATTTATTCAAATTCTTTGACAAAAATTATAATAAATTTATAATTTAATTCGATATACAAATATTCAATAATAACAATCTTACAATAAAAATTTATCTATATCTAAATCTATACTATTTATAAATATCAATATATGCCAAAAACTTTTAATTTTTCTAATTATTATAATAAATTCAATTATATCCACCTATATACTTTCCTCTAATTTTTGTTTTTTACTCTTATTTAACTTTCAACTTATTTTGGACTTTTATAAGGACTTTTAATTTTTTTTAACTCATTTATTAGTAGTACAGTAATATACAACTTTTTATATATATTATATGAAGAAGTAAATTCAATTATATCCACCTATATACTTTCATCTAATTTTTTATTTTTTTTTACTTCTATTTGATTTTTAACTTTTTTTGGACTCTTTTACAGGGACTTCTAAATTCTTTTGAACTCATTTATTAGTAGTACAGTTATATACAATTTTGTATATCTATATGAAGAAGTAAAGTCATAAATATATACATATTAAATTATTATCTATATGTAATCTATATGCAATTATTAAATTGAATTCTACGGTGACATATATACTATATTTTATTTTTTAGCATGCGATAATATAATAATATTATAAAAAATCTAATCAATATTTTTGAAAAAAAATAAAATTAATAATTTTATAATATAATTGGATAAACAAATGACTAATGATATTGGAAAGATACATAAATAAATGACAGATTAGTTATATAAAAATTTATAGAATAAATTAATTATTAAATTTAGTAATAATCAAACTATGAATTAATTATTTGGCACCTAATTTATTATTTAATTTAATTACTCATGTAATTCATGTTTTCAATAAAAAAATAAGGTAAATATCACTGACACCCCCAAATATTTGATTTTATTATATAGACACCCTCACTTTTTAAAAATAACATCGAACGCCCTTGACATTTAATACTTGTAATAACCATGTCTCCTCTAACCAACAGATGTTAGAATTATTCATATTCAAAACTGATATCATCAACAATAATTCTTAGAAAACCAAAAATACCCTCTAAAATTAAGTTTAAGAATTCAAATAAATGTTATTCTTACCTTACAAATTTACACAACCTCTCATTTATTTATTTTTATCTATATATTTTGTATATAAATTAAAATTTAAAATTTAACACTAATGTTTAATTTCATAATATATTACATTAATAAGTTAATTTTTTAA
>CM042189.1:7554255-7576938 GCA_023539305.1 Ilex asprella
CCACGTCACTGGAAAGTACTGCCTCGGTTTTCCTTCATTTTGACCATGATCTACTCAGAATTTGGAAAAGTTCAAAACATGAAAGTTGTAGATCTGGATGTATTCTGTATCATTTCAAAATTTCAGCTCAATCCAACGGTTATATCAAGAGTTATGTCAATTCTACCAAAACTGGTCTAGAGCATGGGAGAGGTATGGACTGCAATGTGGGGGTTGGCTCCTAGCATGTCAAGACCCATCCTTTCAACCTCCCATTGATGGGAGGCCTGCACACACATGCTAGGGACTATCATGCACGAAAATGAATGACATACACTCCATATATACAACATTATTCAGCATTTTGAAGTGTGGCTACCTAAGCTTAGGAGTAGTTCAAGAATGAAGATGAATAGTGCTAGAAGTTTATATTTTTGCATTTTTCTTCATTCTAATGTCTTGTAATCTCTTGTAAGGATCTTCTAAACTTTGTTTAAAGTCTTTAATATTATTTACTGCAAGTTAATTTCTAGTTTAATCCTTTACTTTAGCTTTCACCATTGTTGTTTGAAGCTTTCTTCATTTCTAGCTTAAATTGGGTATTAAATATTTTTCTTCTTAGTTTATGTTTTCTTGCATTTAGTTAAGTTTCATGCTTCATTTCTTCATTATGTCCATTTACATTATGCTTGTCTTTCATTTTATCATGAGTAGCTAGATTTTAAGTTGGATAATCCAAGAGAGACCTCCCTTTGAGGAATCCATTTTAACTCTTTTTTTTTTTCTCTCTCGGTGTACGGTGGTTCGGTTTGACTGGGTTGAGAGTGGATGTGGTAGTGAGTCTTTGATATTCCGTAGGCCTAGTCACGGTTTATGCTTGGATCCTCACCATTTCATCCCTAGCTTCTCACGAATCAATCGTTCATCTATAAACCCTCGGAGGAAGGTTTCGAGTTGATTGAGCATTCTCATTGGAGTGACCTCTTGGATTAGCCAACACTTGTTTTCTTGCATTTTCATTAAGCACAAAACTCATCAAAACCAACTACAAGATTTTATATTTTCTCTTTTGTTCACCAAATCACCTTCACACACTTGAACTTTCCTTCCCTGAGGAGACGACCTTGGAATACTTTTTCAAGTAAAACACCGACACACAAAAGACTCCTTGCGATTGGGGAGCACTTTTGTGCACACACATCCCATTTTACATCATTCCATTTTCCTTGCCTCATTGCCCTTTCTTTTGACACTATCTCTAGGGGAAGAAATCTTTCTTCCCCGGCCATACATTGCATCATTTGAGAGAGAGTAATTAGGGGTTATTTGAGGTTAAGTTTTATTACTCAATCAACCTTGACTTTTAAACCAATTGATTTTGCTCATTTATTTGAAGCGGATGATTTGCTTACTGAGTGGTTAGATGATCCAAGAGATGCACTTTTAGATGAATTTGGAGATGATAGAAAGATTAAATGCACCAAGTTCCAACGAGGCAAAAACAAGTATGCAAGAAGTTAGTGATGTGAACATTCTTACGGATGATGAGTTTGACACATTAATGAGAGGATCAATGGTGAATCATACTAGAATTCATGAAGTTAGCAACGGAGATAGTAATGAAGAAGAAGATCATGACACTGGTCTTTGTAGTGGTGGAATTTGTAGCAATGGGAATATCAAAGTAAAGAGGTTGGTAGTAAAGATGGCAATACCGAACCAAAAACACTAATATTTATAGTTCTTCACATCTACATCACGTTAGAGAGAGTCCAACTAGCATGTATTTCACCGAGGAGCAGTATTTTGATCATACCACTCAAAACGAGGATCATGACAATGGTCGTTCCATGAGTCATACTATTGACAAGTGAAGTCGTCCAAAGTAACAAGTACTATATATTTGTATAAGACTTCACTATATATTTCTTAAACCATAAGATATTCGTGTAATCGTTTGATTTTGTGATTTTAATGTTACTCCTAGGATCCTTGATGAATTAGAGATGCAAACAATTACTTTAATAAATTTTACTGTTAATGTGCATTTATGTTATGACACTTCTTACTATTAAGAGGATGCCCCATGTTGGGAATTTATCTTCCTTAGAGCTTGAATGGATGCTACATACTTGTCTAGATGATGATTCTATGCCAAACAATTTAAGCATTGCATTGCTGAATCATTTTGTTTCAAGTTAACAGAAAAATTCAAGTGGTACCACAAAGTTGTTTGTAAAGTAGATTCTCCTATTGCCAACTAATCTATTTGATTGTTACAAACAAGAAATAAGAACTTGATTAACACAAGATTCGAAGGTAAGACCTCATTAACTGAGGTGCGCGTTTTTTTTTTTGATGTTTTCAAAAACATCTTTTTTTTATGTTTTCATATTTTGACCTTGTTTTCAAAACGGGGCAGTAAAAAAACGAAAACACATCTCAAATGCATTATTATTTTTTTTTAGCAAAATATAAAAAAAAACACACAAACCCCCTGTTACCAAACACTACCTAGGACTTTTGGTTGGAAGTATAAAAGTCATTTTCCTTTCTGTTTCTCTCTTTTCTTCATCTCTCTCTCTGTCGCACGCGCTGGTTTCTCTCTTCTTAAACCAAAGTCGAAGTCTCTCTCGCTGGTTTCTGTCATTTGAAACCGAAGTCAAAGACGCAAAAATGGAAGATGAAATCGAAGACGAAGATGAAACCCACTTCTTCTATCTCACTTGTTTCCTTCTTTTTCCTTAATTTTATACCATATATACATTGATTAATGTATATATACATATGTAGACATAGATCTATATCGGTGGTTGTGGTTTCAGTGGTGGGGTGAACTTTAGTGGTTGAGATGGTCAGTGGGGTGGTTGTGGTGATGATTTTCAATGGTGGGGTTAGGGTGGGTTTTGATGGTCAGTGGGGTTGAGTGGTGGTTTTGGGTGATCAATGAGGTTGGGTGTGCATTTCGATGGTGGGGTAAGGTGGTCAGTGGGGTCGGGTGGTGGTTTTTTGTGGTTATTGGGGTTGGGTGGTGGGGTTTGAGTGGTGATTTTTTGGTATAATGCTAAATAGATTTTTTATTTTTATTTTCACAATTTTTTAAATATAAATGACTATCAAACATGTTTTATATTTTAAATTTTTATTCCCAAAAAATATAAACACAAAAACATTTCCAAATTCATTTTCTTTTAAAGGTTTCCATTTGTTTTCGTAAAAATATAATGTTTTTGAAACATTTTTATTTTTCAAACAATTAAAACATACATCCGAAATGAAACTTTAAACCATGAGAATCACTATATATCAAGTAAATCCTATTTTCCCCCAAAAAAAGATAAAAAAAATTCTCAATTTGGCTCTTAAATGATTAATTTTTTCACATTGTCCTGTCAAAAAATAAAAATATTACAATGTCGTCCATCATCTTATTTTTGTTTAGTCATCTGTCTGTTTTGTGATTCCTGATTGGTTGATATGACACAAAATAGACGGATGACCAAACGAAAATTAGACAGTAGGCCATATTGCAACATTTTTATTTCTTTAAGAGGGAAATGTAAAAAAATTAATTACTCGGGGACAACTACGCCAAGTCCACCTTCAAGTTCTGATGCATTAAGTAATGTTGAACAACAGACGAGTTCTAGAACTACGTCGTAGTGTCCATTCTTTGCTGCAAGAAGAAGTACAGACTCACCACTTAATTCACACGACATAATTGCGATGGAGGTACAAACACGATCTCCAGCACACATTCTGTTTTGCTTAATTGGGATGCAGTATGCAACACAGTATTTTGGGTTGGAGTCACTTCAACCCCAATTTTGTCCTCGTTTTGCAATAGAGCATCAATGTTGTCGAATTCGACAACAATGTACAATGTAAGATCCATCTTGTCCTCTTCAACTACTATAAAGGAGCAATCTGTTGGGAGTCGTGGAGTGATATTACAAAAAAGAATTAAATGGACAAGACAAATCAACCAAGACATACATAACATTATATAAGCACAAAGTATCTATTGTTATCATAGGAATATCCATGACTAATTAGGATGGGTACCCTGGTAGTGAAGTTGATGTACACTTGGTAGTGAGGTTAATGCAATAAAAATTTCAACCAATAACATTGCCATTGTCTATACATTATGAATTGTTCTTACATACTTGTCACAAATATTTTTTATTTTTTCAAAGGGAGAGAGTGAGGAATTTTAAAAATGAAGTCAATATTAAATGTGTTTCTTAGGGTCAGGGGTGGAGCCAATTTTTTTTTAGTGGGAGTAACTTATTACTTATTCATAAGTTAATATCATAATGAAAACCAATGAATTGAAATAATTTATTGTGAAAAATAGTTTATTATAGTCAAATTTCAAATATCACAATCAAATTTTCGAGAAAATGTAAATGAAGAATGCAATTATTTGGAGAGCATTGACTAAGAGAGAAAATTTAAGAGAACAGTTTATTGACAATCATCAAACTCGTCGTGATTTTGCAAATGAATTTTGAGTGATAATAATTGGTGACTTAGTGTGCAATGAAGAAATAGAATTAGAGATAAAAGAAGATCTGAAGAGATAGTGATAATATTGAATCGTATTATCTTATAAATTTGTACAATGCATGTACACTTTATATGAATGTTTATAATAACTAAACTACTCATTTCTAAAACTAAAGAATCTGAACTGGTTTACAATTCAAATTTGATATTACTATGACAACTGTTAATTCTAGAATGGTGTCTTTCCTTTTCATTAGTCAAAGAATCGAACTGATCATAATAATCACTACCAATACCATGGAAAATCATAATTCATACTGAAAACTTGGATGCTAAAGAGTTGATTCTTCAAAGGGCGCTCATTGTTCGCATGATGGATGAGCTCTCAGTCAAGAAGGCCACAAAAGACCATGGCTATTTTCTTATGCAACATGCTACAGTTGAAATTTTATAGGCATACAAAATAGATGTTGGCCACTATAAGATGGTGATTTGCATGTTTTCAAGATCACCTCCACCAACTCATGAAATCCCCCCTTTGGTAGCAACATAAAGTGGAGTCTCCCCATCATTATTGGCAATATATGAATACTCAAGATATTTCTTTGTTAAAAATTCAACCATATCAAACCGATTATATTGAACAAATTCATGGAAAGGTGTGCCTCCATTATCTTTTGCCAACTTTAGCATCTCCTCTACTGTGCCAACTCCACCTTCAAGCTCTGATTCATCAAGTGATGTTGCACAACTGAAGAGTTCTAGAACTACGTCATAGTGTCCATTCTTTCTTGCAAGGTGAAGTGCAGACTCACCACTTAATTCATGCAACGCAATAACGATGGATGCACTAACACGATCTCTTGCACACATTCTATTTTGCCTAATTGGGATTCAATATGCAAGATAGTATTTTTGTTTGGAGTCACTATCACCCCAGTTTTGTCCTTATTTTGCATTAGAACATCAATGTTTGTCGGATTTGGCAGCAATGTACAATGCTGGATCCATATGGCCCGTTCAACTAATATGAAGGAACAATATGTCGGGAATCGTCGAGTGATGTTACAAAAAAGAATTGAATGGACAAGACAAATCAACCAAGACATACATAACATTATATAGGCACAAAGTACCTATTATTATCATAGGAATATCCATAGCTAATTAGGTTGAGTACACTGGTAGTGAAGTTGATGTACACTTGGTAGTGAGGTTGATACAATACAAGTTTCAACCGATAGCTTTGCCTTTGTCTATGAATTATGAATTGTTCTAACATACTTGTCACAACTATTTCTTATTTTGACATAGCGAGTGAGCAATAAATTTTAAAAATGAAGTCAATGTTAAATGTGTTTCTTAGGGTTAGGAGTGGAGCCAAAATATTTTTTTACTAGGAGTAACGTATTACTTATTTATAAGTTAAAATATAATGAAAACCAATGAATCGAAATAATTTATTGGGAAATATAGTTTATTGTAGTCAAATTTCAAACACCACAATCTAATTTTTGAGAAAGTGTAAATTAAGAATGCAATTATTTTGGAGTGTATTTACTAAGAGATAAAATTTAGGAGAACCGTTAAATGACAATCATCAAACTCCTCGTGATTTTGCAAATGAATTTTGGGTGATAATAATTGGTGACTTAGTGTTTAATGAAGAAATAGAATTACAAATAAAGGAAGATCTGAAAAAATAGTGACAATATTGAATCGTATTGTCTTACAAATTTGTACAATGCATGTATACTTTATATGGATGTTTATAGTAACTAAACTATTGATTTCTAAGACTAAAGAATTTAAACTGGTTTATAATTAAAATTAGAGATTACTATAACAATTGTTAATCCTAGGATTGTGTCTCTCCTTTTCATTAGCTGAAGACTCGGTTTGATCATAACAATCTCTTCCAACACCATGGAATATCTTAATTCATACTGAAAAGTTGGAGGCTAAAGTGTTGATGTTTCAAAGGACAATTGTCATTCGCCTGATGAATGAGTTCTCCGCCAAGAAGGCCACGAAAGACCATGGTTTTTCTTGGGCAACATGCCACAGTTAAAATTTTCTAGGGACACAAAATAGTTGTAGTACCACTTGTGCCACCATAAGCTGGTGATTTTGATGTTTTCAAGATCACCTCCACCAACTCATGAAATCGTCCCTCGGTAGCAACGTAAAGTGGAGTCTCCCCATCATTATTGGCAAGATATGAATACTCAAAATCTTCCTTTGTTAAAAATTTAACCACATCAAACTGATTGTATCAAGTAGCTTCGTGCAAGACTGTGTCTCCATCCTCATTCGTCAACCTGAGCATCTCCTCTACTGCACCAACTCCACCTATAAGCTCTGATTCATCAAGTGATGTTGCACAACTGAAGAGTTCTAGAACTACGTCATAGTGTCCATTCTTTCCTGCAAGGTGAAGTGCAGACTCACCACTTAATTCATGCAACGTAATAGCGATGGACGCACTGACATGATCTTCTGCACACATTTTGTTTTGCCTAATTGCCATGGACTATACAAGACAGTATTTTAGTTTGCAGTCACTTCATCCCCAGTTTTGTCCTTGTTTGGCAATAGAGCTTCAATGTTGTCGGATTCGACAGCAATGTACAATACAAGATGCTTCAGGCCCGTTCAACAACTATGAAGGAACAATATGTCGGGAGTCGTCGAGTGATGTTACAAAAAAGAATTGAATGGACAAGACAAATCAACCAAGACATACATAACATTATATAGGCACAAAGTACCTATTATTATCGTAAGAATATCCATGACTAATTTGGTTAAGTACGCTTGGTAGTAAGGTTGATGCAATACAAGTTTCAACTGGTAACATTGTCATTGTCTATGGATAATGAATTGTTCTAACATACTTGTCACTACTATTTCCTATTTTGACATAGGGAGAGAGCGATAAATTTTAAAAATGAAATCAATATTATGTGTTTATTGAGGTCAAAGGTGGAGCCAAAATATTTTTTTACAGGGAGTAACTTATTACTTATTCATAAGTTAATATCATAATGAAAACCAATGAATCAAAATAATTTATTGTGAAATATAGTTTATTATAGTCAAATTTCAAGTAATACAATCTAATTTTTCAGAAAGTATAAATTAAGAATGCAAATATCTAAAGAGCATTGACTAGGGAGAAAATTTAGGAGAACAACTAAATGACAATCATCAAACTCGTCGTGATTTTGCAAATGAATTTTGAGTGATAATATTGATGACTTAGTGTGTACTAAAAAAATAGAATTAGAGATAAAAGAAGATCTGAAGAGATAGTGACAATATTGAATCGTAGTGTCTTACAAATTTGTAAAATGTAGGTAAACTTTAAATAGATGTTTATAGTAACTAAACTACTGATTTCTAAGACTAAAAAATTTTAATTGGTTTATAATTCAAATTAATGGTTACTATTACAACTGTCAATCATCTACTCATGCCTCTCTTTTTCATTAGCCGAAGACTCGGGACTAACCATAACAATCTCTTCCAACACCATGGAATATCATAATTCATACTGAAAACTTGGATGCTAAAGAGTTGATGTTTCAAAGAAAAATCATCATTCGCCTTATGGATGAGTTCTCGATCAAGAAGGCCACGAAAAACCATGGTTATTTTCTTGTGCAACATACTACAGTTAAAATTTTAAAGAGACACAAAATCGCTGTTGTACCACCTGGGTCACCATAAGCTGGTGATTTGGATGTTTCAATATCACCTCTCCCAACTCATAAAATCTCCCTTCGGCAGCAACATAAAGTGGAGTCTCCCCATCATTATTGGTAGCATATGAATACTATGTATCTTCCTTTGCTAAAAACTCAACCACATTAAAGCGATTATATCGAACAGATTCACGCAAGGTTGTGTCTCCATCCTCATTTGACAACCTTAGCATCTCCTTGACTACGCCAATTCCACCTTCAAGCTCTAATGCATCATGTGATGTTGCACAGCATACGAGTTCTAGAACTACGTCGTATTGTTCATTCTTTGTTGCAAAGTGAAGTGCAGATTAGCCACTTAATTCACGCGATGTAATAACGATGGATGCACTGACACGATCTTCAACAAATATTTTGTTTTGCCTAATTGAGATGCAGTATGCAAGACAGTATTATGGTTTGTAGTCACTTCAACCCCAATTCCATCCTTGTTTTGCATTAAAACATCAATGATGCCAAATTTGGCAGCAATGTACAATGCATGATCCATCTGGCCCGTTAATCTACTATGAAAGAGCAATCTGTTGGGAGTCGTGGAGTGATAATACAAAAAAAAATTGAATGGACAAGGCAAACCAACCAAAATATACATAATATTATATAGGCATGAAGTACCTATTATTATCATAGGAGTATCCATGGCTAATTAGGTTGAATACACTGATACTAATGTTAATGTACACTTGGTAGTGAGGTTGATGTAATACAAGTTTCAACCGATAGCATTTCCATTATCTATGGATTATGAATGGTTTTAACATACTTGTCACAACTATTTTTTTTTTTCATAGGGAGAGAGCTAGGAATTTTAAAAATCAAGTTAATATTAAATGTGTTTCTAGGGGGTAGGGGTGGAACAATTTTTTTTTTAATGGGAGTAACTTATTACTTATTCATAAGTTAAAATCATAATGAAAACCAATTAATCAAAATAATTTATTGTTAAATATAGTTTATTATAGTCAAATTTCAAATATCACAATCTAATTTTCGAGAAAGTATAAATTAAGAATGTAAATATCTGGAGAGCATTGACTAAGAGAGAAGATTTAAGAGAACAGTTAAATGACAATCTTCAAACTCGTCACGATTTTGCAAATGAATTTTGAGAAATAATAATTGGTGACTTAGTGTGTAACGAAGAAATAGAATTAGAGATAAAGGAAGATCTGAAGAGTTAGTGACAATATTGAATTGTATTGTCTTACAAATTTGTACGATGTAGGTACACTTTATATGGATGTTATGCTAACTAAACTACTGATTTCTAAGACTAAAAAATTTGAACTGATTTATTATTCAAATTAGAGTTTACTATAACAACTATTAATCCTAGGATCGTGCCTTTCCTCTTCATTAGCCGAAGACTCATTACTGACCATAACAATCTATTTCAACACTATGAAATTTCATAATTCATACAGAAAACTAGAATGCTAAAGGGTTGATGCTTCAAAGGGCAATCATCGTTCGCTTGATAGATGAGTTCTCGGTCAAGAAGACCACGAAAGACAATGGTTATTTTCATGTGTAACAAACTACAGTTGAAATTTTATAGAGATACAAAATAGTTGTTGTACCACCTGAGCCACCAAAGCTTGGTGATTTGCATGTTTTCAAGGTCACCTCGGTAGCAACGTAAAGTGGAGTCTCCCCATCATTATTGGCAGCATATGAATACTTTGGATCTTCCTTTGTTAAAAACTCAACTACATCAAACCGATTATATCGAATAGCTTCGTGGAAAGCTGTGTCTCCATCCTCATTTGTTAACCTTTGCATCTCCTTGACTGCGCCAACTCCACCTTAAAGCTCTGATGCATCAAGTGATGTTGCACAACTGACAAGTTCTAGAACTATGTCGTAGTGTCCATTTTTTGCTGCAAGGTGAAGTGCAGACTCGCCACTTAATTTACGTGACGTAATAGTGATGGATGCACTGACACAATCTTTTGCCTAATTAGGATGCAATATGCAAGATAGTATTTTGGTTTGAAGTCTCTTCAACCCTAGTTTTGTCCTTGTTTTGCATTAGAACATCAATGTTGCCAGATCCGGCAACAATGTACAATGCATGATCCATCTTGCCCATTAACCTACTATGAAGGAGTAATCTGTTGGGAGTCATAGAGCGATGTTACATAAAAGAATTGAATACACAATGCAAACCAAACAAAATACATAACATTATAAAGGCACAAAGTACCTATTCTTATCATAGGAATATCCATGATTAATTAGGTTGAGTACATTGGAAGTGAGGTTGATGTACACTTGGTAGTGAGGTTGATGCAATACAAGTTACAATCGGTAACATTGTCATTATCTATGGATTATGAATTGTTCTAACATACTTGTCACAACTATTTCTTATTTTGTCATAGAGAGATAACAAGGAATTTTAAAAATCAAGTCAATATTAAATGTGTTTCTTGGGGTCAGGGGTGGAGCCAAAATATTTTTTTAGTGGGAGTAACTTATTATTTATTCATAAGTTAAAATCATAATGAAAGTCAATCAATCGAAATAATTTATTGTGAAATATAGTTTGTTATAGTCAAATTACAAATTTAACCATCAAATTTTTGAGAAACTAAAAATTAGAATACAATTATCTAGCGTGCATTGACTAAGAAAGAAAAATTAAAGAAACAATTAAATGACAATCACCAAACTCTTCGTGATTTTGCAAATGAATTTTGAGTGATAATAATTGGTGACCTAGTGTGTAATGAAGAAATAGAAATAGAGATGAAGGAAGATTTAAAGAGATAGTGACAATATTGAATCGTATTGTCTTACAAATTTGTAAGATGCAAGTACATTTTATATAGATGTTTATAGTAACTAAACTACTGATTTCTAAGACTAATTTTTTTAATAGGTTTACAATTCAAATTAGAGATTACTATTACAATAATTAATCCTATGATCGTGCCTCTCCTTTTTATTAGCCAAAGACTCGGGACGGACCATAACATCTCTTCCAACACCATGGAATATCATAATTCCTACTGAAAACTTGGATGCTGAAGGGTTGATGCTTCAAAGGGCAATCATCGTTCGCTTGATGGATGAGTTCTAGATCAAGAAGACCACAAAAGACAAAGGTTATTTTCTTGTGCAACATGCTACAGTTGAAATTTTATAGGGATAAAAAATAGTTGTAGTACCACCTGGGCCACCATAAGTTGGTGATTTGCATGTTTTCCAGATCACCTCCTCCAACTCATGAAATCCCCCTTCGACGGCAATGTAAAATATAGTCTCACCATCATTATTGGCAGCATATGAATACCTCGGATCTTCCTTTGTTAAAAGCTCAAACACATCAAACCGATTATATCAAATAGCTTCGTGCATGACTGTGTCTCCATCCTCATTTGCCAACCTTAGCATCTCCTTGACTGCGCCAACTCCACCTTCATGCTCTGTTGCATCAAGTGATGTTGCACAAATGACGAGTTCTAGAACTACGTTGCAGTGTCCCTTCTTGGGTGCAAGGTGAAGTGCAGACTCACCACTTAATTCACGCGACGTAATAACAATGGATGCAGATCTCCAATACACATTCTGTTTTGCCAAATTGGGATGAACTGTGCAAGCCAGTATTTTGGTCTGTAGTCATTTCAACCCTAATTTTATCCTTATTTTGCATTACAACATCAATGTTGTCGGATTCGGCAACAATGTACAATGCATGATCTATCTTGCTCGTTCATCTACTATGAAGGAGCAATCTGTTGGGAGTCGTGGAGTGATGTTACAGAAAAAAAATTGAATGGACAAGGCAAATCAACCAAAACATACATAACATTATATAGGCACAAAGTACCTATTATTATCATAGGAATATCCCTAGCTAATTAGGTTGAATAGACTGGTAGTGAGGTTGATGCAATACAAGTTTCAACCGGTAACATTGCCATTGTCTATGAATTATGAATTGTTCTAATATACTTGTCACAACTATTTCTTATTTTGTCATAGGGAGTGAACAAGACATTTTAAAAATAAAGTCAATATTAGATGTGTTTGTTAGTGTCAGGGGGCGGAGCAAAAATATATTTTTTAGTATGAGTAACTTATTATTTATTCATAAGTTAAAATCATAATGAAAGTCAATCAATCAAAATAATTTATTGTGAAATATAGTTTATTAAAGTCAAATTTCAAATATCACAATCTAATTTACAAGAAAATAAAAATTAATAATCTAATTATCTGAAGAGCGTTGATTAAGAGAGAAAATTTAAGAGAACAGTTAAATGACAATAATTAAATTCATCGTGATTTTACAAATGAATTTTGAGTGATAATAATTGGTGACTTAGTGTGTAATGAAGAAATAGAATTAGAGATAAAGGAAGATCTGAAGAGATAGCGACAATATTGAATCGTACTCTCTTACAATTTTGTAAAATGTAGGTACACTTTATATAGATGTTTATAATAATTAAAATACTGATCTCTAAGACTAAAGAATTTGAACTGATTTACAATTCAAATTAGAGATTACTATTATAACTGTTAATCCTCTGACGGACCATAACAATCTCTTCCAACACCATGGAATATCATAATTCCTACTGAAAACTTAGATGCAAAAAGGTTGATGCGTCAAAGGGCAATCATCGTTCACTTGATGGATGAGTTCTTGATCAAGATGACCACAAAGGACCGTGGTTTTTTTCTTGTGCAACATGCTATAGTTGAAATTTTAAAGGGATACAAAATAGTTGTTGTACCACCTGGGCCACCTTAAGCTGGTGATTTGCATGTTTTCAAGATCACCTCCTCCAACTCATGAAATCCACATTCAACAGCAACGTAAAGTGGAGTCTCCCTATCATTATTGACAACATATGAATACTTTAGATATTCCTTTGTTAAAAACTCAACCACATCAGACTGATTTTATCGAACAGCTCGTGCAAGGCTGTGTCTCCATCCTCTTTTGTCAACCTTAGCATCTTCTTGATTGCCCCAACTCCACCTTAAAGCTCTGATTTATCAAGTGATGTTGCACAACTAACGAGTTCTAGAACTACGTTTTAGTGTCCCTTCTTTGTTGTTGCAAGATGAAGTGCAGACTTGCCACTTAATTCATGCGACGTAATAGCGATGGATGCAATGACACTATCTTCTGTACACATTCTATTTTGCCTAATTGGCATGGACTATGCAAGACAATATTTTAGTTTGCAATCATTTCACCCCTAATTTTGTCCTTGTTTTACATTAGAGCTTCAATGTTGTCAGATTCGGAAGCATTGTACAATACAGGCTCTATCTTTCCCGTTCATCTACTATGGAGGAGCAATCTAATAGGAGTCGTAGAGTGATGTTACAAAAGAGAATTGAATGGACAAGACAAATCAACCAAAACATACATCACATTATATAGGCACAAAGTACCTATTATTATCATAGGAATATCCATGACTAATTAGGTTGAGTACACTAGTGGTGAGGTTGATGTACACTTGGTAGTGAGGTTGATGCAATACAAGTTTCAACTGGTAACACCGTCACAACTATTTCTTATTTTGTCATAGAGAGAGCGAGAAATTTTAAAAATCAAGTCAATATTAATTGTGTTTCTTGGGATCATGGATGGAGCCAAAATATTTTTTTAGTAGGAGTAACTTATTATTTTTTCATAAGTTAAAATAATAACGAAAGCCTATCAATCGAAATAATTTATTGTGAAATATAGTTTATTGTAGTCAAATTTCAAATATCATAATCTAATTTTTGAGAAAATAAAAATTAAGAATCCAATTATCTGGATAGCATTGACTAAGAAAATTTAAGAGAACAATTAAATGATAATCACCAAACTCAT
Source organism: Ilex asprella (assembly GCA_023539305.1). Lineage (NCBI taxonomy): Eukaryota > Viridiplantae > Streptophyta > Magnoliopsida > Aquifoliales > Aquifoliaceae > Ilex > Ilex asprella. The sequence goes on from CM042189.1 coordinate 7,568,362, forward strand.
CGTGATTTTGCAAATGAATTTTGAATAATAATAATTGGTGACTTAGTGTGTAATGAAGAAATAGAATTAGAGATAAAGGAAGATCTGAAGAGATAGTGACAATATTGAATCGTATTGTCTTATAAATTTGTAAAATGCAGGTACACTTTATATAGATGTTTATAGTAACTAAACTACTGATTTCAAAGACTAAAGAATTTGAATTGATTTACAATTCAAATTAGAGATTACTATTATAATTGTTAATCCTCTGATCGTGCCTCTCCTTTTCATTAGCTGAAGACTCGGGACGGACCATAACAATCTCTTCTAACACCATGGAATATCATAATTCCCACTGAAAACTTGGATGCTAAAGGGTTGATGCTTGAAAGGGCAATTATCGTTCGCCTGATGGATGAGTTCTCGATCAAGAAGGCCACAAAAGACAATGGTTATTTTCTTGTGCAACATGCTACAATTGAAATTTTATAGGGATAAAAAATAGTTGTTGTACCACCTGGGCCACCATAAGCTGATGATTTGCATGTTTTCAAGATCACCTCCTCTAACTCATGAAATCCCCATCCGACAACAGAGTAAAATAGAGTCTCCCCATCATTATTGGCAGCATATGAATACTTCGGATCTTCCTTTGTTAAAAACTCAACCACAACAAACTGATTATATCGAACAACTTCGTGCAAGGCTGTGTTTCCATCCTCATTTGTCAACCTTAGCGTCTCATTGACTGCGCCAACTCTACTTTCAAGTTCTGATGCTTCAAGTGTTGTTGCACAACTAATGAGTTCTAGAACTACGTTTTAGTGTCCCTTCTTTGTTGCAAGGTAAAGTGCAGACTCGCCACTTAATTCACACGACGTAATAGCGATAGATGCACTGACACGATCTCCTTCACACATTATGTTTTGCCTAATTAGGATGGACTATGCAAGACAGTATTTTGGTTTGCAGTCACTTCACCTCCAATTTTGTCCTTATTTTGCATTAGAGCTTTAATGTTGTCGGTTTCGGCAACAATGTACAATGCATGATCTATCTTGCCTGTTCATTTACTGTGAAGGAGCAATTTTTTGGGAGTCGTGTGATTAATCTTGATTAATGCATGATTTAATTAAGTTAATAGGTCAATTGTATTAGTTAAACTAATCAAAATTGACCTATTACGGTTAGTGTGTGAATTAGGGATAATGCATTAATTGTTGTTCTTTTCAGGATTTTATGCGTCAAAGCTACAAACTACCGGGAGCCAATTGTGAATTCCAAAGATGACAATTATTAAAGCCCTAAACAAAAAGAGATTAAAGTAATCCAAATGTCATCTTTTGGAAGCTTGTGAAATGACAACTTTTGTAAGCTTGTGAATGACAATTTTTGGAAGATTGCGAATGACAACATTTGGAAACTTGTGAATGTCATCCCTTGGGCTAGTGAATGGTATTTTTGGAGTTTGTAAATGTTATCCCTTGGGGTTTGTAAAGGCTTTTGCCTATAAATACCACCCCTTTGTGGTTTGTAGAAAAATAAGTTTTTTGCTTGACATAAGTTTTTTGAGAGAAATAAGTTTTTGTTAGATAAAAGTTTTTGCTAGAGTTCTTGGTTGTGGAAATCTCTCCAAGTTGTTATTGCTTTCTTTCTTCCCTTAGAGGAGTGAAACTCTTCCACTTTTCTAGAGCTTTACCGAAGCCGTAAAGGGTGGAACGTGATTTACTCATTCTTTGTCAAAGATCGTTTATATTAATGCATTTCGTTTATTGCTTTCTTTGTATTATTACTTTCTTTTATGATATTATCATCTCTTGGTTGTAGAATACCCACCAAGTAGTATTGCTTGGTTGTGGAATACCCACCAATAAATTATTGCTTTCTTTTATTGTGTTATTATCTCTTTGTTGTAGAATACCCACCAAGTAGTATTGCTTGGTTGTGGAATACCCACCAATTAATTATTGCTTTCTTTTAATTTAAGTCTTGTTTTATTTTGATGCATTTCATTTATGCTTAGTTCTAACATTTATTTCTTTATAATGTCTTCCCATTTACTTGTTGTCTTTACTTTAACTATGAGTAGCTAAGCTTTTAGTTGGCTAATCCAAGGGAGACCCCCTCTTGGGTATATCATTTTAACTCGTTGTCTTTCCTCCTCTCGGTGTACGATGGTTCGGTTTGACTGGGTTGAGAGTGGATGTGGTTGTGAGTCTTTGATATCCCGTAGGCTTGGTCACGGGTTATGCTTGGTTCCTCATCTTCTCGTCCCTAGCTTCCCACGAATCAATCGTTCATCTATGCACCAGTAGAGGAAGGCTTTGAACTGAATTGAGATTCCAATTGGAATGACCTCTTTGGATTAGCCAACACTTGTTTTCATTTTATTATCACAACTTAAACCACCACCAAATTCCAAAATAAAAAATAATTTTATACTTTTCTTTAATAAAAATCACCTTCATGACGGTTCACTTCCTTCCCTGAGGAGACGACCTTGGAATACCACCAAGTAAAACACAACCCACGAAAATCTCCTTGCGATTGGGAAGCACTTTTGTTCACACACACACACATTTCATTCATCCCATTCCATTTTCTCCTTGTCCTTTCTTTTGACATCGTCCCAAGGGAGAGTGACACTCCCCCTCACACATACATCAAGGGAGATGTTAGTAAGTTATAAACTGCAGGAAAAAAACATCAATCATCGTGGCATGATGTTACAAAAAGAGAATTGAATGGACATGACAAACCAACCACAACATACATAACATTATATAGACACAAAGTAGCTATTATTATCATAAGAATATCCATAGCTAATTAGGTTGAGTACACTGGTAGTGAGGTTGATGTACAGTTGGTAGTGGGGTTGATGCAATACAAGTTTCAATCGGTAACATTGTCATTGTTTATGGATTATGAATAGTTCTAACATACTTGTCACAACTATTTCTTATTTTGTCATCGAGAGAGCGAGAAATTTTAAAAATCAAGTCAATATTAAATGTGTTTCTTGGGGTCAGGGGTGGAGGCAAAATATTTTTTTAGTGGGAGTAACATATTATTTTTTCATAAGTTAAAATCATAATGAAAGCATATCAATCGAAATAATTTATTGTGAAATATAGTTTATTATAGTCAAATTTCAAATATCACAATCTAATTTACGAGAAAATAAAAATTAAGAATCCAATTATCTGGATAACATTGACTAAGAGAGAAAATTTAAGAGAACAGTTAAACGATAATCATCAAACTCATCAAGATTTTGCAAATGAATTTTGAATGATAATAATTGGTGACTTAGTGTGTAATGAAGAAATAGAATTAGAGATAAAGGAAGATCTGAAGAGATAGTGACAATATTGAATCGTATTATCTTACAAATTTGTAAAATGCAAGTACACTTTATATAGATGTTTATAGTAACTAAACTATTGATTTCGAAGACTAAAGAATTTGAACTGATTTACAATTCAAATTAAAGATTACTATAACAACGGTTAATCCTCTGATTGTGTCTCTCCTTTTCCGTAGCCGAAGACTCGAAATGGACCATAACAATCTCTTCCAACACCATGGAATATCATAATTCCTACTGAAAACTTGGATGCTAAAGGGTTGATGCTTCAAAGAGTAATCATCGTTCGCTTTATGGGGATGAGTTCTCGATCAAGATGACTACGAAAGACCATGGTTATTTTCTTGGGCAATATGTTACTGTTGATATTTTATAGGGATACAAAATAGCTGTTGTACCACTTGGGCCACCATAAACTGGTGATTTGCATGTTTTCCAGATCACCTCCTCAAACTCATGAAATCCTCCTTCGACAACAACATAAAGTAGAGTCTCCCTATCAGTATTGGCAGTATATGAATACTTTAGATCTTCCTTTGTTAAAAACTCAATCACATTAGACCGATTATATCGAACAACTTCTTGCAAGGCTGTATCTTCATCCTAATTTATCAACCTTAGCATCTCCTTGACTGCGCCAACTCCACCTTTAAGATCTGATGTATCTAATGATGTTGTACAACTGACGAGTTCTAGAACTACGTTTTAGTGTCCCTTCTTTGTTGGAAGGTGAAGTGCAGACTCGCTACATAATTCATGCCACGTAATAGCGATGGATGCACTGACACAATCTCCTGCACACATTCTGTTTTGCCTAATTGGGATGGACTATACATAATATTATATAAGCACAAAATACATATTCTTATCATAAGAATATTCATGGCTAATTAGGTTGAGTACACTGTTTATCTTTCGAAAAACATATTTTTTCTTTTATATCTCAAAAGATTTAAGAATTTTTATTTTTTATTTTTAAATATTAATTTTTTTATATTTGATTGTTTATTCTATCAATTTTAATAGAGTAATTTTTGACAAAATAAGTAATAGAAACTAACGAAAAAGTTATCTTACAACACTTAGAGCAACTTCAAGGGATTATGTAAACCCATCCCTTTAGTTATTTTAGATAAGTTTTTCCTAAAATATTGCTCAAGGGACTAGCTATTGGGCTATCTAAAATAGATAATCTCATTTTTCCTCGCTAGACGTAGCTAGCTGTTCTCCCTCGCTGGCTCTCTCTCTCACTCTCTGTCTCACCGATATTCAGCACAGAAGATCACCAATATTCAGCACAGCTCCACTGACTCCACCGGCTTCAAGGTATAGGTTTCATACATGCCTTCAGATTTTTGGAAGATCTGAATGTATAGGTTTCATACATACATTCAGATCTCCAAAAATTCTCTGGTATGTTTCGGTATTTATTTTGGGTATTTGTTTGATGGGTTTACTTAATTTGTGATTTTTGTATTGTTGATCACTGGTAGCTTTGGATGAGTTCATCACTAATATTTGTTTGATGGGTTCACTGGTAGCTTTGGACATCAACTCATAATTTTCTAGTTTTATCTTTTGGGGCTATGTCATTCATTTAATAAACTACCAATGTCCTTTACAATAAGGAATTGTTTCTCCTTTTCAAGTTTTTTTTTTAGATTTCTACCAGTTAATCTAAAATTCAACAATTGATTTAGGAAGAATTCTTGGGCCTGCAACAGAGAACTGCAAAGGGTTTGTCATTCATATTGTTGATGATAAATAGAGGATTTTTTGTGTTTCCTCCCCTTTGTTTAAGACAATAATTTTTGTTTTAGGAAGTGAAGATGGTAATCAAGTTCCTGGAAATTTTTAAAATTTGCTATCTTTACAAAACCCATGTGACTACCAATCAAGCTAGCTAGTACCTTCACAATAGGAGAAAAATTAAAAACCAGTCAGATGAGAGACACTGAGAATCATTTTGAACTCAAGTTAAAGTAAAGAGATTTGAGGTGGGAGCTTCTATCTCTTTATTTTAAGGTTTGTTGTTGAGTCCATGGCGTTGTAGTCAAACTAGTTGTAAAATCGCGTGAAGATAATCAATAGACTAGTAAAGTGTTGAAGTGTTGTGATAATTGTAGCCTAAATGAATATTTCTAAGATCCGTTCAGTCTACTTGGGGATGATAAACTTTTGAGAATTTGCACATGCATAGTTTGCAATGGTAGTAGAGCAAAGATTATTGTTGAGATCGTTAACATGTTTAAAGAAGACATATTGGCATAGGGTTTGCGAGTTCTTCAGCGAATACAAACCTAAGTCATGCCCTAGTCGTAGTCAAAATTCTTTGATGAATCGTTGGTCGGCAATTCAACTAACCACCAACAAATTTTGTGGGTGCTTTGCATAGATAGAAAGATTGAATCAAAGTGGCTTGACAAAGAAAGACAAGGTATGAGTGAATATTTTCTTATAAAATAGTGTACTTTTAATGACAAATTAATGAGTTTTGTTGTAATTTTTTTGTAGATTCGTGATGCCAAGAACTTGTACAAGTAACTCCATAAATCTTCTTTTCAGTTTGAATATTGTTGGCATGATTTAAGGTATCAACCAAAATGGATGGAGGATTCCCAAGCAAAGAAGCAAAAAAAAAACATAATGCTACTCCTGGCAGCTCTGTGCCTTCTACAGCGGACTACATAAATTTAGGAGATGACGGTGGGTACTATAGATCCTTAGACAGGCCACCTGGAAGGAAAGATGAGAAAGCACAATTACGAAAATCGAAGAGCAAATAAGCTAGAGGTGATGAACTTGTTAATCTCTTAGCAGATATGAAGGAAGATAAAAAGGTAATGAATGAGAAGAAATTTGAAATGTTTGAAAAATATTATCTTTAAAAACAGGAACGTCTACTGCAAGAAAAACAACGTTTACTGCAAAAGAAAGAGAAAATGCAAATGGAGAAACTAAAAGAGGAAGATCGAATAATGTCGACGGATACGAGTTGCATGCTGAAGTTGCAAGCTGAATGTTATCAGCGTCGCCAAATGAAAATCTTGGGGAAGAAGATGTAGTTCTTTTTTATTAATAGACAAACAACTGTAAGTAGTAGTACAAGTACTGTAATAACATTTGATTAGGTAGTGCCTAGTTTTCATGCATATTTCACTAATGCTCGACTAGATCAGCTTGGAGTTTGGAATGACTTTCTTTGTCTCTAATGCAATATTAAGTATTGATAAATTGGAGCAATTATGAACTCCGCTCAGGTATGACTGTGGCAGTGGGATTCTCATCCATTGTATCATAACTAATGTTTAACTGATTATTGTTTCACTCATCCTTGACAATCATTTTATGTAATATTATGCAAGCCTTCATAATATCCTTAAGCAATTCAAGTGTCCAGAAAGGTGCTGGTCCACGCACTATAGCAAATCGTGCTTGGAGCACTCCAAATGCTTGCTCAACATCCTTTTTTGTTGACTCTTGAAATTTTGCAAAATATATTTACTTATTGCCCCTTGGAGATGAAATTATTTTGACAAATGTTGCCCATTTTGGATATATACCACCAGCAAGGTAATATCATATTGTATAATCGTTTCCGTTGACTGAGAAATTGACTAGAGGAGCCTGACATTCTGAAAGGAGAGCAAAAATAGAAGAGCGTTCTAGTACGTTGATATCATTATGAGATCCAGGTAACTCAAAAAAGGCATGTCAAATCCGTAGATCATATGAAGCCACCGCCTTCAAAATAATTGTTGGTTCATGAACGTGACCAGAATACATACATTTCCATGTTGTTGGACAATTCTTACATTTTCAATGCATACAATCAATGCTACACAACATCCCAGGAAACCCACGATTGATACCCATTGCTACTAATCTAGCAATATCATCGTTGTTTGGTGACCTGAGGTATTAATAAAAAAATTGCTACTACCGCCCTCACAAATCTTTCTAAGCTTTCTATTGCAGTGCTTTTGCCAATACTCACATAATCATCAACAACATCTGCTGCAACTCCATAAACAAGCATCTTTATGGCGGCTGTCATCTTTTGAAGGGAAGACAAACGAGTAATTTCAACAACATTTTTTTTTTTGGACAAAATATGGATCATAATCTTCCATCATGAAAAAAAAAAATCTTCCACCATGGATAGAATACGAAGAAAAATTGTTCGATTCATTTGAAAACCTTATTCGAAATAAATTTGGGGGATAGACAGACGAATCAACAAAATTATCATGATACAGTCTCTCGTGCCATTGAACTCGATTGCGAAAAATAACGGAATGACCTTGAATGGAACCACGACGAACACCAAAGCTTTCCTCGTTATTGCGTTTGTTCATTTCGATAGCACAAATTGTTACCATCTCCAATTCATCATCGGAGTCAGAATCATCAAGAATCATCTTCATTGCATGATGACGAGCCATAATATAAACACAAAGAAAAGTGCAATGACAATAAATAGATTTGAAGTGTATGACAATGAGAGATGGAAGATCCTATTTATACATATCCTAAAATATGACCGTTGTAATATAACTGTTACAAATATGACAGTTGAAAAATTCAAATTTTAAAATTTTAAATTTCGTAGCCGTCATAAATATAACAATTATTAATAAAAATTAAAATTTTTAAAATTTTGATGACATGGCGCAACACGTCAACATGTGTTGTCATCAATATGGTGATGACATAACATATTATATAGAATTTTAGATTGTAATAATTAATAATTAGTTAAAATTAGTTGAATGATTAGTTAAAATAGATAGCGTGGTTAAAATAAATTTAAAAAAATGATTAATTAAAATAGATAATATAATAAAAAAATATTTTTTTGCTGGTTATTTTACATTGCTCCATTCGAGTTGCTCTTATAATTCGGTTACCAGAATTTTAGACTTTGAATATACAAAATTTTAAAATTTTAAATTTATTGAGGTACAAAATGCGATTCCTCGAAAATTTCTTGTAAAATTCGTAGGTATAACTTTCAGAAACCCTAAAACTCTGAAAACCCTGGGAACAGAATCGCAGAGAAAAATGACTCAAAAGGCCAGTTTGTTCAAAGGCCAACAAAAGAAGAAATCGATTCCTCCCAGTCGCCATGGGAAAATTCCTCACACTCGCAAAGGTTCTCTCTCTCTCTCTCTCTGCAAATACACCTACGCATATGTATTTATATGTATAGGTATTAGTTGAAC
>CM042189.1:7577038-7599548 GCA_023539305.1 Ilex asprella
AAATACACCTACGCATATGTATTTATATGTATAGGTATTAGTTGAACGAGGTGTTATTGTTGAATTTAAATTGCAGGGAAGAAAATCGTGAAGCCTTTGAAGGTGACAAAGGATATGGACGCTGATCGTGTGAGCTTTCTTATCTCTCTACCCATACCATACACACGGATATACACACTCTCTCGCTCTTAAATTCTTACCGCCGTTCATAAGCAAACTAGTAAACTGCGTTTGTTGACATTAATTCAGTTTTGGGATGCCAATTCTATCTATAAAGTCACTTTTTTTCTAAGTAATGTTAACTTCTATTTTTTGATAACGTAAATGCTATTGTATGGATACATTGTTGATATTCTGTATTCCTGTTCACTTTTTGGTGGTAGATATTAAATTTCTTATTTACCAATTCAGAAGAAAGAAAATCAAAGAACAAGTTGATTGTGTTTGCATAGATGATAAGTGACTAAATTAACTGATTAAGTTAATCCAATGAAGTCCTTAAATTTAATTAGAATTCAGGAGCCTGTAGATATTAAAGTTCTAATTAGAATTTAGGACAATGATATTGATGGAAATATTATCCAGATTTGCTTGTTGGTGCAGTTCAATGATATTCAACACCAGTTAACTACTCTAGGCATATGATCTCTTGCCTCCTATCTATATGCCCTTCTTTGATAAAATTCAAATGCGCTAATTTTTTTTTCTTTGTTTCATCTGTACCAAGCATTGTTGTAATATTGAAGGTAGGCACACTTTGGTGGTGGCCCTTAATTCATATAATCAAATAGGCTGGTTTGTTTAAAACAGTATTCTCCACTATGAAACAATTTGCGAATCCTGGGTAAAAGTTTAACTGATCATTGCATAAGTTCTATGTAATGTGCGTGCCGGTACTTAGATCTCGATCCTCTCCATTACACTTTCACTTAATGATAGATCAACCAAAATTAGCCTCAGGTAGGCTTGTTGCATAGGTGGTACATTGAGAATAAAGAATGATAGATTAAGGGTCTATTTATTAGGAAGAAAATAATGATGAAAAATAAAAATCATAAAAAGTGAAGTGAAAGAAAAAAAAACAAAAGAAAATATATTTTCATGTATGTAGTTGGTTAGCATGAAAAACTTGTAAGAAAGTAAAATTTTCAGTCTATTATTTGAAAGAAAGGAAAATTCTAAGAATTTTTTTAATTATCTGAATTACCCTTAATGTATTAAACTAGTCTGAAGGAGAAAAAAATATATTATAATTAAAATTTTAAAAAGTGACTCTTAACTTAGTTTTGAGACAAGGATCGGCCCAAACTCAGATCTTCGGGTCAAATTATATAGTTTGTTTAACTCATACAAAGTTTTTTTTCAAAATCAACAATGAATTGAATATTTTAAGCAAAATAAGGGTAAAATAGGAAGGTAGATTATGAAGCACAATTTTCTTGATTTTTCTTGTGTTTTTTTGCAAGAAAAAAAAAGCTGGTTGGTTATGAGAAAATCTAAGCATAGAGGAAACTTATTTCTTCCATCATTTTTCATTTTAGACTAACCAAACACTGAAAATTTTGATTTTTTTGGGGTATTCTTTACCATTATCCCACTAAATATGCAGACCATAAGAGAAAAAGAGAGATAAGACCCATAAAAGAATAAAAGAGTAGGTGGTGAAAGATTCAAATAGAATGGGTCAAAAATATATCGATGGAGGACATGGTAGAGAAGAAAACGAAATAAAAGATTTTAGTAATGCAGTATCAACTTTCAACCGATTTCAGGCTATCCAAATCCAGCTAACTTTCAGGAGCTTACTATACTCCTAACTTTACATGAATAAAAGACTTCCATACCATAACCCAAAAACAACTTTTCTAGTCCAATCACAAGATAATTGAAAGTTGATATTAATCTATTATTTCACTTTGTTTTATTTATTCAATAATTAATAACTAAAAATAATTTAAATCAAGATCAGATTATTTTTCGGTGGGTGCAGTAGTGTTATCCAGCTTATATATTGTTACTAGTTTCCATACATATCCGTAAAGGATGAGTTTCTGGACATACAATGTTGTTGTGTAAAGCAACACTTCTACACTAATTCAAGTATTCAATCAACCCATTAAAGAGGCCTATTAGACTAACATTATCCCTTTATATAATTTGATGTAAAATGATTCAAGAGTAGTAGAGTGATGTCTCTGTTTTGGTTCCTTAAAGTTACTTTTCACTAGTTTGTTTCAATAAAACTAGCAATTCACGATGTGTGTCACACGTGAATATATTTAATTAATATTTTTTTATAAAAAAATAATGTATATTTGTTATTAAATTGAATAATAAATTATGTGTCAAATAATTAATTCTTATTTAATTATTGCTAAACCTAATTATTGATCTATTATACCCCTTTTTAACTGCCCAATATGTCAATTTTTTAGGTATCTTCCCAGTCCTTTTAGGCATGTCCTCTTTTGTTTAAGAACTTTAATATCTACCACCAAAAGGTAAGTTTAACTAGGCTTGGCTCAACATTTGTGCTGTGTTAGCTGTATATAATTGACGTCTTGGAACCATTTTTGAGGAAAAATGGCTGATAACTCCTTGGAAATCCAAGGAGAATCAATCTACGGCAGATTTAATTACCAATGAAGGCCACCATCATCAGTGCTAAAATCACCCACTCGACAATCAGTCCAATTCAGTCAGGTTAGTGAAAACCTCCAAACCGATTGAAACCAATAGTCCTTATTTCCATGTTGCCTCAAAGCAATACAAACTCCATAACTTTCCCACTTTGCAAGCAATGCCATTGATTCATTATTCTAAGTGGTGCTAACTACAAATGATGGTTTATGTGGTTCATCCCCAGTAGTTGAGAATAGAGCTTTATATAGGTTAATTCATGTTTGTTTTGTTTAAATTAAAAACTGTTTGTAAGAATAGATATGACATCAAATCTGGTTGAAGGTGAGAATTTTAGACATGACACATTAATACAATATGAACCCAATACAAAATTAGAGAGGTAAAGTTGTACCTAAATTTGTTGGTGTAAAATACGGGTCAAATTGTTTAAGAAAACTAATTAACCGGTCATGATCCAATTTTGACATGGCGAACCACTTGAATTTAAACATGTTGACTCACTTCTTACTCGAACTTGGATAACTTGAAGGAATCCAATTAGCCCACTTAAATTTGGGTATGAGTGAAAAAAAAATGTTGCAATATTTTTGCTCCTAGTGAGTCTCTACCTCAAACCCTCCCCATGCCCCAACCCTCCAGCTTTTTCCACCCCACTTTCTTACAGCACAATCCAAGTGAGTGACATCTGGGGATTGAATGATGTTTATAAATGATTTGAAAATGGTTTGAAATTGAAACTGAGTGTGCTACACCTGAATGCAAGCTTAGAAGTTATCCATGATGGAATAAACCTTAGGTCCCAGTTCCTGCATGATCAAGTGATGGGTGGTTTTTCTTCATTTTGGTTTGCATTGAAAACTTTTGGATTTGAGGATTTCTAATTTGTTTTCTTGGGTTGAGCTTGTTCTTCATGTAAAATATTGGGGTTTCACCATAATCTTATTAGAAATCTTGGGATTTCACTGCAATAAGAGGGAGAGACATCCCTGGTTGAAATCATATGCTGGATTCAGTTGATTTGAAAATGGTTTCCCATTGAACCCAGATGTGTTGCACCTGAATGTGATCTTAAAAGTCATCTGTGGCTCACCATGGGTTCACGCTGGTGTGTTATTTAAAATTTAATCAGGGGTTGATTTTTTCAGTTGGATTTGCATTGAAAATTTTAGATCTAAAGATTTTGGATGGATTTTCTTGGGTTGAGCTTGATCTTCATGCAAATGGTTTGAAAAACCTTTGGTTTTCACCTTAATCCATCTACTCCATGCTTAGAAAAAAATATCTTTGCAAATTTTTAGGGTTCTTTTTATTTATTAAGCCTAATATGTGTGATTTTTTTGGGTAAATTTCGTAGTCCAATTGAGTGAATCAGTCGTAATGGGGGTTGTATCCATCCTAATACGGTTCATACATTAAATGCATTACACGGGTCATGTTCATGTTACTCATTAATAAATATGTAGGATTAGCATCATGTTTTCTGAATTAAACAGATCAGTTTAGAGTTGAGTAGTATGTGACGTGAACCTGAAATGGCACGACATAACTGGATTGCTATCCCTTTAATTAATTCACTCCTCATTCCATGACAGTTGAAATAAACATCATCATCTAGACTTGGGTCCTCTAGGAAAATGGAGGCTTTGCCATATTGCTTTGTGTGTGACCATTTCTAGTTTCTTGAAATGCCAATTTAGAATTCATAATTTCCTTTTTCAAATCCAATGGCCATTTATGGCCATTTTTCCTAATGGCTCAATATTCGATGATGGGTTTCTAGATTAAACTCTGCAATAATTTTGGTCATTCACATTTCACAGTATCTTCTCTTATTCACATTCTCATTTTTCAAATTTTGATTCATTTGTTTCCTTTTTCGTTTTACTTTTCATCTTGTAACATTATCAATGGTGGAACATTTATGTTATTCTATTCTAGGGCTAGAATGTGTGGTAATGGAACTTGAAGTTGGTTGTTTATGGAATTAGGAAACAATTCTTTGTTTTTACTCTGGCTTTGTCTGCTTACACACCTATGCTTACATACTTTCCATGGATTCAGTTGGTTCTTTCATTGAATTAGGAAGTAATATTGTATTTTCAATTTGGTTTCGTCTGTTTCATTGCTAGTCACATTACTTACGCACTTGTTTCTGTGGTGATTTTAGATCTTTGGTATACGGATCTGTGGGGATTTTACACATTACTATACCAATTTCTGGCAGTACCCCCTTTGTCTTTTAATTAATTTTTGCAAAAAAATGACTCTTTCTTTTTCTTTTTCTGCCTCCTTTTTTTTTTCTCTTTTCTTTTTGGCGACCAGGAACTGAGCAAGTTCATTAACTATTGCAATGAGATGAAAGCAGCTACTGCTGCTAACAAGGAAGGTGGCCAATTAAGCATTGTTAAGCCACAAGCAGAGTCCACCAGTGGTGCAAAGAAATAATTGATACGAGACTGGAGCAGCAGGGATAAACAGAACGATAGATTTAGAAGCACACTGTAGACTAGCAATAGCTTGTTTGTTTTCTTGTTAGCACAATGTGAACTGGCAATAAGTTGTTCTTTGTTACCTTGTTTAACTGCTATTGGTAAAGTTTTGATCGATTGTGTGTTTTTGGCATGGTGGAAAACATTTCAGCTACTAATATCAAAGGAAAAGGAAAAGAGGGGTTGACATTCCAGCAGAGATGGCTGGATTGAGGGGTCCCTTTGTAGGTTTGTGATTAATTATTGTAATTTACTTTTTATGATTCGCTTAAAAGTGTTCATTCACCCGACTGATATGTCACGCAAGATTGTCTACCATCTATTTCTTTGAGACCCTGTTATAGGCAATAAACTTGTGTATTGTGTATGACCTTATAGGTATAGGCGAAACTTGTATGGGCTAAACGTATAAAGTTTGAAATTCATGCTAACAATTGCCTGCTTGATGTGAATTCATTGATTCTTGACTTTTAATCTCAAATTATTTTTTTTGTGATGACATAATAAAACAAAAATTAGTACATAACTTTAAAAAAAAAGTAAAATCACCTTTTGATTTCAATAATAACATAAGAGGAATTAGGCATGGCATGAACAAGGCGACTAAATTAAGTATTGCATCTTTTTTATTTTTTATCTTTTGGGGGGAAGGAGAAGGAGAAGGAGAAGGAGAAGGAGAAGGAGAAGGGAAAGGAAAATTTGAACTGTTGATCTCAAGAAGGTAAAATTTTTACAAGATAGAGTATTATTAGATCAACAACCCATTGATTAAGTATCGCATCTAGAAGGCCATTTATGTTGCAATTTGGACAGTCATATTTTGGGATTAAGTGTGTGGCTCATGGGTTCAGAGTTTCCAACTAAAGAGCTTTTTTCTCGAACAAGTCAAAAATAGTGACTGAGAGTCCGATTGGTTGGTTGAGAGAGAGAGAGAGAGAGAGCAGATGACTTTGGACAACCTCTTATGAGAGTAAACTCTAAATACCTGCAATCATTTACAAATTACATTTATTAGTTCAATTTGAGAGATATCAGCAAGAATTAAACCCTTGATGTCTAGGTCTACAATTCGTCTAAGTTTAACTCCGCACTGTTGGACTACCCGTGCAAGTTATCTTTCTGAACATGTTGTTTGTATGTTTTTCACTTATTTTTTGGTAATAAACAAAAAATATGCAAATTTTGTGATTAACCTCCTAGGAACACAAAATTCGAGTCCTACATACCGGGGTAATTTGTTTATTATTATTAATATTTTGAATCTAATTTATTGACTTACTCAGTTTCTAACACTTAATTAACAGTGGCTCTTAATATTAATTAAGACTCACAGTCAATTCAATAGTTGTGATGGAATAAATTAATAAATTATGTTAAAAAAGTATTATTATTAGAAAACCTGAGGGGGTGGACTAAGATAGATAATTTTAGACATGATCTTGAGAACTCAACACTAAATTGATATAGAATTATCATATTGGAATTTAGTCATACTATAGTCTGATAATAAACAGGTGGATATGTTAGACCCATCAACTAAATAGTCGATCGAATTTCGGCTTTAGAATTCGTACACAACATAAACCCGTTTATAAATGATTATAAAAAAAATTGGATATGAGTTAAACAAATTTTGATACAAGTAACTTAGAGAAAACACAAATTTAACACAATATGAACCATTGACAGCCTCTAGGATGGACCATTGATCACGAGCTTCTTCATTCTTCCAATCTCTTTGCATAAATGGAACCAACAATCAAAACAAGCCTCATCACTTGTAATTACTTGGATCCAAAGAACTACACCTCATAGGATACAAAATGGGGCTAACATTTCACCAGCTTTGATGAGGATGACAACTTTGCAAATTTCAATAGAAGGCATAAATGTTTCTTTCTAACTCCTTTTACCTACATATTGCGACATATTTTTCACTGCAAGCCACCCATTTAATGAAATGGGTGGTCTAATGCGTGAGACAAATCACTATAGGATTTATAAGAGGGTCAGATATACGCAGTCTTATCCCTTAAACACAGTTTTGTTTCGAACCCATGTAATGCCATGTAGAAATTTAAATTACAAGTGATATCAATACGTCTTAAAGCCATGCACTAAGAAAAATGACAGTTTCCTAAATTAGAAGGATCAAAACATACTCAGGTTCACTTATAAACAAATAGAAGCTCAATAACTTAAGATAGACTATTTCACATGCCGCTTCCTTATTCGCATTAAGCAAGATAATGCATAAACTCTCGCCATGTAAAAAGAATTGGAAGATCCTCAAATTATTTTGCAATTGGTGAGGAGTCTAACCCAAAGCCGACGTAAAAAAAAAAAAATCAAAAGTAGAAAAAAAAATGAACAAAGATGGGGGGAAGAAAAGCAGAACCTACAAAAATGGAACATGTAGACAGATTCAAGCCAGTTAAGCAGCTAAGCAGGACAGCATTACTCTATGAAAAAACTATTTACTTGAAAAGTGTCTCAGTTCTTTGAATTCAAAGGGAAGGTCACGTACTGCCATAGTCTAACCCATGGCTATCAGAAAAGGAATCACAGTGTTTAAATACCCTCTTCTACTAGAGTTAAAAGCAGCCCCGTCAATTATGTCGGATCTAACGTGTCAAAGAACACTTCATTCATACTCAATTCGTTTATTAATTTGTGTCCAATGAATTGTGTCATATTGTATTTATATCATACATGAATCGTATATCACCAATATATAAATGATTCGTGTTGTATATTTTTTTCGATTAACTTTATTCATATCTGATTCGTTTATTAGTTGTGTTGTATCAGATTCACTCATTTACAAAACAAATGAGTTAAGATAGACTAAAACCCACTAATTTTGTGTTGCGTTAATGACCCCCAAATTGAGGGAAAATCAATAGTATCATATTCTCGACAAAATATCAGGATTGGGCTTACCAACAGTGCACGAGTCTGATCAGCTTCTGACAACAGTAGTTTAGAAAATGAAGGAGATTCTACCCCTACGCTCTATTCAATAAGGATACAAGTTGTGTTAGAGCACAAGACTCGTAGACAATTTTCATATAGAGATTCAAAGGGAAAAAAATCTCTGAAAGCCATGTAACAGATCTGAAGCAAACTTCCCATGGTTCGTGACAGAACAATGATTTACTTCATTGGCGAAATCTCTGGTTCAAGTCGAGAATAACCTAGCTGTGACAGGAAAAAGAACAGAAGCATCATCATGCAACCAAACCAGAAGTGAAAGTGAATATGTTCCCCAACTGTAGCCAACTAACATCAGAGATAATATTGCTACTAATGATACACCAAGACGGCATACTATTTTTCATTCCAAGCACGGACCAAGAATACTCTTCAAAATCATCGACGACAGAACCATAACATGTCGAATGGCCATATTTCATACAGGTTCTACGATAAAAGAATTAATTACAAGCAAACAAAGGTAAAATACATAGTAAAGGAAAATTTCAAGTTTAAAAGATGGTGGTTGCTTGGAATCCCTAATCTATTTATTTTCCTACTGATTTTCTCTTCATTTTGTTATCAATCATAAGTGTCCGACATTGTACCAGGGTACCACAAACTGCAAAAGGCCAACAAACAAATCAAGTTCAGCAGTTACGCATGTTTGGTTGGGTTAGCCTACAAATCCGACAAAAAAAAAAATAGGACATTTAAGCAGATACTGATTTTCTGTGTAGATTCCACACTGAAATATCATGGAATTGAAGGCAATCAAGGGCTTATGTCAGTAGAAATTCACATGTATATACTAGTTGCTACTAGACGAGATTCAACCATTGATCATCAAAAAAAAAAATTCTGCATCATCTTAATACCTCACAAACATTGCCCTCAAAGCAATTAAACTTAAAAAAGATCAGAGATGTATACTAACAAATCTAACCTAGATTATCAATGACATATATGCAAGCAATTGGATCAAGAAAATCAACGAAGAATCTCCATTAATTACAATATACAAGATTCTCCAAAAATATAACCGATACCCGCATTCAAATTTAGCATAAATTCTGAAGAACTACGCATCAAAGCATATGGACTGCCAAAACAAGGATAAAAGCAGAGTATTCCTTTTTATTATTGCTTTTTCTTGTTTGCTTCTCTTATTTGAAGTATCACCCTTTTTGTACTGACTTCATAGTTTTATTTCTAAATTACGTTTTGCTGTTGCTGATAAAAAGAAAAAAGGGATAAAAGCAGGTTATTGAACAAAACCTCATCAAAGTAAAATTCCTGGTAACTCCAATACAACCACCCAATTTTTTTTCCTTCTCTACCTATACTGTCAACCACAAGGCAGGTCTACTTGAGCTCAATTATGTTCTTCTCTTGGTGCTTCTCATGTTTTCAAAGCTTCCTTCAAAATGTACATATCCCTATTAGTTTCATTATTCAAGCACTTGTTCTACTGGTATCAACTTTCAACAGCACGTCCAGCATGCACCACTTAACAAATGCACCAAAGAGCTTACTTCAAAATGTCATTCTTTTGCCACAGATAAATCTCAGAGACGTAGCAATACAGCTTGTTTCAAAACCAAGTAGAAAATGAAGGAAGCATAACATTTTTTCTTTTCTTTTTTCGAGAAAGCCAAAAATTTCAACTAGCGAGTGTGCTCAGGTTGCCTTGTTACAAAAAGTGATGAATCTAGTAACAACACTACAATGGAAATTTTCCATTCTGAAAACCTCACTTTCCATCTAAACAAAAACAGTCAAAGAAGACAAAAACCTTACATACACATGCTTATTATGTCGAGTTCAATTCAACCCTTCAACCACAGAGACAGTTATCACCCCAACAAAACTGAACACTGAACTATTAGCCCCAACAGAACTGGATACTACTACTATACCCAAAATTCATGAATGTAGTAGCATTCATCTAAGGCCAGCTTCATAAATAACATTTCTAGAAATTTTTAATTCGTTGTCATTGTACCTTATGCATTATAAAGTGAGGATATGCTTTCTAGTCACACCACAGTGCCTCCAACAGGGACAGATCGAAACAAACACAGAGTTAACCAAAACTAGAACTCCAGATCATTCCCTCCATACAGATAAAGACATTGTAACTTTCAATACAACACCAGTTATCCATGTACAAGCAAAGACAACCCCCTCCCACAACAAAATATCTTCTTCTAGAAGTATGTTCAATAGGAAAAGCAGTATGGATAAGGAAGACAAACAATTTTCATTGAAAACATCAATGTTATAAATCCTCTGTGAACTTATACAATCAAATGGAACACACAATTGTGATCAACCGGAGCTGGACCACAACAGAATAAGAGTCTATACATACCTGCACAATATCAGATTGGGAGGAAAAAATAGAATTAGAGATCGATGAAGGTAAGGATACAGGATCTTGTGAGTAGGAAGCAAAAAATATCTATTTTAATTTTATAATCGTAGTAGTCAAATCACGTATCGGAGAGCATTTCGTTATATATATACCCCTTTATAAAAAAATCAGACTCATACTAATATAACATTTCATTAATATTCCACCAACTATTCAAATTCTCAATATAATTCAGTTTTATAAAAATGCAAAGACCTCTAATTCAAACTTCTAACATCAACTGCTTGAACAACTTAGGCTCCGTTTGGTAACGTTTCCGTTTTTCATTTTTCAAAAACGAAAAACAAAAACCAAAAACGTCTTTTTTTTTTTTCTTTTTTAAAATCATCCATCGTTTATCAAACGATGACAGAAACGAAAAACATAAATAGTTACCAAACGAGTTTTTTTTCTTGTTTTCTCTAAATAACAAAATAAAAATGAAAAACAAAAAATTTAAACGTTACCAAACGGGACCTTAAATATTAATTAGGAATTTTAAATTCAATTGAACAACATTAACAACAAATTTTATTTTATTTTTTTAAACCATAACCACTAAAACGACGTTGTTTCACTGACTAGTGATTTAAAAATAAATTTTAAGATAAAACGATGTCATTTCAGCCAAAAAAAAATCAGAATCATCATGTTCGAATCATACTATACAGGACAAAAACGATGCAAAGACACAATCCGTATCATATGATACTAATAACTACGTTTATAATCATCCATTTTTGAATCTAATAGATGTTCCAGAAAATGATTGCTATCCTGAAATTTTTGCCATTCCAAAATGAAAAAGAAAAATGACTAGGTCAAAATAAAATGCAATTTTGAAGTTTTGGCAACACTTTGCTTGCGTAGATAGGGAAGCATGAACCACAAACTGCATATTGATATACCCTACAACAATACATTCTTGTTACCACAAGATATACTATCAACCGAAGATCATTTGATTGGAATGAAATTTGGAGTGGGTACACTCGAAGATTTGAAAATGATGGTATTCTTTCTGAAGTAAATCTGTTAGAAGATCAATTTGGATTGACTCTAGTTTGCTTAAAAAATAGAGTTTAAGGTACCATAGGTGCAGCAATTAGGCAAAAATTTACAACTAGTTCTCATAAATTGCCAACTGATGACCATTTCACCACTTTTCATGAAGATACTAGACCTAGAGTGTTCAAAGCTTAATAATGTTTGTTTTTGTCCTTCAGTTAGCTAACAGTAACACTCCATTGGGTGCCTGGAACACGGCCAAAAGCCTTGGTCTAGAGAATTACAAAGCATGAAACAACATTCATGCTGCCAACTACTATAAAGAGATGCAAGCAAGCAAATAACTATCAGAGAAGCATGCCTATCACAATTGTTTCACACTAAGTATTAACTCAAAAACTCAAAGAATTATTATATCCTTACCTCCATATAAGTTTCAGTTCCTCATTTCTGAAAACTCAATTCAACATATATAAAATCTGAAATTAAATACTATTACATAAGCATGCCCATGACAATCGTAGCACACTAATTAGTGCACAATAGTATTCCAAATATTACTGCATAATTTCCCTCATGAAATAAACAACAAACCATAACAGGAAAAACAGCCACTACTCAATTCCTAAAACCCAAACTACCTTCACCAATCACTCTGCCACCCCAGTTCTAGTCTCTGTCTTTCCCTCTGCTGTTCCAGACCTCACTTCTGCCTTCCCTCCAGCTGCCCCAGCTCTCATCTCAGGCTTCAACTCCCCAGAGCAACAACCATCACCATGGTGGTGGTGGTGATGGTGATGATGATGAAGATGAGGCTGATGCTTCTTACCCTTCAACTGCTTCCTCATATCATATGCATCCTCTCCATCTGCGTAATACTTCGCCTCTACATCATGAATCTTGTAGCCCAACGTCTCTGTATATAAATTAAAGGCGGCACGGTTACTCTTCCTCACGTGCAGCGACACATACTCCGCACTAAACACCTATTCCACATGAAATCCCAGGATAACTTAGTCATGAAGATGAAGAGACTGAAAAGTATTTATTTTGCTAACATTATCAACCAAAAAAAAACCCAAGGTATTCCCAAAGAACCTATGGACAAACAATGCAATCTAGCATGGCTAAAAATAGAAAATTCCAAAAGTTTAAGGGACTAATGAAGTTATTGTTTATTTTCCCAATGACGATGTCAATCAACCAATACATTCCTGAAGAATATAAAACGAATTATACGACAACCCAACAAATAAATAAATATCAACAATTCAACCATTCGGCCCCAAATACCTTTTCTAAAGGCAGACTTAGGATCTATTCGTGCCAGAAACTCACAACCATGTATAGAATACCCACAATAATAATGGAGCAAACCCAATAAACAACAACAACCCAATAAAAACAACCACAACCCAGTTCTGTAAAAACGAGAAACTCACAAACCCAAACTAATTCAGTTGACAGGGCTAAAAAGAACACATTTTTTGCTTCCTCAACATCACCGTAAGAACAATATAGTACACCAAACTATTTCCAATGAAACAAGAAGAAAAATAAACATGAAATCAATTACCCAAAAAACTGAATTTTCAAAAATTTCAAAGCTCCCCACCTGTTCCATGGCGTTCTGAGCAGCAGTCATGAGCTTTGTGGCAATACCCAATTTCCGATGGGTCCTCAGAACAGCAAGCGAGGTGATGTGACCGTGACACTCCGAGCTCTCCTCCTCCATTTTGGCCAAGACGTAGCCGACGATTTTGCCATTGTAGTCTTGAGCAACATAGAGGAGTTGTGGCCATGAAAGGATGTGGTAGAAGTAATATTTCATCTGGTAGTTCTCTGGAAGGCAAAAAAGGTTGCAAGCCTGCATAGCCAGGAGGTCATCTAGTGTGGCTTTGCGAATACACACCATGATTACTGTTTTACAAGTTGGTTTACTTTTGGGTTATAGGGTTAGGGTTTGTGTGTGCGTTCAATGGGGGAGACAGAGAGAGGAGACTCTGGTGGTTTGATCCTGTTTTTGATGATGAGTTCGGTAAATTTGATGGATATAAAAGAGTTAATTGGGCTTATTTTGGGTTGGCCCAAGTTGGGGAATAGGCTCTTTAATTTTCTTGGTTGATTTTGGGTTGGCCCAAGTCTGGGCATTGGCTCTTTAATTTTCATTTTTGGATTTTTTGCTCTGTCCTTTTGTTGTTAAATATAATACAAAAATCATACCCTATTAACCCCTATGGGCATTGGGGGCGGCTGTAGGGCATTAAGAACAGGGGTACTGGTCCACCTAGGAATTTTTTTTTATAATCTACATATATTTTTGATATTTTTTTAGGGATGTTCATGAGTCGGCCGGATTAGGCCAAATTTTTTTTTTCGGACCGAAGTAAAGAGTGTAGGCTCAAATCCCTACCCCTATCCAAGTGAGTTATCATATGGATCGGTCTGACTTTGAGTAAGGGTAGACTACTTGTAACTCAACCCACCATTCACTGGACAGACTTATTAGGTGGGCCTTATGGACGGGCTTGCTGGATGGGCCTTTATATATATATAATTTTCGGAGCTCAAAGTAATTTTCAGATACTAGATGATCAGACAAAAAATAAAATAAAATAAGTGAGACGGATATATTTAATCCATTCTTATTCAATCATTCCCAAACATGGAACAAGGTAAAAATACATCACATTCCTATTCAAACTTGTATAAAAAACTCAGTTGCATATGTTTGGATTGGTCTTTATCAAACCAATCCAATCCTAGCTAGTGAAGTTTATCAAACGCCCCTGCATGCCTACGGTCTTATTTGGAGAACAATAATCTTAATTAAAAACTAATATGTAGTACTTAATCGCTTCAATAATTCAATAATCATCGCATATTTAGAGCTTAATTGTTCTCAATAATCTAGTATGAGAATTTCTATCTAGCCCATGTTTATCTTTATGAATAAACTTAATTCTAGAAAAGAACTTAATTTTAAGAAGAGAATTTGATTATAGGAAAAGCAAGGAACTTGGTTTTTGAATTTTTTTTAGAATATTCAATCAAAGGGTATAAGATTTCCATCATTGAACCCCAGTTTAGGAGATCCAATACCATTGGGCATTTGAAGATAATAGTAACCTTATTTCTAATTTGAATTATCTATTAATTAATTATCCAAACATAATAATCTTTTGATTTGGGTTGTTTGATAGTATAATTTAAAGTTTAAAATTGAATTTTTTAAGTACCGAATGAATTAAACTTATTTGATAATTTTAAACTCATACTATTTAATATTTTAAGCACTTCTTAAAAATAGGCTAAAATTTTAAGTAGCAAGCCACATTTATCACTTAATGCTTAAAATTTTAGTTAATAAGGATTTTTATCAATTATTTGTAATGGACAAATATACCCTCAATGCATTTTATACTCTTATCTTTTCAACACCCACCATCCACCACCACCACTGTGCTACCGCCAACACTACCATTGTGTTGCCGCCATTACTATCATTATGTCACCACTACAGTTATGCCACCTTGGAAACCATTGTGTCACTGCCGCCACCACAACTACTGTGCTACCTCCATCACTACCACCATCACCATTGTGTTGCCGCCAACATTACTATTGTGTTGCCGCCAATAATACTATCATTATGTCACCATTACAATTGTGCCACCGCCATTACCATTGTATTACCACCGCCACCACAACAATTGTGTCACCGTCACCACCATCATTATGTTACCATCACCACCACAACCATCATCGCCACAACCACTATTGAGATGGTGGTGATAGGAATAAGGTAGTTACAAAGAGATGGTTAAAAAGAATGACGAAATTAAAATAATAATAATTTTTAGATTGCATCTTATATTTGTCAAACAATTTGATTCAATTTAATATTTAAATTTCAGTTGATACCAAATAGTTTACGAATTAAAAATTTCAACATTAAACACTTAAAATTCAACATCTAATATGTAATGTTTAGCTTTAAGTTTTATCAAAAACCACCATCTCAATTTTCATTCCCAACCAAAATTCTTCTGTTCAATCGAGGCCTACGTGCTTGGTAGACTCAAAGTCAAAACACAAAGTCGGGGTATATTTTGTCACTTACTAATCATATACGACAAATATAAATAGTATCTCGAGTTAATAACATCTAAAGTTCTTTCAACGGATACACAAGTTGCAAGTAAACTCATATAGCTTAATCACATACCATTCTGCTTTTCATAGGAAAACCCAAGAGCCTTCTGTCTGTACCAGCAACCTTATTGTCTTAATAAAGAAATATATGAGTTCTAGTTGTCTTTTGCTAGTAGTATTTCAGAGCGAGAGAGAGAGCAAAAGACAACAACTAGATGAAGATCCAGTGTTGGTGGTTGCACAAGGATAGGATTGCAATAGAGCTTTACAAATGAAATTAACATCTTTCCACGACTTTGATTTAGAACAATACCATTAAAATACATTTTATTGGTTTGGTCTCTTAACTTGTATGAAAACTCAACTGTTTTCCAAAATATTTGGGCTTAAGCTTATCAGTGGATCAAATTTTAATTCGAATTCGATTAATCGAATACAAATTGATATTTTTTACCAATAATTTGAACCTGAATCCGTTATTTTATATTTTACGGACTTGAATTTTGTTACAGCGGATAGAATGGATTGGATTGCATTTCTTTATCCCAGCCCCTTGTATTTTACCCACGGATTCATAGCATTATTTATCCACACCAATGTCTGTTAAGTATATAAATGCCTCCTGTGGGACTCTCATCGTTCCTATCAAATCATCTACAAAAGTAATTATTTTTTATTACTTAATTGACCAAATTATCCATAAATTAGGGTTAGAGGTGTCATTTTACCCACAAATCTGCACTATCTTGGTCGGAAACTCACCCAACGTGTTTTAGAATATTCAGGTCTGCTTACGCTCACTTCGATCAATTATTTTTTCAATCGAGTTAAAAACAGATCATCTTTACACTGAAACTAAAATATTTATGAGAGATAAATAATTTGAATTAATATATTGACCCGCTGTCCCATCAGCTGGTTCAAGGAGTTGGAAATACTATCCAATGCCCAAACTTGTCCTCTGATTCGAACTCACCCCTAAGAGCAAATATGAAGAAAGACAAAGCAATTCAAAACTTATGCTTGCAATAAATCGTTATAAATGGCAAACTTTAGTCTAAACAATTTGGTTTTTTTTGGGTAAGAACGAAAAGAGTTAAAGGAGACAACCGGATATAAACAATTATTCATTAGTACTTTGTTATTGACATAATTTGGACTAGAAAAAGGATAAATAAACACCAAAAATCCTAATGATAGCACCACTAGATTCAAACCCTACATAAAAAAGAGAAAGAAAAAAGAAAAGTGACTACTAGTGAATAAAGAATTTTTGTAGAAATGAGATCAATTTCCCCCAGTAGCATCCGAAAGAGGTTTCCCAGAAAGGAAGTACGTGATTAGTGAAAGAGCTCTTGTAGGCTGGTAACTTGGAACTTGATGTCCAGCCCCTCTTACTGTGGCAAATGTTAAGTCTCCTTTATACACTTGTGTGTACCCACCAACCTACAACACCAACAAAGAGAAAAATAAAATAAAAAATTAAAGCAATTGAAAAGTTTTGGTAATATTAAGGTTTGGTTTGTAATTTATGATTTGTTTGGTGTATAAAATTCTATTTGATGTCTATGGCCATCTCCAGTCTCGACTCAAATTTTTTCTTAAATTTGAGTTAACATTTAAATAAAAAGCTTGAATTGATATAAATAGCATATACTTTATTATATAAAATATTAATTGGGTCTCATTCAAAATTTCATCTTGTGTCTCACTAAATGTCGGGCTGCCTCTGATATTAGCATGTCATCATTGACATCTGATATTACCAACCTAATCTAGCTTAACATATAAGACAATTGAACTTCACATTTCAATAACCGTCAATAATTGTCACATTTAGAACTTCCACATTGGATTAAGACGGGTTTACTAGTTTAATTTGGTATGCTATGATTAATTAGTAATGCTACATGATTATTATGTCACCATTGTATTGAATATTTCCTCAACTACTAGGGGCATAAAAGAAAATGATGATGAAATAATTAATTAAAAAGTGTTAGCTAAATGAGAAACTGATTGCTAAGTAGACACTAATTACCTGTGTCTTGAGGAACCAAGGCTGCCATGGAGATTTCACAGAAAGCTTCATCTTGTTAATGGAATACTTGGTTGAAGTCACTGGTACCCTTCCATCTATGTCCCCACTGCATTCCAAAAGTTTATAGAATCAGATGTAATATAATCTATCTACCTCCAAACCACATCATCGAGTTAGTTGAAACTTTACAAACCCTAGGTATTACACGACTGAGTTATATTCTTGGTGGAAACTTGGGGTACCAATGGACTTTTGATTTAATGGTACTCTTTACTTTATAAAGGTTTTGTCTTCTTGAAGTCAAGGGTTCAAGCCCCCTTCCCTCCTCCCACATCAAAAAATAAAAATAAATAAAGAGTGGTAATCCGGTGGTTGAGTGTCATGGTAATAATTGTTTGGTCTTTTATATTTTTCTTTCAAAAAGTGGGACATTCCAGAACTTGAGTATGCTCAAGTGAAGGACTCATTAGGTGAGGTCCATTGTTGCATAATTGACAGTGTAAAACATCAAGGAAAGAACAATCAAATGTATGGGGCCTCTATTGCTTGAGTATTGAAAGCTAATTTCTAAGAGTAATAATCATAGTTAATGATGAGAACAAGGAGAGAAAGAAATGATTGTTTTTACCTAAATATCCAAACTCGAAGGCCATTCTCCATGAACTCTCTTAGTAGTGGAATCATTGTTGATGGGCTGTCTTCCCAAGTTTGTATAACATCACTGCAAATTTGTATCAACTAAGATCAATGTCAAATATTTATGCACATTTTTGCACCATGTGTGTATGTGAGTGAGATAGATGAGGCCGAAAATGAAGCCATAGAGTGAAAGCGTCATAAATTCTAATATGCGTGTATAAATAAATGTAAAATAGGCATAAATAAATGTAAAATAGGCTTTTTTTTTTTTAATCAGAGGAGTTTGGGTCAACTTACACGTAATTCAACTAATCATTTTTTTAGTTCGGTCAAAGACAGACCATGCACGTCGAGAATAAAGTATTCATGAGGGATAAATTCTTCATGACTTAGCTCTAAGAGATTGTCAAGATTCAAACTTAGAACGTCTGCGTTTACAATTCATCCATGTTATCACTTGAGCTATTTCTTACGGTGTGAAATAGCCTATGCGTGTGTGAAGAGAGAGAGAGAGAGAGAGAACCTGCATGGTTCCCAATCATAATTCAGTTTGGTGACATTGGCATGTAGGGCTTTTTGAACATCAGGTCGATTAAGATAAGCATACACGTAATTGTCACTGCATGGATCAAAAGTTCTTACCTGCATCAAAAAATAATACTTGTTGTGTTAAAGAGTATGTAAATCATACAACTGATGTAAATTTGGTAACCTATCAAAAACCTATCATTACAGTTTGACCCAAAAAGAAAGCTTTTCTCTTTAAGAGTATGTAAAGGTTTTCTCTTTTCTTCGTAATTGCACTATTTTCACTGTACCCACTTTATTATTAATAATCTTACATCCCCACTTTAATAGATTAATTGATTTCAAGTCACTTCAATTCCCCAAAAAAAATTAATATTGGATGAAAAAAGAGTTGCGTCAATTGACCTCAACTACGTTAATTTGTTTCACATTATCCCAAAACAGAACTACTATTAGATTTTTGGTCTAAAAATAATCACGTGTTAGAACAATGTGAAGTCAAATAACATAATTGAGAGAGAGAACATGTCATGTACTCTCAACACTACATAATAAAGAGTATTTTTTAAAAAAATTCAGAACCCCACCCCCAACCCTCCCCACCCCATTCAAAAGATCCATTTGTAGAATAATAATTTGCAAGAACTTTGCAACTTACTGAAGCCTTCTTGGGCACGGCAGTGAGATTGGGATTAGAGCATAAAGGAGCATAGATGTTGTAGATGTCAATGGGATAAATATTGAGGTTAGCTTCATTAGCAGCGTTATTGCACTGATCGGACTCTGAGGTGGCATTGGGTGAGAAATCACAGTATTTGTTAATTTGATGCGAAGTTTCATCTGAGATGAGAGCATGAGTTGCAAAGTAGTCGTACATTCCTTGATTATCAGTCTCGTCATTGATCACAGCATTCCCAATCTGCAAAGTGTACAAGATAGCCAGGACGGAGTTAGAATTTTTCTTCGACTAGATCAATTAATAGTAATGGAAGTGGTACATTTAAGTTAAAATAATTAAAAAAAAAAACTCAACTACCTCGCAATAACTATGACTCAATATATGCGTTGTATAAAATTTACTCCACTAACAGATAAGTTGAAACTCTAAAAAAATTAATAACTAACTTGTTATGCAAGCAAATAACTCTTCACTCTTCCTCCATGTAAGCTCCAAGTCCCACTTGGAGTTTTATTACTGGCTGGTGATACTATATTATTAATGACGATATGGTGTCACCGTTGCATTCAATATTTAATCATATGGAAAAAATATTCACTCGACTCTTGGACTCTCATTAAGTGGAATTTAACATCAACTCAATCCAAGGGATTTTTACGTGGGATTCAATCATAAACCCATTTCAATCCCATTTGGTAGGTGACATAAATATATGTGACGTATATGAGTTCATATCAAATTATATTACTCATTTTACTAAAATGTTCATTATTAAGTGAATTGAAGAATATATTTTTGGATAAAATAGTCTTTTTATCTTCAAATCTAATTTTTCACTTTTGAAACCCATTCCCTCCCCATTGGTTTCATCAAACCCTCATATTGACTTTTAATGTACTCTTTATTGTGGGCAGAGATATGTATCCTGAATTTAAAAGTCTTAATTAAAAATGAAATTACGTGGTCTATCAGTTTATTTTTTTAAACTGCCAAAATCCGATAAACAAAATTAATGTACAAAAGGTAATGAAAAGTATAGCACCTTTTTTAATAATTAATGTACTGTTTTGTAACATTTTCTTAAAACCTTCTATTCAATTAAAAAAAAAAATCTCCAAAAAATAAAAGTATGTTTTACTACTATTTTTCTTAATTCCGTTTTTCAGCTTTTTAAAGGAGACGATTTTTATTTAAAAAAAAATAAGAAATAAATCCTAAATATGATATAAAGGTAGTTGGGGCATTTGCTCTACACATGTTGCTGATGTCAGCAAAAAAAAAATTGATCAAATAATGGCAATGGCATAGTGGGGTCGATTGTAGTTTGTAAATAGGCTTGACAGCTCAAAACTAGTGGGTGTAGGTTTGCTGTAAGTTGTAACATTATGACTTATAATAGTTTCAGCCAACCTTAATTATTTCCCCATGTTGGAAGGATGAAGACAAATCTAATTATCTGGTTTTCAGTCTACCAAAAAAGTATAAAAATGATTAAAAAGCTCTAAATCATGTTATGTCAAAGTTGCCAACCATGAGTGTGTCTGTTGTGATTGAGTGTGTGTGAAGATGTGTGAGTGTGAGTGTGTGTGTGAGAGAGAGTGAGAGACTTACAATGATCCCTTTAAGGTTGATGAGAGTGGTATTTGCTTTTTTGTTATGGTAGAGAATAGTATGAGCAAGCTCAGGAACATAATGCCCCGCATAGCTCTCACCGGAGATATAAAAGTCTCTATTTTTGTATTCAGGAAACCTTTCAAGCCAATTTAACAAGAAAACATAATTATCTGAAGCTGTTCTTTTATCTCCGCCTTTCTCATAATCCGATGTTGTGTTGGAGTATGAAAACCCTACTCCAGCTGGTGACTCCAAGAACAAAACATTTGCAGCTGAGAACATCCAAAATATTCGATAAGAAAATCTACATATATTTAGATATTAAGTTCTCAAACTAAAAACCAAGAGAAGGGGAGAGAGAGAGAAAAATATATACCATGGTTCCATGCAAATTTATTTTTGAATAGGGTTTTCCCATCACTGTGGACTCTGAATGGTCCAAGCTCCTGCATTGCTCCATAGGCAAGAGAAGAACAACCAGGACCTGCAAAGAGATCCATGTCAGAGTAAAACAATCAGTAGAGTTTGGTAGTATGAACTAATTTTTACAGAATTATTTCATAATAGTCCTTCATGTATGTGTTTTGTATCTCTTTGTTCCTCATTCTTCTAATTGTTCATTTTAGTCTCAGGTTTTTAGTTTTTTTATCATGTTAGTCCAATTTAAATTTGATCAACTGAGGTTGTCAAATGCATCTTATGTGACCACACTTGAGTGGTTCATTTGATCACTCAAATTGGTAATTTGTGTTATTTTCATTTATCAAGTTTACAGTTTGCATTACTTTTAGTCATTCGAGTTTTCAAATAATGCTCCTTAAGCGTGGTTTTATAAAACATATGTGACCACCAGGGGCAGAACCAGAAAATTATTTTGGGATGAACACCAAATATTTTAACAAACTTAATTTTTTTTTCTTGCAATTGATAAAAATAAGATGATGTATTTATATTTAATTACATCCTATTTAATACTTAAAAGTTCATTAAACTTAAAAGACTAAAATTGGTAAGCATGGTAGATATAAAAGACAAAAAAAAGAAGAAGACTAATTATATCTTTTTACGAAATAGAGGCTAATCAAAATTATTTAGAATTGATTACGATGAATTTTCTTACTTTTAAAGTGTTGCATTAACTTTATTAGTCTTTATATCTATAATCATACGATCACTTAGGATCCGTTTGGTTAAAAAGCAAAAGATAATAGAAAATAAGAGTGATATAAAGTGAAGTAAAAGAAAAGAAAGTGAAAAAAATATATTTTCTTGTATGTGTTTGATTATGATGAAAATTTTGTAAGAAAGTTTCAAGAAAATTT
>CM042189.1:7599648-7616261 GCA_023539305.1 Ilex asprella
TTTTTGTTCTCTTTTTTTCGTTTTACAAAAACAAAACACGGAAACGTTACCAAACGGGGCCTAAGAAATCTCAAATTTATAAATCTATATAGCTTAGTATATTCCAAAAATTTAAACTTATAAAAATGGAGTCCAACAAAAGAAAAGCACTAGATTCGTGGTCGAAATTTTCTTCGATAATAGGATGATCTTAATTTAAAGACCAGTATATTTTCCAAATTGGCGTTCATATTATTATTGTCTATTTTATAGGCATGGTAAAACAAGTCATGTGTACAAAAACTATTAATGTTGCACTTTAGCATATTTGGGAAGGGGGAAAAACAAATAAAATGAGTGTACTATCACTGCCTCTAAATTTGATGATAATGGGACCATATCAATCATAATCAAGTAATCCAATCTCTCTCTCACACACATATGTAATCAACTTGATCAATTATATATATATGGAAAGATAGTTGGCAAATGGAAAGATAGTTTGACAAATCGATTAGAATAATAGTGGAGGGTGGGAACCGATTATTGTGGTTTTAGTTAAAGAAATCTCTGAATTGGGGGGTTGGTTTGAACAGAATGGAGCAAGAAACAAATTTTATCTTGGGTAAAATGCAAAAAAAAAAAAAACCTTCCACTAAGCCTCAATCTCACTTAACCCCCAATGCTTTTATGAATTTTCCTTAACCCCCCAACTTATGAACAAACTATAAATATAATAGAATATGTTTATTCTAACGGCAAGGTAATTGCACTAGTTAATTAAGCCTGTGTTATAAAATAAATAATTTTTTTCTTAAATTAAAAAAGTAAATTATCAATTTTACCCTTCATCTTTCTTTCTCTCTCTAAACCTACAAATTTTTATTTTTTTTTGATAAGAAAAACCTGCAAATTCATTTTGACCCATCAAATGACTTACTTTCTCAAATCTAAAGTCAATTTTGAACTCATAGGTCCCAAATTCGCTTGACCAAGTTTTCGAAGATTTGGTTTTCAAATTTTCAAACTTTAGCGGGTTTTTTCACCACACACACCCCCTTTGGCCATAACTTCCAAGCACTCTAATACATTGTACAACATTCCCATAACACAATTCAAGCTTCAATTGAGGAAGAAAGTGTCGTTTTCTATGTAACCCATTTAAAAATTCAATTGTCATTTTAAATTTTAAACACAAATTTGAGCATACACATAATATGAAACTTAAATCTAATCACACCAATGAGATCCTCATGGAAAAAGTAGCCTAACCATGTCATTTGCTAGTTGTAGGTTTTATTTTTTAAAGATTTCTACAATGATGACATCACAAAGAAAATTCAATTGCAATTAGAGGGTAGTTTAGCCTTTTTTGTATAAATTTTTACCTCCGATAAGATTTACAGTTTATTCACAAGTTGGAGGTGGTTAAATGAAATCCAAAAAACTAGAGGAGTGAAGTGAGATTGAGGCATAGTACAACGGAATTTTTTGCATTTTACCCTTATCTTTGATCTGTTATGATTTTGAGGCATTCCGGCTCAAAAGTAGAGCCAAAAAGCATGGGTTTTATGTCCTACATATAAAAAAGACCTAAATTTTAGAGTTTAATAATGAAGTATAGATAAAAAATTAAAACTTATTATAATTTAATTTAAGACCATCTTTAAAGGAAACTCAAATCCTTACTCAAATTTGAGTAAAAAAAAGGTAAAAAGTTTGATTTGATATAAACCTCTCCAATTGAAAAACTCAAATTTAAAGGAAGAGAAAACCAAATTTAAAGGAAGAGAAAACCCCAAATTTAAAATATGATAAAATATGCTATTGGATCTTTAAAAGATGGTGCATTCTCACCATTAAAGATTTGAATATAAATTTAGATATCCCTTTATTTGGATTTAAAAAAAAGTTTTTCTTCATTTGATGTGGGTATGAGTCTAACATTGAAGAAGCATTTTATATCATTTTTACCCAAATTTAAATTTAAGTACAAAAAAAGGCTAAGGCCTGGAGATGCTCTAACAAAAAAAACTACTGAAAGATAAGTCAACAAAATAAAATTTAAAATTTAGGTTCACAAGTGCAATGTACTTCACACATACACATTTATTAAAAGATAGAAATATGGTTAACACTTCGATAAAAAAGTACAATAAACATTTCTCTCTCCCACAAATAAAAATAAATCAAAGACATTTTTTTTTACTTCTCTCAAACTCAATTTTGTTTTCATTTAAACATAAAAATATCAACTAATTAAATTGTTCATTCTCATAAAGGATCCACAATAAAAATTAATTAATTTTAAAAAAACTTTCAATAAAGTTGTTATAAAAAAAATAAAACATAACAAAGTAGTAGGTGAATTTTGCATGCACAAATAAGTTAAGGACCTTATTAAAAAAAATTAAAAAATAATAAAATAAGTCAATAACAAGATAACAAGGAATTATAAATGTATACTGATAGTCGATCATGTAATGCCACAATTTTCATGAACATACAAAACAAATAAAAAGAACATAAAAGTAGTAATAAAACAATAGATTGTATTCTGAAAAGTGCGGGTTAAGCAAAAGATGAGAGAAACAAACAAATGTATGAATTTGTTTGCTAAAAAAGATGTACTTAATCATGATGATCTATATATATTTACAATTCTTATGAATTATATTATTGAATAGTTGCACGCAGATAACATGCATATGAAATAACACATATATAATGTTTAATATATATTAAATACTTAAATTAATAAAAAAAATTATGTGTCACTTTGTAACATTGAATATATTTATTATGACAATACTTTGCAACAGTCCACACATTATTTTTGACAAATTAAAAAATACACAAAATATAAAGTAACACATATATTACCTTTAATCATTGCATATCATCCAGTAATTACTTTGTCGCACTTAATCAGTTTAATGAACGAAGACTCGACAGTAAGGATGAGTAGACACCATAATTGTTGCGAGATGTACAGATACTTCAATCATTTGAATGGAAGAAAGCACAACAAGGCTGGCCCTAATTTAATGTCTAGGCCTTATTTTAGTTTCATATTTTGAGGCCCTTTTGAATGGATCAAACTAAATGTTCAATATATTTCACAAGTCTATCTAAAACTTGAAAAAGTGCCCTAAAATGTAACAATCTAAAGCCTTAAAACCCTAAAATGTAACAATATTTTCACAAGTCTATGTAAAACCTTATAAAAAGTCGTAAACTATAACAAAGTTTTCTAAAAAAAATCTAAAAGTAACAACTTCTAATTTTAAAAGTAACAATCTCTCTCAAATTTATTTCACTATTTTTTCCTCCACGCTCAATGCCTCTGTCAAACTCTTTCTCTCCCTCCCATTCTCATTATCTTGTTCTAATTCTAATTCTTTGTCTTTATCTCTAGTTCTCATTTGTTTTAGACATTATTCACTTTATTGTCTGATGCCACCAAATTTCAAAACTACTAAAATATTGAAAATAAATTATTTTACAAAGGTGGTGTTCATATCATTATTGTCTATTTTATAGGGCACGATAAAACAAGTCATGCGTAAAAATACAACAGCTGTTGCACTTTAGTACATTCGGAGAGGGAAAAAACAAATAAAATGAGCATTAATTGTACTATCACTGCCCCTAAATTTGATGATAATGGGTTAATATCAGCCATAATCAAGTAGTCCAATCTCTCTCTCACACACACATGTGACCAACTACATAAATTAAAGAGCATTTTGATATGGACTATTTGATTGTATATACCAAAAAGAATCAATGACATATCTCTTTTTAAAAGGAAAGACAGTTGGCAAATGGATTAGAATAATAGTGGAGGGTGGGAACGGATTATTATGGTTTTGGTTAGAGAAATCTCTCAAATTTCTGGGGTTGGTTTGAACAGAATGGGGGCAAGAAACCAATTTTATCTTTGATCTGATTTTGGGGAATAGGTTCAGATCTTTTGGAAAGAACAGTTACTTTTTTTCAAACAATTTATTTAATTAAGACACATAAAAAAGCAAAAAAAAGAACACAAAATATGGAAGCAAAAATACCCTATATTTCTCTGATTTGGTTATGTTGATCATCAGTTGAGGAGATTCAATTGCATGATTCTCCAGCACATTCTCAACTATCTGTCTAGCAAAATGCATTTTTTCATACATTATCAATTTTCCAATGAGATGTATATGATAGATGTGTCTAAATGCCAACTCAAAAAAATGCTGTTAATGTCTATGTCTTAGGTTCAAATCTTATCATCTGTTACAAACAATTTAAAAATGTATATGGGATTATTTTGACCCAATAATTTTGAGTTTGTCGGTTCAAACTTTAAGATAGTTCTTTTATGCAAATAATGTTAAAGATTATATGTACGTGTACCTAATCTACTTTTCCTAGTCTTCTTTAACACTACTAAATTGGGTACGTTTTATTGAAATAATCAATGAGTCTGTTTGGAGTTAGTTTAAATAGGTAGCTTTTACAAGTTTTAGAGTAAAATAATTGATTTTTTTATCAGTTTATGCAACAGTTTTTTTGACTCAAAAAAACTTATTTAGGCTGATTCAAAAAATTGATTTTTTGAGATTTTTTTTTTATTTTTGGAGCTTTGTCGTGAGTTTTATATAACTTTTAGTTTATTATATTTATAAAATATTATTAGGAACGTAAAAAAATTTGAAATTCATATTTTGGAAGTATTATGCATAATCTATACCTACATGTAATTATTTTTTAAATCACTCCAAACGAACTTTTTAAAGTTACCCCAAACGGTTTTGGAGAATTTTTTAACTCCGATTTTTTTATGAAACTTTTCAAACAACAGTTTTTTACCTAAAAAAGTTTGGCCTAATATGCTAAAGGAAAGAAGTGCAGGAATCTAAGAGGGAAGGATGCCAACATGCCATGGCTTGGAATTGGGCGGTTCAAGGTTTGTTTTTCATGTCCAAAATGTTTGTTTTGTCCAAAATTGCTGATCAAGATTCGACTCCATTCATTAGGAGAATCGCTATACTTTCATTAATTGACAGGCTTGGATAGATAAATCATATGTGGGATATAGGAATTTAATTTGGATATCTAATTCAATATGACCATCGAATTGATTGTGAGTTTAATTGTTATAAGTAAATGACTTTAAATCTAACAATGGTTATTAATTAAGTCTTCAAATTATGTGTAAATAATATTTTCTTCAAAATAACCTATCGCTAATGAGACCCAACCCCAAGTAAA
Source organism: Ilex asprella (assembly GCA_023539305.1). Taxonomy (NCBI): domain Eukaryota; kingdom Viridiplantae; phylum Streptophyta; class Magnoliopsida; order Aquifoliales; family Aquifoliaceae; genus Ilex; species Ilex asprella. The sequence goes on from CM042189.1 coordinate 7,604,887, forward strand.
ATAGAGCTGGATGGGTCTTAAACACTCGAACGCGCCTACTAAGTTAGTGTGAAGCCAAATTTTTTAGGCCATTATATTAAGAGTTAATTATGTGATACCCCAAAATTCAAGGATTCGTTGATCATGCATCAACCCGTTGAATGTCTGTGAATATCGTGTAATTTGATATCACGCCGTTATAGCCTTTTTATCGGGATCCATAATTTAACAAAATCGGGTTGAGTCTCCTTTGTACGGAGAACTCTACCCAAAACTCAACCTGTACAACATACATCAACATGACCCATCCAAGGCCCAATATAACACAATGATCGCACTTAGTCCATTTATCCATACTCAAATAAAACATGCAAGGTTATATTAAAAATAATCTATATGAGTTCAATTGCAACTCTATTACATAAAATTACATGCCAAAACTAGTTTGCTCCAAAAGTTTTACAAAATGAGTTATAAAAGTCATAAGTCGGCTTTTTTCATCCTTGCGGCCCCAAATGAGAGCCGTCCACCGGCATATATCCTGCACTTGAAATGTTTTCCCGTATAAGGTGAGCCACGTCCAGTAGAGTAATTCCTCCAGAGCCTACTCCCCACCTAAGTGCATGTGCAATGTTCACATTCAACAATTCATATTCTCATCAACGTTCACATCAACATTCCAAGTAAGAATATGTAATTCTAGGTTGAAATTCTACCATGTCATCCTATGAAATGAGATGAAACTCATTCATGCAGCATAACCCGAGTCTTCACCAACTCCCACCACACAATACAATGTCAATGTGTAATAAAATCCGTCATTTATGAATTACACCCAATGATCACTTTGGAATAAAAGTCATGTGTATAAACATAAATTTTTGGATGTTACACCTCAAATGATCATTTCATAAACAAAATTATGTGTGTTTATGGGTAGCAGATTTTGGAATTACACTTCCAGCTCCGCAAGACTATCTACACTTTTTGGACTTTCACCGTCAGTGTATGAACCAGTAACTGGGTTTTTCACCTGAGGGAGTGTCTAGCCCTTCTTGTCTAACATTTTTTGGACACTAGTTTTCCATATCATGCGACCGTGCAACGCTATTAAACCTTGGTCCAACGGTACCGAATCCACTTATTAGTCACCAAATGTGGTATTTGCTTTCAACCACGCACTCACACCCATGGAATGCGATGTTCCCGTGCATATGCAATGTAATGTGTCATTGCATGTCAATGTCACGTCTCATATGTAATGAATGTCGCACGGATAACTTAAACCACACATTTCATCATGTATCATGGAGAATTATATCATATGCATATAACCTCCAAAAAAACTCATCACAATGTCAATATATTAGTGCACATATCTCAACATTTCTTCAATATAAGTCCCTAAGCATGTTACTACATAATCAAACAATAACACTCTTATTTCTCAAGGCATAATGTAAACACATAATATGCCCATAAAACAGCCCCAAATTAGGCAATAAAATAGCTCCTAAAATAGTCCATTTTTCATCCACGTAACAGTCCATATTTCAATCACATAACAGTCTATATTTTAGTCCATATTTCAGCCACATAACAGTCCATAAAATCGGTCCAAAGCAGTCCATAAAATCAATCCAAAACAGTCCACAATCTCAACCCAAATCAGCTACAATTTCAGCCCTTTAACAACTCATAATTTCAGCCCCTTAACAACCCCTAAACAACCACATAATAGCCTCTTTAAATCAGCCCAAAGGGTATGAATAAAACCAAAGTAGGAAGAACCCTATCTCTTGTAGTGTAGAGACTTCAAAAACACCAAAACCAACTCCAAAACCTTGATTTTTCAAATCTCCTCTTTTGGAGCTTCGATTAAATCCTTTGTTCTTGGTGTGGTTGCATAGCTCTTGTCGCGGTGATGAACTTTAACTCTTGTCTCGACGGATTCCGACAGACAGAATTCTGTAACTCGGCCAAAGTCTCTTTTTCCCCTTTCTTTCCCACACGTTTTTGGCAGAGTTTCAGCAGATATTTCTGTTGAAATATCAAATAATTACCCTATTTATAATTTTAATACTTGGCTTGAGTAGCGTCACATGTCCCTTGCTTGATCGGGTCTGTTTTCGCTCCGAAACGATTTATTTCATCCCGGTTTAAGTTTAAATTAATGTTATTTAAAATTTTATCCAATTATAAGAAAATTTTATAAAATTTATTTATGGGGTCTTTGGCGAGGTCAACCATCACCCAGCCGCCTCGAACGACATGCAAAAATTTGACTATTTTGGAATTCGACGAAATTCGACAGGGTAACTAGTTTTCGCGATTCGAATCCAACGACGAAGTCCGTTGTGTCATCCAAGCTCTAGAACATGAGTATTTTAAATACGCATTATAGTGATAAATTACCATTTTGTCCTTTTTTCAGAAAATGTTTAAATTTACCCGGGTTTTACAAATTATCTGTTTGATCCTTAAACTATATTTTTATGTGTCTATGAAGCTCTTAAAGTTTGTTTTGTGTCAATTAAACTCTTGAACTATACAATTTGACTCAATGTGGCCTTTTCGTAAAAAATTACCGATAACTTTGACGAAAATCCTCATGTGCATATCACGTGAGTCAGAAATTAAGTTATAGCTTAGAGACCACATGATGTGCACATGAGGATTTCCGTCAAAGTTAACATTGAATCTAGATGGAAGGGTCGCATTTAGTCAACTTGCATAATTCAGAGATTAAATTGACACAAAATATAGTTCAAGATCATAATCGACACAAATAATATAATTCAGAAACCAAATAGATAGTTAACTCTTATATTAATGGACTAGTCCCTTGATATTAGTTGACTCGCCCCTTGATGCTAGCTAGTTTCAGAAGTTACAAAGAGGAATAATAGATAGTTAACTCTTATACTAATGGACTAGTCCCTTAATGTTAGTTGACTCGCCCCTTGATGCTAGCTAGTTTCCGAAGTTACAAAGAGGAATAATTTTAGGTTGTATTTGAGATAACTTATAAAATTTAAAAAGTACTTTTTAAATAATTATTTCTCAAAATTTTTTTTATAAAAAATTTCTTTCTTTAAATAAAAACCGTTTATATACTCAAATAAAAAAACACTTAAATAAAAAATACTTTATCAAAAAGTGTGAGGTGGTGGTGAGGTGGCGGCAGCAGTGGTGGTGGTGGGCGGTAGCAGCAATGGTGATGGTGTAGTGGTAGCGATGGTTGTGGTAACAACAGTGGTGATGTTGTAGTGGTAGCGATGGTGGTGGGCGATGGTGGGGATGTCGGTGGAGGTTGTAATGGCGACGATAATGATGGCAATGAACGATGGTGATAGTGGGGTGGCGGTGGCGATGGTGGTGGTGGTGGTGGTGGGTTGTGGTGTTGGTGGGCAGTGGTAATAGTGGTGGTGGTAAAATATTTTGTGGATAAGTGATTTTAAAGAAATAGAAGTTACTTTTTATTTTACTTTTACTTATGTACTTATTCGTGTGGTTAAAGTGTTTTTGACTTATTAAGAAGTAATTAAAATAAGTTGTTTCACATGCTATTTTTTTTTTTTGGTTCATTTAAAAAAAGGTGGGGGCAAAGGATGCACCAATGATGCACAGATAACCTGATCAGTGTCGGCCCAAGACGTACGCAAATACGAAAAAAATTTTGGGATCTAATTTGATAATTTAATATATTTTAACTATTACACAAGCGACGGGTGTTAACATGGAATAAAATCAGCGGAGAGTCAGTGAGAGTTCCATAGAATAGAGCATTTTGGTCTGTAAGTCCAAACGGTAGTTTTTTTGGTCGAAAATGACAAAAATATTGGAAAAGATATTTGACCTCAATAATCAACTTTTAATTGGATCTATTGTCATCTGCCTAGACTCTGATAACAATGACGACAGTGCACCTCGAAAACCTAATAGCAATCGAAGATGCATAAAATAGTTTATGTAATTCTGTCTAATATTTAATGTAATAATAAATGATGAGAGTCAATGCAAGCAAAACACAGTTGAAGTAATTCGGTCAGAGTGATCTACTCCACTGTAAAATGTTAGGATAACTTGGGTATTTTATTGCTTCATGGAGTGTAGGGTGCTCAAGTATGAGCGATAGATGTGAGAGATGCCCACCTTGTATAGGTGGAGCTTACAATTTATAGGCGTTTTTCTCGTATCAGATAAAGTAGTTTGGTGGAGGTGGCGCCCACCTTGTAACATGCGAGATAATTATGTGGAGGTGGTGACATGCACGTCCTAAGGAGATCTCCCTGCATGTTAGTTGTGAAGTGAGTCTTCGCCATGATGCGATTGATGTAACTCTCTCGAAATGACGCGGTTGACCTAGCCTAGCTTCGTCCTTCTTGTGCTGGGTCCGACCTGTATTCCTAAACTAGGCTTGATTTGTGATTCTGAATCTGGTTTGAGCTGAGTTCATCAACTACGATAAAGAAGGTGACGTTAATCTGTGGTTAGAGAAGCCGAGAAAGCTCTAGATTGTTGAGCCTAAATAAAAGGTTCATTGCTACAATCTTTCGATCTAATAAATCTTTGGGGAAATCTCATCTTACACATTGAAAGGTTAAGTATTTTCACTTTGTACTCTAAAAAATGAGACTTTTTATACTGCACCCTCAATGTAGCCATTTTATTATCTTCCGTTGCTTATTCCTTCAAAACCCACATCATTGAAGTTGATAGTAACAAAAACTAATGGAAGGATCGCATTACAATATTTTTAATACACTAAGGGTACAATACGAAAAATTTAATCTTAAGGTGCAAAGTAAAAATTCTTGAATTTTGAGGGTACAAAGTATAATTTGCCCTAAATCTTTTTTTTTTCCTTCTAATTATTCAAAAAAATTGAAATTTTCGTTATAAATTTTAATTTTCGGAGAGAGAGAGAAAAAAAAGAGAGATGAGATGGAAAAATATATGAAAGAGATGTGATTTAGGAGTAATGCACGCGATAAGGATATTTTATTTTTTTCAAAAAAATAGTCTAGTTAGTTTGAACTGGAAAACAAATATTGCACTATAACATATACTTGACGTCTTGAAAAGACCAGGCATAGACCTAATAACAAAAAAGAGCTTGTGAGTGAACTTTTGTATAATTTTCACTAAAATTAATTATCAATCAAATGACGGTGGCCTAGGGCCAGCTCAACGGTATTAAAAATGGAATTTTTTTAGCGTTAATATATTTTTTAGATTTATTTGAGAAGAATTATATTGATTAGTTTTTTATTTTATTAAGTTCACTTTTACTAAAACATCGTTATTAGAAACAAAATTCAAGTAGCTTGTTATTTATATTACATGTTTATTCTTTTTTAAATAATTCATAATTGGTTGACAATTTATTTTTTCATCAAATATGTAAAAATTTGATAAAATTTTATCATTCATTTGAATTTTGAATATTTATTTCTCTTCTCTCTCTCTCTCTTCATTATTCTCTCACTCTCTCTTCCTATCCGATACTCTTTCAGTCTCTCTTCCTTATTTTTTTCTCTCTCATTCTCTCTCTCACGTCGTCATTTTGTATTCTTGTTTCGTAAAATTGTTTGGTCTATTAGAGAGTATGTGTAACTCTATGGTGTATCATAGCGCAAGTGTAATTGATTGGTGTAATTGTTTAGTGTAACGTTAATATTCAATTATGTCGAAGTAACTATTTGGTATAATATTGATATCTGATTATGTCAGATTTTTACATATTTAAATTAATAAATAAATTATTAATTAGTTATGATCTCTTCAGTGTATCTCTTTTGGAGTACAACATCGTTTAAGAATGCGAACTTTGGATTGAGAGAGAGAGTAATTATACCTTGAATACACATCAGAGAGAGATAATAAGTAAAAGATAGAGAGAGGTAACCACTTACACCTTGCACATTTTTTTTACTTTTATTGAATGACCTTTTGGTCTTTTTCCACAAAAATATACCTAGGGTTAAATAAGTTTCTTTAATGTATTTTATCTCAAATAAGTCTAAATTTTTATACCAGCTTTCATTTTTCGCTTAAAAAGAAAACTTGGACTTTAAGCCCTATGTTTTTAGAAGATTCTATAATTTTAGGTACACTACTAACTCACAAAAAATTTAAATCCATTAAATTTTAAACCCTAAAACAAGCCCTAAAAAATTAAGTCAAATCAAAACTTTTATTGCAATAATTTGGACACATGATTCAATCTATAACATTAAATATCTAAAAAACAAAAGTTAAAAAATATTCAAAAGTCAACTCATATTTATCTCTACTCTCTCTCTCTCTCCTCGATAAAAATAGCAAAAAATATAAACAAAAGTTAAAATTAAACTCTTTCTCCGATAAAAACAAAAACAAAAGTTAAAATCTCTTTCTTGATAACACTAGCATATCCTTCATTTGTCTCTCTCTCACAAAAAAAAAATAAGTTTTTTAAAAAATAAACACTTAAAAAAAGTCTCATTTAGTATTTTCGTTTTAAGTCTCAAATTGCCTTGAGCTATCCCTTGGTGCATTAGGTTTCCAAATTAAATCCCTAAAATAAGTATAAGTTGGATTATAGAAAAAAATTAAAATCTCTTTCAAAAAAAATAATATTTCTTTGGTTTAAATTTGATATCATATTTTATTTAGGTTAGAGTTGTGCTTAATTGTTTTATAAAGTGCATCAAATGATCATAAAACAAAGAGAGTAGGAGTAGCTCACTATCTAAATCTAATTATAAATATGGTTGTCTTGCTAAATTTTATTTTTTAAACATAGCTATAATTTTCTTCAATTTTTCATCATGCCTTATCTATTTATGACCATTCAACTTACACAAATTACTATTTTTACATTTGTTCCAAAATAAATTAATTTGTTAGCCAAAATAATTTTTTTTTCTCTTTGTCTTTAACATATAACAAACATAATCATTTGGTCATTGGATTCAATTTTGATTATTTGCATGTACAAATCTTAAATTAAATAAATTTTAATATGATAGAAATTAGTAGGGCCCCATTTAACAGTTTCACCTAAGGCCCCCACTAGTGTCGCACCGCCCCTATACATGACCTCTACACAACCAGATTTAAAGGTTGTGATATCAATTGCAATATTTCGAACGTCTATTGTACATTATTTATTGTTTTAGCTATGGTTTGCATGGTTTTAAAAGGCGTTTTATAGCAAAAAATTTAAAGATCATACTTATTAAACACTTCGCATACAACTCACCTAGCGATATGGAATTGAGTAACCACAAAAGTATTGTTTTGTTCGTATTCTTAGGCACATGGCCCGAGGAGATCCCTCTGATTCGTTATCGAGACTAAATTTTTATCTTTCTTTAATTTATCAATAAAAAGGTGATGCAAGAAGACGTGAGAAATCATTTCGGCTTGAACAATATACATTTGGTTCTCAACTCTAATGTGTTTGTAATTCTTTTCCACATAGAAAGGTAACAACAATGTCATTTCTTTCCAAATGTGTTGTAAAAATGCTATTATTCACTTAGGCAGCATATAAAAATAAATAAGTATAGGTAGTCTTGAATCTATTGGCTGCAATTCTTATAGTCCTTGCAGTTGGAAACAGTTGGCTTGACCTTCCTATGGGCAAGGATGTTAAACATAATTAAGTTTTACTCGATTTTAGTTCATTCAAATTATAAAATAAATCAAATTTGATTAGATTTTTAATCTCGTTTTGTAAATGAGCTAAATTCAATTATCCAAGCAACTTGTTGCTTAGCTCGAGTATGTTCAACTTGACTCAAATAGATTGCTATTTGTGAATAATGTAATTTAACACCTTAGCAACCCTTTACGAAAAAACGGATAATCTTAAACGTACGCCAAAATTGCTCTAGACCGTATATATTTCTCTGTCCTTCAGTAACATAAAGAATTTTTGAAAAATTTGAACTTTTAGGGATTGATCTTATGGGTTATTATATAGATTTTGACATAAGAAATTGATTATTTTAATATTGAATTTAGTTTTGGGTAGGGTTTAGTTAGAATGCTCGTGGGCTTTCTGTCGGACCGAGTTGAGCAAAAATCTCTACTGAGGTCAAGCTTGATCAATCACAAACAAGTTCAATCTAAAGCATATTCAAACTCGACATTCAGTTCACTTAACAATCCTACCTACAGTGGAAAATCAAGTAACCAGTGCTTTGAGGTGGGTTAAAGAGCCACTCCTCACATACCTAATTCATTGAAGTCATTCAATTAATTGCGAGTTTTAAAGTTGAATGGAATCCACTTCCAATCTAACAATTGCAATTGATTAGATTCCCAATTTAGATCCATAAATTAGACCCAAATAACATTTTCCAATATAGTTTAACAAAAGATTTTGATTGCCAAAAGGAGAAATATTCCGAGAAACTACCAATGAATGTGCTGAATTTTCAATCATGCAAATTACTTCATGTCGAAACTTATTTAACCCGTATCCAACTCATTTTGTAAGTGTCTATTATGAGAATTATATTATATTAGTTGGTACATACGTGCATTGTACATGAATCATTTTAAAACAAATTATATATTGCATCTAAGTAAACATTGACGATTAAACAATGGAATGATCCTTATATCCTAGTCCATATTAGCAGTAAACCTACTCCTGTGAGTCTATCACATCTAAATGGTTTGTGCTCCACAATTTCATCATCTTCTCATTCTATTGTTGCCAGAGTACATATCCTCTTCGAAATAAGTGTAATATTAGGTAGGCATAGCAATTTTAGAAACAATTCATGAAATTGACATCAACTTGATACGGATTTAGTGGGTTTGGTGTAGTCCTAATCAGTTTTGGTGGTTAACGAGTTAACTAGGCAGACCCCTGAAATAAAACAAGTTAGGTCTCTCAACTTCTGTCTCATCTCACACCTCCCATCTCTTAGAATCATTCAAATTTAGTAGTCATTTAATGTTTATTTTTTGTCTTTATATTTTTTCTCAACCATGATTTATTGTTATAGTAAATAGGGCAAACATGTGTAATATATTGCGAATTAATTATTTTTCATATGGACTCGAAATTATCTAACTTATTCTCTTATTTAGCGGGTGACACACGAGTTGTATTGAGTAATCCGTTTAATAAATGATTCGTGTATGAGTGTGATAGTTGAACTCATTTATATAAACGATTAGGATATGGATGGAGAGTTTTTTTACACAAACTCGTTCCACCCGACACGAAACCATTTCAGTCGACATAATGGTCTGACCTAATATTAGGTGTTAAAGACCACATGTTTTGTTAGTTTTGCTCAACGGATAATTAACAAAAATAATACTTGTTGAAAGATAGAAAATCAAAGATAGGAAAATAATAAAAAATATGACACAAAAATATAACGTAGTTCGATACATCATACCTACTTTGGTATTCTGTACTTACATCCACAGACCAAAAATCTACATCGATGTATTATTCACTGAAAAACTGATAATCTGATAACTAATTATATAATACTCAACTCTATTTATAGGGATAAAATACTGTAATCCAAGTCTATTTAGATGCAACTTGATCTTTGTGTTTTCTATCACATGTCTGATATACCTGATTACGCCAAAAGAATAACGCGGTAATTGTAACACAGCTTTGGGGTGTCGATTCCACAGAGAGACAAACTAAAAGAATAGTAGAAGGAACAAAAAAACTAAAGAGAAATATTAATTGATCACTAAAGAACAAAGATTAATTTAAAATAAAAATTAAAGTGAATCAAAGTAACTAACAGAAAAAGTACTCAAATTTGACAAACAGTAGAGCATCGGAAATCCCTTGCACAAATTCGGTATTTTAATTATTCTTAATTCATTGAATAACTCAATTGAAAATTCAATTCCCAATCGGAAGATATAGATTTATTAATCAAGATTAAACCACATGTAACTCTTTGAAAAATCATTCACCACTTTGAAAATACGTAAATTATTCTCACTATTGAGAAGATCCAACGACGACAATATACTCAAGAAGCAATATTGCAGCAAAGAATTAAATCAATATAGATAAATAATTAATTCAAACATAATCAAAGAACTAATCCATTCAATAGAAAAAGCCTGACTAAATCCATAAATAGAATAAATTCTATGACTATTCGGAGAACAATAAATTATAAATGATAAAACAACAGAGTTTTATTAATTAAAATTCAAATACATAAATTAAAAATAAATAAAATACCATCTATTATACAAGTTCATCCCTCGTCCTACCTTGAGAATTTAGTTACCCATAGATATAATGGACAATAAAAATCTCCCAAAGAAATAAGAGGAATCGACTGCTCTGTTCCGCTTCGTCTTCTGTTGTCTTTTTCTTCTCCAGCCGCCACCCACAAAAACACATCAACAAAAACTAATAAAACAAAAGCTAGCCGCCAGTACCTCCAAGAAAAACAAAAGACTAGCTTTTAAAAGTCATAACCCTTTTTGAAAAATACATATTCCTCCCTCATTATTTCAGTCCCTTTACTTCAGCCCTTCTTAACTCAAATCTTTTTATTTCAGCCCTTAAAACCCAACTCTTGTATAATTTGAGAAAAATAAAGCCCAATGACAATTATGAGTCTTGGGCCCACCATGACAGCTTCATCAGTTTCAGCTTTTTTACTTCATGACCTGCCATCAAAATAAAAACACAAATATAAAAGCCCAATTGTAAATTATTTCTCACCAACCAATAATGCAATATTTAAGATTTAAAACATTATAAAATTATGCTCAAATATATCTCAATGTGAATAGATATTAAATTCAATAATATAAGTTATATCTAATTATTTTTATTCACATTTTAGCATTTTAATCCAATAATAGGGTATTTAGAATGCACTTTCGTGCACTCATCACACCCCCAACTTACTCATTGCTAGTCCCTAGCAATTTTTCATGCCGAAATAAGAAAGAAGCCAAAGAAAAATCACACAAAGGCCACCAAGTCACACTTTTCAGATTCACATATCAAAACAATCTCAAGAATTCAATAACCCCATCACAAGCAATCCACCTGAAGCAAAAATCTCTACTGAGGTCAAGCTTGATCAATCACAAACAAGTTCAATCTAAAGCATATTCAAACTCGACATTCAGTTCACTTAACAATCCTACCTACAGTGGAAAATCAAGTAACCAGTGCTTTGAGGTGGGTTAAAGAGTCACTCCTCACATACCTAATTCATTGAAGTCATTCAATTAATTGCGAGTTTTAAAGTTGAATGGAGTCCACTTCCAATCTAACAATTGCAATTGATTAGATTCCGAATTTAGATCCATAAATTAGACCCAAATAACATTTTCCAATATAGTTTAACAAAAGATTTTGATTGCCAAATGGAGAAATATTC
>CM042189.1:7616361-7635052 GCA_023539305.1 Ilex asprella
AGACCTAAATCTACGGCTAAAGCAACACCCAGGCAACTTCTGCAAAATTTTCAAAGCCTGGTTCCCTATAAGATAGCCACCAGACCAAAACCAAACTTATCAAAACCTTCTTGTGCATCTGTGATATGGTGTTCTTGGTAGAAAGGCTTAGCCATTCCATTAGACAATTCTCCAAACTGGATAATCACCACCACCATTCCGAAGCCTCTTCGGCTTCTTTACAAGCTTTTCGATCCCATGCATCGAATTGCTTAAACCAACTCTCATTGGATTCGAAACCAGGATTCAAATACTGGTCCCTGCCATGGATTCATCGATGTTTCAAGCTACTTTCCGTGATCAACGAAGCTTTTGCAAAGCTAGCAGTGGACATGGACTACCCCATGACTAAATGGGAAGCTGTTTCTATTGAGGAATACTTCCAGTATTCCTTGAATCTGCTAGAACACCTCAATTCAATTAGCTCTGCTCTTGCTCATCTGAGCCAAGCTCGGGTATCGCTATCTCATGCTCTGAGCCTTGTAGAGAATTCACCTTCTTTAGCCATGGAGTATCTGAGAGAAATTCAGTCAAAAAAACTCAGGAAGGAGTTTGAAATGAAACGTATTAAAGAGAGGGAAGACATGCCTTGCTCAGGGAAGGAATTGGTTGTTCATGAAGCTTTGAAAATCGTGAAGAATATTGGAACATGGGTATATGGGATTGTGTTATCAGGCCTCCGCAGTGATGCTAAGCCATATATGATGATGAGAAAATCGGATGCTCTGTTCGTCGATTCGTCGTTGAAGGCTCTGGATTCAAGTGTTTGCAGAGAAATAGAAGAGAAACAGGGTGTGTTGAAGGAATTTAAGGAGGTGAATGATGCAGTGGATTGTCTTGTTGAAGCTCTAAACAATGGAGAAGCTCATGAGGCTGTCAAGGAATTGGAAGGAAGATTGGAGGTGATTGAAAAGGTTCTGCAGTGTATTGGGAAGGAACTGGATTGTCTGTTCTCAAAGGTTCTGGCTGGGAGGGATGAATTGATTGAGATCCTTCGACAAAAAAGCCAATAGCAAGACTTTAATTTCTATTTTATAGAATTGAATTTGTATGTAGATTGTAATTGTATAATTTGTATATAGATTATATGTTGATCTCACTATAATAAATAAATATTTATTCACTTTTGTATACACATCGTGGCCCGAACTGGTATAGGAGATCTCCCTTATCTAGATCCTCAATAGTCAAGAGAAATAAATCAATCGAAACAGGACTGGCTATAGGATCGATTGATCTGCTTAGGAGGAAGGAGGATGGGAGGAGGGAAAGATCTTGATGGGTATCTAGTGGTCTAATGGTAGAACATAAGATACAATGTAGAATTCTTATTCCTTCTTGGAAACACAGACTAAAACATCAAATATATAAAACTGATTACTGATGACACAAGCAAAGCTAAAAGTCACCGCGGAAGATGATCTCTCTTAAAAAAAAATTGTAATTTGCAGAAGGGTAGTAGCAAACTAAAGCTGAGGTTTTTTCTATTTCATACACCCTGTAGAAAAATCGTCATTGAAAAGAAACATCTATGCTTGCATTTTCACCTTCCTGAAAGACTATAAAGTTGGTAAAAATGATGCTTCAACACAAAACTACTGAACTTGAACTAACTATTTCAAATACCCTTCGATTCACTTGCTACCGTTGCAAAAATAGGGAGAAACCAGCAACGAAAGGATCATGCTAGGCCTAGCCGACTCTTAGAGTTTCTGGAACGAGTTTCTCTCTCAGGTGCCTTCCTCTTTCGATACACATCGGATGGAAGCCTGAGCCATGAAAGAGCATATGAGACTCATTGAACGATGCCATTTACAGAAAGCATACTATGAGACTATTTAAAACAATTGCACATAGCTGATCCTAATTAATAAGAACTAATTTTTTGGAAGCATTTCTTTGCAAAACTTAATCAAAGGCATTCTAGTCCTGGTGAAGCTGAGCAGGTATAAAGCTTCAATATATACCAACTCAGCTTCCAAATAGACCCACATATCCCAGGTTCAAGTACCTCGTGCGAACCTCCCCGGTCCCCGTCTTCTTTAAGGTTGTTATCCTGCAGGACCTGCAGTAACTTTGAGGTTTGTAGGGACATTTGTTATTTATTTATTATTTTTTTTTGGGGGGGGGGGAGGCAGCTATTCACTCCCCATCACAGCCAGAGAAGGAGAGGAAATGGGAAAAAAACGAGAATAAGTGATGTAAGGAAAGACTTATACCCCAGTTGCAAGGTGGTGTCTGAATCTCCATCGTCAGCTCCATAATCACAAACTGTATCTGGACTCACAGCACTACATTTCGGGAGAGAATTAATCCTTTCTACAGGATGGTATTCAAGGTAAGCTGGCACAGAGGGTTCACTAGATAAAAAGAAACCTCGAAGCTCCTCAACCTGTGAGCCATATTAAGCAAAAGGGGAAAGGCAAATGAAGTCCATAATGCATATTCAATACCAAATATAAGTAAAAATATCGTGGGGAGTTAATCATTGCATCAACAAGAACTGGCTTGCCTGTTTGCGCAATGTCACGTTCTCCAGCATAACCCGCTGCTCCTAGATAGGAACAAAGAAAAAATACTCTGAACTTGTAGCAATAATACCAAATTATAACCAAATATTAATTGCAGGAGCAACTTTTAATATTCTATTCTGCTATTTTGCCTTTTTTGGGCACTAAGATATGTGTTTGCCATAACTTTCTAACGTTGCTAGTTCATACTCAGCAGTGAGAAATAACTGTTCCTTTTTTTGGTCAGAAGGAGAAAGAACTGTCAGGAGACTCTGCACTAGCATCTTCATTCCACTTTCTATTCATAGCACAAACATAATTCTTTGCACTATAAGCATGAGTATAATCTAATTCTTTCAGTACCTCGACTTTAGTTGAAAATTACAATCTCCGTTCCTCAACTTTAATATCTCAAATTAAATGATTAAAATTTTATGAAGCGCTTCGGTACCTGTACCCTTGATTGCTGTAGTTGTTCCATCAGTATTTGCTCCTGGAAAGATGCAACTTTTTGTTAAGATCTTCAAAATGCATCTTAATACAGCCAGCAAATCTTCGATTCATCATCAGATAACTTAATTTTAGCATAAAAAAGAAGGAAAAAGAAATACACCAAACCTTCCTCTCCTTGACGGATGATAACCCTTCATTTAATTGCTGTTCTAGCTGCTGCAACTCTTTCAAGCCCACACCACTAAAGTCCTTACCCAACAACTGCCTAAAACATCAGAATCACAATTACGTTATATAACTAAAATGGTTTCACAGAATACCAAAATCTAATTATGATTATTCAGAAAACTTGAAGAGGGGCATACAATTGTTTTGATTTGAGCTCCATGATTTCCTCTTTCAGAATGTCCACCTCCTTAGACTCCTCCTATTCGGTACAACAAGGGAAGCCAAATAAATTAGGAACCTCAACTCCACACAATCGACACAACTGAACCTTGTCCCATCCATTTGGGTTGGCTACAACAGTCCCATACATAAGTGATAAAAATGGAATTCGGACAAGCAACTGTGTGCAGTCAGAAGAAAACATGAATTTGATCAAGACATAGCCTCATCAGTTCTACAGGTGCAATTCAGAATCAACAGCCTGCGTGTAACCTCAAAATGTGCTGAAAAATGCTAAGTGAAGCCAAGGCATCGAACGGCTAAGTGTTACATTACCAAGCTCAGTTGTTGGTGGTACAAAATCAGGACATATCAAGAGATTAACGAAATTGACTAGTCAACCATATGCATATTTGGAAAGATAGAGCCTAAATATAACACGTAAAATGGTCGAGTACCCACAAATATATTATCAACCACAAGAGTTAAAAGTTAAAATGAATTAACATGACGTAATGATAATAGAGTAACTGATTTGTCAAACTTGCCAAGCCCTGTTTTTTGCCTATCTATTCTTTTGTGATCATCTTACTAAACTAATACCATATTAATTTCCTCAAATAAGATGCATCAGATAGTAATCCTCGGGACCTGATATCGTCCTGCTCAAGGTAGAATGCATTCCACCTATATAAGGTGCATTTTTGCCATTACTTGAGAGTGAAGCTGAGAAGGTAACTTAGGGTTTCAACTCAGCAATTTGACAGAGTGAGAGCAAATCTGCTCCTGTGTATTTGATTAGTACTGTAAAATGTTTATTTGATTACTTCATTTTGCTTTTGTCTTATATTACGTAGTTGTAGCGTTTCCCTTTTCCGGGCAAATAAAATCCAAACCATCATGGAAGCATTATAAGAAAATACTGTTTGCACGGTAGGCCCACAGCCTTGCCGCCACCAGCACCTAAACTGCAGTGTGAATTTCATAAAATGTATAATTAAGCACGGGCTATGCATCATTTTGTAACTAAACAAATGACCACCTCAATGACATGTATAAAAAGTTGATATAGTTAAATAATTTTTTTTAAAATATAAAAATAATGAAGAAGCAAATGAAATGTGTATCTATCCACAAATTCTATTCTGCTTTTATTTCCCAGTTTGAGAAATTAAAGGCCGCTCACACACACACACACACAGCAATTTGCACCAAGAGAACAACCATAGCCAGAAAAAAAAGGTCTTACCTCTATCTTGTGTTCCTCTATGGAAGTCTCTGAAGAGTCTAGAGACTTGTTATACCTCAAAAGCATGCGCTTCATGCTGCAGTAAAGCAAAAAATATAAGGAGGCTTACCATGAAAAACATAAATCCAACAGCAAAAGTTTATAACTAGCAATGTATGAGAATGATCTTCAACACAATAGGCTGATACATATAAAAGGTGCATCTATCTTGTGTCACTGGTAATTGCGAGGCCCATCTTTCCACTCCCCTCCATGGAGCACCTTTTTTGTTCATGTGCAATGTCACTGAGAACAGAAGTGCTAAATACAATGACCACTTAAATGTATTCCCTCCCCTGTGTTTGCAAGTCTGCGAGGGCAAAATTACTATTCTATGCGTACTGCAATCTCAGAGCTTCAATGCTACCTATGAATGACAGAAATTCCCCATTCTAACTTCATTGGTGCATTCTCCCCGGCACTTGTTAAAACCTTGCTTTTAATCTCTAAACACTCTTGTATCTACATAATGAAAATTCCACATTTAAGTTGTTCTAGTTAAACCATAAAAACCTATATAGGGTGTGCATGTCTAAAATCTCCAAGCTAGATATCTATCTACTCTAATGAGTCTAACCTATCATTCTATCCCTACCATTCTTCTAATGTAGGTACATTCACCTTGTCACATTTTTCGAAGGAAGAAAAGCGCTGAAAAAAAATGGTTTTTGCTTCCTCATTTAATGTTCATATTCGACAACATGAATGTCCCTGTCCTGCTTTTTTTTTTGTTATTTTACTTAATCCTCCTACACTAATGGATTCATTAAGCGAATCTTGCAACAAAAAAGCATCCACAAAATCGATCAACTTTTGACAAATATTTTAGGAAACAGAAAAATTATTCAGAAGGGTACGATTCAATAGAAAAGCTAATTTAAACTACTGCTACAATAGCAAGCACACTCGATCCATGATGGTACTCACCTAGGCATCACTTTTCCCCATCATCTCCAGGCATTGAAATGTTTGATCACAATCAGACCTCGATAATTTTAAAAATACATCAGGAAAGACCTAGATTAAGGACTATAGACCCTCCTACAGCTCAACATTTTGGTGGATGTATGTCGGTAAGGCTAGGCACGGTTTGAGGGTTCAATCCATTTTACATTATTTGCTTATCAAATTCAGGTGAATTCTAGTAAAAACTCAAGGAAATCTGACAAAGACAAGGTTTTAGCTCAATTTGACAGAGTTATAAAGAACCACAAATAATTCATAAGCCATTCAATGATGCAACTTTTTATCTGCATTCAATAAATTCTAGTAAGCAATTAAAAGTACCTAAAAGATGCAAGTAAAAAGTATCTTTCAGCTTCAATATTTTGTCGGCATTAAGATAAATCAATAAATCAGCTAAATCTGACACAAACCCAGTACAAAACAACAATCGACACACAAAAAACCATCAGAGAACAGAGGATCAATAAACAGAAACAATAAAGAAATACATCCAAACAGTAGTAGTCTAAAAAGACATAAAAATCACATCCAGAAAGTCTATTTATTCAAAATAATCTCAGTGAAGTTTTTAAAGAAAAACTCTACACATTCTTAATACAAATAAAAATCAATGGATCAAACAAACCATGGTGAAAAGAACACATGCAAGTACATTAAAGATCCCAAAATAATTTTAAAAAAAAAAACAAAAAAAAAACAGTAGAACCTACTCGGTACTGGAGAAGTCAAAAAGCCTTCCTGTGTTGGAAAAAATAATAACTGCAACTTCGGCATCGCATAGAACCGCAAGTTCATGAGCCTTCTTCAACAACCCAGTACGTCTCTTGGAGAATGTGACTTGCCTGCTATTGGCATTCTCGATCTTCTTTATCTCAATCTTCCCTCGACCCATTTTGTCTCTTCTAATTCAAAACAAACCCAGAAAACCCAATTGATCAAAAACCCAAGAACCAAAACTATCTCTCTCTCTCTATCTCTCTATATCTCTATATATGAATATATAAGTCTCTGAGTTTATATATATAAACCCTCCTGACTAAAGGTTGTGCTAAAGTTGGGAAAAAAGGGTTGCTAAATTTAGAGGGGGAGAAGATAAAGAGGCGTGGAGGAGTTTTGCCCCAAATGGCGAGAGTCTGGAAACGGCAAGTTTGCATGGCTGTTCCATACAATGCATGACCCTCTCTCTCTCCCCTTCTCTCTCCTATCTTGCCACATTTAGATTGGATGCTGGGTCTGACATGGGTCCCACTTTGCACTTCGCAATCTTTAGACTTGTAGGTTAGATTTGGTAAAGTCTATTTTTTGAGATTTTTACTTTCTTTGCTGTTTTCTTTGCTGTTTCTGGAGAGAATCTGAATTAGGACTCTGTTTAGTTTTCCTATTATTGCTGATTTTGACTTGTTTCTATGTTTATCTGCTGAAGTTACCCATTCTCTCTCTCTCTCTCTCCACTGCTATTTTAGAGCTGTCTTTTTCTTGTGCATCAAGTTGTTTTACTCTTTCTCTCTTATTTGTTTTTTAACCCTTTCTAGAGAATCTGTTACATTTACTTGTGTGTTAATTACAAATTGACCCCCCCAACTCATGGTTATTTTGCAATTAACTCTCAAGGAATCTAATTTTAATAATTTACCCATTTAGTGTTTACGTTGGGCTGAATTAACTGATAGTAATTTTCTATTTTTTGTCCATTCTAAGTACCCTCCCAAACATGATCCCCTCTTCAATCTGAGTTGTTTTCGCTCTTACTATACTTCGGTTCATCACCATCTCTATCCCCCACTCTCAATACCTCCGCCCATATTAAATACCAAATCTAATGACAAACTGTGATTTTCATTGGAAAAAATCACCTTATGCCTGATAAGTAATTAGTATTCTCCTTAGGTCACCTGTCTCTCAAACTATGTCATGTTTATGTATTAAGTAATGCACAAGTATGAGGAGCAATTTGTAAAAATTAGAACCCGAGGGAACTAATTGCAAAACAATCATAAGTTGAAGGGGCCATTTAATTTGTAATTATTGGATAACTACACCAAAAACCCTCGTGACCAAAAAAACAAGGGGCACTATCATGGTTTTAAAAATTAAAGTGCTCCCCAACAGAGAATGTTGGTTGACGAACACCCACATTATTATTTTGTGGGTATGTTTTATTCTCAAAAACATTTGTATTGCTAATCTACTTGTTATAACCAAAAACAGCCCAATATCAATCTAGAAAAAAGTTGAACCAATTGCCAAACAACCCAAATTCAATCCCTCCTTTGTATTTTTTTTTGGCATATCGGTATCATCATGGTCCTCTTCTTGCAACTCAATTATCACAATCATATAATATTCCACCCTCAAACCTCTATTTTATTTTATTTTTAATTTTGGCATTGTAGAAAGAGAGATAAATATCGAAATTGAAACTGGAGCATTTGCTTGTGTGCGTGTCTTAACAAAGCTCTGACAAATTATATTATATTTTTTTGTAGAACTTCAATCTCTAACTCCAAGGTTCTTCCATATTTTGGACCCTAGTTCTACGCCCTTTGCAATGCCATGGATTGGTTTCATGGCAGAGTTAACGAACTTGATGCAGCTGACGCCCTTTTCTGTCTTCAGCTTCAAGCGTTTGGCTTTTCCCTCGGGACAAAAACCCACTCTTCGAGAGAATGGCTTGCCTGAACTTAAAGACGGTGACACCTTCGTCATTTCGTACACTAAATAAAAACCGACGAAGGAAGATAGATCAGATGTGAAAAACACCAAGAGAGAAGTCTTATCGCCACCTTATCTTTAGCCTACTCGTTTACTAGTTACTAACAACCAAAAGCTATCATCACAAATGGTTCCACCATCAATATCTAAATCTATATGATGAAATGTAAAGTACCATCCGACCAAGCCCCCCCCCCAAAAAAAAAAAACCCACAACAAAAGGCCATTGGTAAGACCTAACTTTAAATGTCTGTGCCATATGACAATGAGTCTTGTATTGAATACAATTCTCTTTCTTATATGATAGAATCAATGCTAGGGCAGTAGTGCTTTAATTTGAGTCTTGAAAGTGTTGCTTTTGAGTGACTGATTCCTCAAATAGTAGAGATTTTTTGCTTTTCAAAAAACAAAATGGAGATGAAAAGAACTTGAGTTTGATTTATAAATTGGAGTTTGATTAGTCTAAATAAGTGAAAATAGTGAGCTACATATTTTTAGGACTTGAACATAAATGTGGTTAGCTCTTGTGATATGAGAATTAACATAAGAGATATTAAGTCTTAATGATTGGCTGAGCAGAGATGCAACGAGTTATCGATGTTATATTATTAACAAAATTATTGATTTTTTTATTTGGGCTAGAATTAGAGAGAGAGAGAGAGAGATGTTATATTACTAACCAAATTATTGAATTTTTTTTTATTTGGGCTAGAATCTGAGTGAGAGAGAGAGAGAGAATTTTTTTTATTTTGGGCTAGAATTTGTGTGTGTGTGTGTGAGAGAGAGAGAGAGAGATGCACATTGGACATATGACATTGGTTGAATAATATGTACTAGTTGGGCATACCCAAAAATATAAACCCAAATCATACGGGGTATTGTGTAATTTTAGAAACATGTAAGTACCCATTACAATTGTCAGATAACACGGACAGGCTGTCCATCTATATTTTTTTAACATAATTTCCTATGATGCTATTTTTAGGTCATCTTTAATTGTGCACCACATTCTTTTTTTTTTTTTAAACCCCTAGATAGGTTAACCTTTGGGCCATTAGTTAAACCCAATTCATCTGACGGGTCAAATTATTGTTTCAAAATGGTTGAAACAGTCGAAATATTTCTATTTTTAAAGAAATTGAAATAAATTATTGATTTGACGAGCCCAAATTTGACTGGGCCAAGCCCAAATAAAAATAAATCAAGAAAGCCCAAAAAAGAAGCCCATTCAAGAGGGTCAACCCATCAGAGATCCAATGCATGCAAGACACCCGACAAGAGAACAGGACGCAGCCTAGGCCCCTTGGACGCCGCCTAGGCAGGCCCTTGGGTATCGCCCACTTTGCTCTCCTATCCACTTTGATATCTCAATGCAAGCCCAAGACAAATTCTCTTGACTCCGATACAAGTCCAATCCACGTTGATCCAAGACACGTCCGAGCTCAAGACGAAGAGTCCTCCCCCGAAGGAATAGGAGCACGAGGAAGAGAAAGACAAGATACAGAGATCTCCTACCTAAGTTGTACTTACTAAAATAGTAGAGCTCCTCTTACTCACGGCACCGCCTCACCGAGCCCCTCTCCACATGGAAGGGCATGATGTTGATCACCTCCTTGAGACCTACACGCCTCTGAATCTCATACAGTCACTGCTCTCTCTCTCTCTAAGCATTGTAAACTCTCCGGAGTACCTTGATACATTAATAAGATCGCCGGCCACCGCTGTCATTCAAGAAAGTGGGCATAGGTCATCCGGACCGAACCACTATAAATCCTGTGTTTACCCTTATTTACTGTTTTACCATTGATTGCCTATATACTGCTCTTTAATTACACTCGATTAAATCGCAATTTCAAAGTGTTTCGAGTTATTTCAAGATATTTCAACACATTTTCACCAACGTTTCAAAATGTTTCGAGAAATTTTAAAATTTTTAAATCCGAACAATAATCATGTGTCTGACATTTGGAGGCTATGCATAATCATGTGCCTGACACTTACACAATTATAAAGAGAGAGAAAATAAAAAAGAGTTAGGTGTAGATTAATGAAATTGTTTGATATTAGAGAGTGTGTTGATTTTTTACCATTGGATCGAAGTAGATAAAAATTGGATCAATCTTGACCGTGGTTTTGTTTTTATAAGTTAAAAATTTAATTTAGTAGCTGTAATATTAAATAAATATTTATATCAATGCTTATAAATATTTTGAAAACAAACTTTCATATTTTTTATTCGCTTTCATTATATTTTCAAAACGATTATGTTTCATAAGTGACTGAAACTATGTATTGAAACGATATTTTGGTCTTTATACCCAACCACTCAAAATAATCCCAAACTCCTAAACTTGTTAGTATATTGTTAATGTTCAATTAATTAAATATTTTAATAATTTTATAGTCTCATCATCTTCAAAACACCCCCTCCCCCATAAGGTTAGATAAGATAAAGATAATGCTTATTTAAATGAATATGGAAGTTGGCCTGATGGTTGATTAGATTTCGTCTTACCAATTTAATTTTACTATTTTAGTTTGACTTAATGAAGCTCATTGATAAAGGATTTATAGTTATTTAATCAGATTTTTTAATCAACTGATAGTGTTTAGAGAGGCCTTGGGAGACTAAACTACGAAGTTATGAATCAAATAAGTCAAATTGTGATTAAAAATAGCCCATTTAAAATCGATTTTAATTTTTTAGAATTGATACCAAGTTTCTTAAGATTTTTTCCAAACTTTAGACCTCATTGAATAGTGTTTTTTTTTTTTTTTGAAAATGGGAAAAATCCAGGATCTATGCTCGACGAATAGAGACGCGCTTATGTCTGTCACACCCCGAATCAACACGACATGTGACAGGTGTTACTCTAATCTGCGGAACATTATCATACCGAGTTGTCACGTAACATAGCATAATAACCTACAATATACAAACCACAGCTCATTATAAAAACATATACAATACTTTTACACTAACATATTCTAGACTATTACAAACTAATATCTAATTGAGTACACATTACACATTATGTTTTCATTTATTCTACTACAAACTTTGGATACATCTTCCTAATATATGTATAGAAACCTTAGTAGGTTATTATGTACACCTCTCTCAGCTTCGTCGTATCTGAAAAAGGGAAAGTAATGTAGGGTGAGCATCAACAGCTCAATAGAGTGACTCAATTTCAAAGCAAACGAGTTTAAAAATAATATAGGTAAACATGATTGAGCAGAAATCCAAACAAGCATTTGATACATATACGTCAACAAAAACATCATTTCATTTGAAACTGTAGTAGTTAAACAAAACTGTAAAAGAGAATTCAGAAATTCGAGTACAGTGCTATACT
The DNA here is from genome assembly GCA_023539305.1 of Ilex asprella. Taxonomy (NCBI): domain Eukaryota; kingdom Viridiplantae; phylum Streptophyta; class Magnoliopsida; order Aquifoliales; family Aquifoliaceae; genus Ilex; species Ilex asprella. The sequence continues at coordinate 7,628,076 of CM042189.1, forward strand.
GGTGGGCAATTCATCTTAATAGACCACTCAGGGTTAATACGATCCATACGATCCAATAACTTATGGGACTTCCACCCTAAGGAAGATACGCTCCCAAGTTAATACGATCCAATTCAGTACCCAAGTCCGAAGACCAACAAGGCCACCCAGGCATTTATAAACTCAATGACTACCCTCTACGGCCTCAAACTGGAATGTAAACCCTTTTGCCACTCAACCCATGTGCACTTATATTTTCATTAAAAAAGATCCCGGAGTTTCATTCAATGCGAACAATTCAAGCAATACGATCATTTTTAAAACAATAGTGCAAATCGCACTCAAAAACTCTGATCCGGGTCCGAATTCACATCAATATTTAAAACACCCAATCATATATTTTAAAACATGATAAATCATCATAAATAACATATGGAATAATTTAGAAACAAGTTTGGAAAGCATCGCCTGTTCCGAAATTGAGAAACCCTACCCGCTTGGTATTTTGATCTGAAATAGCCAAAAATTAAACAGTGTTATTTTTTGATGAAATTTAATACACATACTCAATTAACCTACCTAAAGATGAATATACAATTTATTTCCTCAAAATCATTCAAAACTAGGTCAAATTGACCCCGGAGGTCAAAACAGTCATTTTGCTCCTCATATAGATCCGGCCGTCGGATTGACTTGAAATTTTACCGGGACCTCCGCACGGACGTTACGGAACTTTTGAGACTAATCAGAGGTCAATCGATGTCAGACGCTCCCTCACGCGCCGACGGGGTGCACTGGTGTCCTTCATCTTTTTTCTTGGGCACCTTGACCAAAAACCTTAGTTTTCTTCTACCAGCTTAACCTCTCTACTTCTTACCCTTATTTCTCCTTACTCAGTACACCTTTTTCCCTAATTTTTGAACCTAAATACTCACCACACATCACTCTAACAAAACCTATAATTTTCAAGCTTTGAATTAAGCTTAAACTCATAAAATAAAGAGGTCAAAGTTAACAAAAAATAAGGTTTTTAATTTATGTCCAGACCTACAACTGCTCGTTTCACCTCCCAAACGACCTCAAAATCTAATTCTGAGGTCATAAATGGATTCCTTTACCCCAAATTAGCTAGAACCAAGCCCCCTTTCGAAGTTTAAATAAGTTTTTATCAAAATCATATTTTTACCTTCTCAAACCCTTACACAGCCATTACACCACCACAGACCACGGCAACCCACGAATCTACCACCAAAAAACTCTTCAAGACCTCCCAAACTTAGCCATACCAACCAATTAACCCAAATCATGCTCAAATCTCAAATCAGTTTCATAAACATCTAGAACCCGAAAATTTAAAACATGAAATCAAACAATTCCAGTACATGATATGCAATTCTAATGATACCATGAGATTCCTAGCCATCAAATTAGCTTAGTAGCATACCTCTGATCGTTCGAAGTAGCTTCTTCCACAAATCAAAAATTTCAAATTTTGAGCTTCTCTCTTTAGCTTCTCTCTTCTTCCTCTCTCCTCTCTTGGCGGTTCTCCTTATCCAGAAACTTTCTGAGGTCTTAATACATCTCCCCAACCCCTCTGGAAGGTTGGAGAAGGCTGAGGTGAGTCCTTGTGCTGCCAGGCAGCAGCTTGGGAAGAAATGCCATACAATGACATTTCTGTAAATAACTCAATTTCGTTTTTTTTATAATAATTTTTCTATATACATAATAAAACATTAACTATATAAAAATAATTCCCTATATATAATTTTTTTTGTACGCACGAATGCTCGGGTTTTATATGTCACTCAGACTCGTGAGTTTGTGTAGAATCGAAGACGGATTTGTGTTTCTGTTGGAGATTCGAATCCACACCAGAGACTTGAATACAGTTCATCCAAGTAATTGAGGTTCATTCTACCGATAAATTATGTTTTTTGTCGGTCAGGAGACTTGAACCCTTAACCTGAAAAAAGGAAATCATTCACAAGACAAGGAGTACCATTGGACAACGACCCATTGGTCTCATTAAATAATTATTTTGGCTCAATTAAATTGTAAGTTGTTTCCATTAGTTCCTAACTTTTTTGGCTATGATACTAAAAAAGGGTATTGTAGATTTCCTTCCTATTATTACTTGTTTGACTAGTCTTACTATCATAATTGTTTCAATAGTTGTTGATTTCTCTCTACATATGTTTAATGCATTTACATATTTTACTTAATCGACTATTTTAGAAGTTTTCTTCACTTGAGCGTCTTTGTTACTTTATTTTCACATTATATTTCCTCTTTTTTGCACTTACTATTTTAATGATGTATTGAGTTAATTAGTACTTAAAAACAAAATTATTCAGTCCCTAACTCACCATCAAAATAGTACCGGTACCACGCTTTCACTTTTCATTTAATAAAAATATGACGAATGTAAAATTAGCTTATTTTATTATTTCATTTCACTGTACAATTTTTATAATCAATGGTGACAAATAAAGCCAAAAGAAAAAAAAATCTACAGTTTCTCAGTTGGAGTGTGGTATGGAATCTTTTTGGAGGTACCATAGACTTATCCCTAAACCAATTCATATTGTCAACACAAAAGCTAACAAAAAAGTTGTATTTTTATTTTTTTATTTTTTCATTTTTGTTCTCTGCTTCCCCCCCCCCCCCCCAAATTTATTTTCTTGATAAATCCTTGTGCTTATGTTCCGAAAAAAACAAATCAACTTGCTTTTTTTCTTAATCTTACACTATTATAGAAAGGAGAATAATTATGTTTGGATCTATGACTTTAAGGTCTAACAACATGTTGGTATGAATTTTTAAAATATGACAAAATTACTTATTGAGATTCTAAAATGATATTAAACTTATAAATATACTATACAAAAAAATACATAAATTTGTTTATATTATTGTGAGCAAAACAGTAATATACAAGAACAAATATAACATGTAAAATTGTACTAGGAACAAAGATTGAACTTTATATAGATCAGGGTTAATGTTTGACGTGATGTATTTAAGATAGATTTCGCGCCCATAGTGATGTTTATGAAAATCTCAATGTTTATCTCCTAAGATATAATGATCTTCACACAATTAAATTGCGCAATTAAAAGTAGCACTTCAATTCAATTGTCCAACGAACCAATATTATATTTTATACTTTCAAAAAATGAAGACTCATAATGATGAAATTTATAAATGTAATGATTGCCTTAATTTCATAGTTATATATCTCTCGAATGCTAATGACTTTAAGTTAATTATAGACTAAATGGTAATTGTTCCGAACAATCACCACTTCGGGACATTTCGTCGAAATTTTTGGAGGGTGGGTTTGATGCTATGGGAGTAATGGATAAGAGAGGTTTAGTAGGTTGTTGAGGGTGGTGGATTGAGATTTGTAGATTGGCGATGACAATGGTCTATGAGACTTTGATTTTTGGGAAGACATAGATGGGATCTTGTGAGGAATTTGTTTAGGAAAGGAAAGTTATATGGGGCGAGAGAGAGAGTTATGGAAAGATTGTAACAGACAATTATTAGCGTAAAATTAGGAAGGCATATCCTCCTTCCATATATATCTCAATGCATTAACTTTTATGACTTTTTATAACTGAACAAAACTAACATCGTTAGGGGTATTTTTGAAATTAAAAAAAAATGGACTTAAGTAAGTACATATAAGTTTAAAAACGGACTTACCCTTAAATAAATTTTTTTGCCGGACAGAAGTCATTATAAATTCATCTAGGAAGACTCGAGCTTAATTTTCGTAAAAAAAAAATCCTGCATATAGAGTCAAAAGAAATTTTTTGACCGGAGAAATCGCTGACAAAAAAAAGTGAGCTATGTTTGACACGTGAAACAGCTGACGTTGTGCAATTTGATTAAGGATATGTTTTTCTATCACTATATTTTTATTCTTATGGCCTTAAAAGGATAACTGTTTTGGGTCGCGCCAGCACAGTCCTGGCCCAAACAGTGAAGACCAAAGCGGGCCTAACCCTAAATTTGTTTAGATGGGCCGGGCAAGTCATGGGTCAGTTGGGCACACTTAATTATCAGAGGCTTTTCTGTCATTTCACAAGCAAATCCAAATCTCATTTCGAACGTGGCCACCCCGCATTGGAGGAATGACAAACCAGAGACTCAACCCCGCTACCAAAACCCTCATAAAACGCAAAAAAAATGAAATAGAACTGAAAGTAACAGAAAAGAGGAGAGAGAAAACACACACACTCGCGATCTGTTGTCTCTCTCACTTTCTCCGTCTCTCACCTTAAATTCCTTCAATTTACCATCCAATTACACCCTAACCCTAGATCCCCAATCTCTCTTTGTCTCTCTCCCTCTCCGTTGTTATCTATCTATATATATATAGATATCCATCTATACGTATAATTATCTGTATCTATAAGTCTGCGTGGGGGTGATCCACATGGCGGCTATAAAGGAGGTGAACAGATCGGCGTCGGTGGCGTTTGCACCGGATGCGCCGTTCATGGCGGCGGGGACGATGGCGGGGGCGGTGGACGTGCACTTCAGTTCTTCGGCAAATCTCGATATCTTCAAGCTAGATTTCACTTCCGTCGATCGTCAGCTTCCGTTGGCCGGGTCGGTGCCGAGCTCAGAGCGGTTTAATCGGCTGACTTGGGGGAAGAATCCTACGAATTCAGAGGAGTTCTCTCTCGGTCTCATCGCTGGTGGATTGGTTGATGGCAACATCGGGATTTGGAATCCTAACGCTCTGATCTGGTACCGATATTGTTCGTTGTTGTTTTTTGGATTTGAAATATTGAATTTCGGTGAAAATTTGATTGGGCTGTGTATAAAACTTATGATTTTCGATGCGTACACTGCTGGATATAAATAAAGAAAAAAAAACCAAGTGTTTTTGTCAAATTTCCAAGTATTTTTAGTTGGATTGATATGCATGGGCAGGAAAAAACGAACTGCATGTGGTAGGAGAGGATTTTCATGTTCTTTGACCCAAAAAAAAAATGAATTTCACAGGCTCACTTATCCATTGTAGATTATTATGTTATAAAAATGGATCTTTGTAGAATTTAATTCTCCATATTTGACTTTCACTAATTTGTCAGCAATGTGGCCTTTCTCATTTGCACAAAGATGGGTTTTATTTAATATCACAATGCCACGGTGTGTCTGTAAACTATATTGAAATGTATCTCCCCCATCTGCTAATTAGTCATATAGTATTGTTTCCAGTCATATTTTTGTAAAATGAGATGTTAATATGGCATTGCATACATGAATACTATTTAAATCTCTTATGAATTATGGCATAGAAACGCAATAGGAAGTAATATGAACATGTATGCATGGGAGAATAGTAGGGCTTTCAAGGTTCCCCCTCCAAAAAGACGACTTTGATGATTCTTTTTTTTGTGAAAATGTAGTAGAGATTTGTGATGATCACTAATGCTATCATTTTTCATTATATCTTTTGGGAACATATGGTAAAAGGCTATCCAACTAATTACGAGTGTATAAACATAACTATATTTTGTAGTAAGTATCTTGAAAAGATTAATATGAATATGACATGCTTGTCTCATTCCGAAATTATAAGGTTCAACAGTGTTTCCCCCCAAACTGCCCCTCAACAAAGCATGCCAATCATTTCTTTGAACCAACCTATGGTCAAATCAAGATAAACAAAACCAGAAAGAAGCTATGAGATTGGACAATTTTTTTTCTTTTAATCTTGACATTGCTTGGGGTTGGTTTTTCTGTTGATTAATGAGAAAGTGAAGTTATTGGATTTCATAGCCACATATTTTATATGAATTGATCGTTTTCTTCAAATGAGCAAAGAGGAGTTTGAAAAAATATTTTTGCGAGGTTATGTGTAGCCGAGTATGTGGATTATCTATAAGACATTAGATGTTTGCACATGACTATGCGGTCTAATGCAATAAATGAATGCATTGTTATTTTTTTTTTCAATTTAATGTGTTCAGCATTCTTCTCCCCCCCTGCCCCATCCCATGGCACCCGTGTGGGCAATAATATGTATGTACATTGTGAAATTCATGTGTTGTGCAAGTATTTGTGAATTATGGTTCAGCATGTGCTGTCTCCTTTTTTAGACAATAGAGCAGTGCATTGCATTTTGAAGCCCCATATTATCTCATGGTGGAAATATCATTCATTCTGTTATATTGCACTTGGATTTGTTGGTTGTACATAATGGAATTTCTATTTCCCAAGGTAAATAAATGTTCATAATTGATTCTGCTACTTTTGTGTGGTACTGTTGTTGCTATATCATCTGTTCTAAAATGTGACCAAATAATTTTCTTAATTTTATGGACCCCTGATGTGATGTTTCATTTTTTTACTTCTTCAGCCCCGAGGCCAGTGAAAGTGCACTTATACAACATCTTTCGAGACATAGAGGGCCTGTAAGTCACCTTATCTTGCATCTAATGCCTTTGTTTTCTGCTGGTGCCTTCTTTACTTGATGTCTGATGATAGCATGACGCGGTTGCATCTACGTTGGATATCCTTTTCAGGTTCGTGGCCTGGAATTTAATTCTCTTTCGCCTAACCATCTTGCTTCTGGGGCTGATGAAGGTGAAATCTGTATATGGGATATCTCAAAACCTGCAGAACCTACCCATTTTCCTCCTCTCAAGGTCTGGGTCATATTTTGTCATTTCTTGTGCATGATGTTAGCTTAACAACGCCGTCCATTAAGTTACATTTTTCATGAAAAAATACCCAATTTACACTTTGTAAGGTAAAATGTATTCAACCAGTAGTATTTACCTTAGGAAATGGTTGCTTGATTAGTGGAGTTTAAGTGCTACTTTTCTAAAGGTGTGGTTGATGCCTGAACTGTCAATGCTTCGTTGCTTGAGAATCATTTGATTCCCTCCTTTCTTTTTTCTTTTTTTGGGTCAGACACTATGACAGGGGAGGGGACGGCGAGGTTTGAGTCTATGATCTTAAGATCCAACAGTGGG
>CM042189.1:7646661-7657873 GCA_023539305.1 Ilex asprella
TAGGGTTCTACTCATAAAAAGAAGATTAACATGGTCAGTAATAAAGGAGTTGCGTGGAGTTCCCAGTTAGGTCTATATCTGTCAAAAAAAAACATGGTCAGTAATAATTGTTTCAAATCTAATATAAGCCATGGGTTGTTTCCAGTCTGGTATATATGAGGAGTGATGAGCACATTCCTTTGTTTGTTTAAATTTTAGTCATATTTGATCTGTTATGTCTTTTTCCACTTGTTTATGGTTGTTAATATATTTAATGATGTAGTTGACACTACTACTGTGTAGGCGGCGCGTTACAGTATCAATCCTAAACAGGACTATTTCATTTCTTGTGGTTTCAATGCAGTATGTCATGCTCATACTGAGCACCAGTTGCATACATGTATTCACATTTAGGACCGATAATTGGTATTTATTCAGAATTCTTTATGTTTTCGTTTGTAATTGATTGGAAGACTGGCTTTCCTTTAATTTATTTTGTATAGTCCTCACTTCTCACCTTTCCTCTGCATCCAAGAAAATGTTACTTACACTTTTCATCCTTAACGGACAATGAGGATTTTTTGAAAATCAAAACTCAGCAATTATTCTTAATGTTTTTGGTGTTTTGCATTGATTATTTATTGTGCTTGCTGAAATTTTTTCATAAAATTTATAACTTCTCATGGTATTAAGATTCCATGATTTCCTCGGAAGTTGGATAAATATTGTTGCTACACTTGTGCATGTTTGTACATTTGCAAAACCATAGCCTTGTGGACTTAGGATATTCAGGCATTTGCACATGTTCTCATGTATATTGCTGCTTTTTTTTTTCCAACTTACAATTTTCTATATGACCCCTTTGTAGTCTATATACCCTTGTCCCTCATCACCCCAATCCAAATGAAAGCAAATGATTAAGTATTACTCGTAACACAAATACACTCTCTCACCTAGCCAACATTTTTCAAGTTTTCAGGGGTGTGAGTGCTACAATGGATAGTTGAAGTCTTAGTCTGTCCCTAAGTTGAGGGGGTGAATGTGTAATTTATCTATTGTTCTATGATGATGTTTCGTGGATGAATCGACTGTTTTTTCCACTCATGCAAGTAGAACTTGTTCTTCCCCTCCAGCCTGCTCTAAGTAGGCTCCGCATTTCCTAAAGTTTTAGTGTTATTTGCTGAATTTCCTTGGTGTCATGCAGATAAAGAAGTACCCAACACTATGGCTTTTGAAATTTCTCAACCACAACCAGGAGCTGTATATGCCGCTGATCAATCCAGTTATGGGGCTGTTGATGCCTCTCAAAATTATTATCAGGTGGTTTTGTGTTGCATCTCTTCAATATTTTTAGTGGTTGCACTTGCCTTTTAACTGCACAATCCGCTGCCTTGCAATACTGACACTTAAAAATTGCATATGCTTTATTTTCTACTCAGGAAACAGCCCCATCGCAATTGCCGCCGAGCATTCCTAATAGTCCTTATGGTGATAGTTACCAATCCTCGTTTGGTGCTTCCTATGGGAGAGGATATGGTGCTACTCCTGCCCCCTATCAGACTGCACAACAGCCTAATATGTTTATTCCGTCCCAGGCACCTCAAGTTCCCCCGGTATTGGCATGATTGGTTCTTTTGCTATTTTTATTGGTGATATAGTACTTCTATCCCACTATTGCTGCACTTAAAAGTTTCTCCTTTTGTAAATGTGCTTGCTGGTTGCCCAAACGAATCAACTGTAGTTACTGTACCAGAACTAATATTATAATCAAGCTATCAGGCAGCATCCATCCCCCAAATCAAAACACCCACCCCCTCCGGCGGCTGTCTTACTAAACAAGACCCAAACACAGGCACACCTGTTCCTTTCATTTTCTCTCCCAAAGTCTTTCTCATGCCTAATTAGAGAATGTCTAGAATCTCTAATAGATACTCTATATTGGTTAAAATTTTGGATTTTGATGACTTCTCAGCTTTTGCTTTAAGGGGGTTGGGGGGGTGGGGTGGGGTGTAATTGCTTAAAGATACCAGAACAATGCTGGTCCTTATTGATCTGTGATATTCCTTTACTTTCAGGTGAACTTTGTTCAACCTCCTGCGCCAACTCAGCCTGCTATTACACCTTTCGTTCCTTCAACCCCTCCTGCATTGAGAAATGTTGAGCAATATCAGCAACCATCATTGGGTTCGCAGCTGTATTCTGTATGTATATCTGGTGTTTTCCCCCTCTTATCTGAAGTAATTCTTTTTAATGTGTCTGATATACTGAAATTTGCATTACATAATTGTTTCAGGGGAATGCTAACCCCAGTTATCAAGCTGGGCCTCCAGGGGTTGGTTCACTTGGTCCGATGACATCTCATGTGGGTCCAGCTCCTGGGCATAAGATGCCTCCAGTTGCTGCTCCCACCCCAGCATCTAGGGGATTTATGCCAATTACAACTTCAGGAATGCATAGACCTGGGATGGGTCCAGTCCAGCCACCCAGTCCTACACAGTCAGTGCCAGCGCAACCAGCTGTAGCTCCAGCAGCTCCCCCTCCTACTGTGCAGACAGCTGATACTTCAAATGTACCTGGTAATATTTTTACCTTATTTAAATTTCACAAGTGAGATTTTTCAGTAATATACAGAGCTCAAAGTGCCAATATCTCAGCCCAATGGAGTCGATGCTCTATTTATTTAAAAATCTTTGGGTGGAAAGTTTAACATACTTCTGGTGCACACGCTAAAGCATGAAATCAATAATTTTATTATAGAAAATTTATGCACCCTAGTTGATGGCTTGATGCTAGACCTCTACGATTTGCAGTTTTTTTAGCATCTCATATTCGGCACTGCTAGAAGAAAATAATCTTTTCCTCGATTTGTCCTCTTCTCTCCCTCTCTCTCTCTCTATATATATATATAAAATAAAGTAGCTTACAATTCAAATATCAAAAGATAAACAAAGTGGCTTTTGTTATTCGCGGTTGAGATCGCTTTAAATTTTACTTTAAAGTTAATTTAACGGCTAATGCTAACACCTTAAATTTAATAGAAAAAATATGCCCTTAAGGGTGTGTTTGGAGTGATTTTTTAAAAAGACTTTTAGAATTATTTCTCACAAGTATTTTAAAAAAAATTATAGTATTTAAAACCGTCTTACCACTACCTCTACCATCACCACCACTACCATCGCTGCCACTGCTGCCGTCGCCGCCACTGCTGCTGTCGCCGCCACTATTGCTGTCGCCGCCACTACCTTTACCACCACCACCGTCGTCGCTACTGCCACCACCGCAACCACAACCACAACCACAACCGCTGCTGTCGCCCACCACCACTACAAACCGATGTTTAAATTCATTTAACTCTTCTCTATGTTTGTGATTTGATTTTGGATATGAATACAAATATGTTTATTGATCACTATTTTTTATTACATTGTACCTTCAATCACAAATAATAACTAGTATATATATATATATAAATATTTATGTATGTAATTTTTTTAGCCTAAGATATTCTCTTTATACCTGTATACCTAAGTATCTAATATGCATTTCGTGCTTCAGCTCATCAAAGGCCTGTGATCACAACCTTGATGAGACTTTTTAACGAGACATCTGAAGCATTGGGAGGTTCACGTGCAAATCCAGCTAGGAAGCGGGAAATAGAGGACAATTCAAAGAGAATTGGTGCCTTGTTTGCAAAGCTTAACAGTGGAGACATATCTAAAAACGCTGGTGAAAAGCTTGTTCTGCTCTGCCAAGCTTTGGACAATGGTGATTTCAGCACTGCCCTCCAAATCCAGGTACACCACTATTTGCGATTGCAAGTACTTCATGTAGAAGGGCAACTCTGAATTAGATATGCTTATGAATTTCTATTTTCTCTTTATCTATTCTGCCTGGTACAGGTACAACTCACCACAAGTGATTGGGATGAATGTAATTTCTGGCTAAATACACTCAAACGAATGATGAAGACGAGGCAGAATGTGAGATAAATTAGGAGAAGGCTCATTTCTGCCACCAGTATCCAAGTACCGATTTTCTGTTCCTATCAGGTGTAGGGGTTATTTTACGGACTGATTCCTTTTTTGTACACAAGAATTGGCACCTTCAGGTTGTGATTGCAGGGTTTTGGTCTTATCGTCTTCTTTAAATTTACCTTCCCCCAATATCTCATATGGATCTCAATTTCTTGATAGTTTTGAAAGCCAGCCAGAGGAGAGTTTTCAAGATATTAATGTTCTTTGTTAATTGTTTCCATTTGATATTTGTCGTGTCGAGAAAATAGAATTTGGTTTTGGATTAATATATGCTTTTAGCTGTAATTTTTACCCTAAGCTTATTTAGTGAGCTAGCTTGTGCATTATCTACTTTTTTTTTTTTACGTTTTTGCCTCCTGGTTTGGTGTTTGTGAGGCCATTAATTTGTACTTTTTCATTAACTAAAACTAATAAGATGAGATTTATTATTTCTTATTTTGGGGGTGTTTTTTTTTTTTTTGTTCTTTTCCTTGTGTACTTTGACTTTGTTGTTTGCTCATCCTGGCTCTTATACTGAAGCGTGGTCATGAAAATAGCAGAAATATAGCTGGGTTTTAATGCTACCACCTGCGTTTCTTTATAACGTTAGCTTCTTTGAAACTAGGACATTGACATGGAATTCCGAAGACGACCAACGAATTTTAGGGTTCAATCACTGTTGCAGGAGTTTAAAAATGAGATAAATTTCAACTCAAAAAGATGATTTCTATTATTAAATTGAGGAGGAATTGAGAGTAACAGTGAGATGGGCACTTGCAAAAATAAAAATAAAAATATTAAATGATGCCAGTTGATGTCAACTCTCGCTGGTCTTTCTGATCATTGACTGGCAGAAGGGTATCCGGTGAATATATAAATCTAAACCAAAGGAGGGAAAGTGTAATTTCAAAACCAACGAGGGTAGATTTTGATATTTTTTTTAACAACTGGGCAGGTTACTGTAGTTTTCACAAAAGAATAAGTCTCCAGTATTGGCTATCTCTTTGTGAAAAGCTACTATGAGTATGAACCCTTCCATTTGGCAGCAAGTCTGTCCAGGACCCCACAGGTCACAAGATGGTCCTTCGAGAAAGTCGTGGGAGAGCCCACATCTAATGTTGTATTTATTGGTATCGTGATTAAGGGGTTGGAGTAGTATATATGCACATCGATTAATTTTTTTTAATTAAATTAATTCACCCCAATTAACTTTATTTGTACAATCCGAAAAAGAATCAGATTTTCATAGTTCACGACTCATTTGATTTTATTGTAAACATAATTAATTGTTGTCTCTTATAACTTCAATTGTGTCTCTCTCTAATATGGGAAAGTGTCGGGAAGGCGATGGAGAAAGGGAAAGGGTTACAAATCCAATGCACCACATGAATGCACACATGAATCTCAAGAATAATTCAAGTGGTAACAGGGATGAACTATAAACTTAGATATCTAAAATTTAAATCTTTGCAATCCTATAAAGTTAGGTCATGAGAAATAAATCTCTCATGAATTCTCTAGTCTTGACGTGAATGATTTGTTTTTAACCGAAACAAAAGGAGATTATTCAAAGTATGTATAGTCCAGAAACTCTTAATTGTTGAATCAAAAAAAAATAAAAATGCACACACATTTGAAGTAGTTCTTAGTGGGTTTCGAAAATCCAATTGTCATAAGTCAAATTATATGGAGTGTGATTCCGTCTAACTCAAATGGAATAAGATTGGAATAGTTTTACTAACTTCGAACAACAATTGAAATTTGACCACACATGCGAATCTACGAAGAGAGTATGTCAATAAAAGAAAAAGAGATTTTATTTGAACAAAGATCAAACTGCTCACTAGACCGCTATTGTAAATGTAGTCCCGAATAATATTCAAAATAATAGGAATTACATTTAACACGATTCCCTATAGAAAACTCTAATCTGTTCAATTTGTTTGGACGGATAAAAATATAAAAAATATACGGCAAAATAGAGGTGGTAATCAATTTGAGCTACTCACACTTAAGTTAGGTTCGACTCGTTTTGAAATGATTACACAAATTCCAGTATTAGTTTGCCAGATAAACAAATCAATCTTGGTTGTATATATCATGTTGCACAATTACGAAATAGTTATGAAAAAATAAATTCTTCGTATTGCAATAAGAATATTTGTTCCAACTTGTGTGAATGTTTTGATAAAAAAAAAAACTTGCGTGAATGTCAATTACTTTTTTCTTCTCGTTTAGAGAAAGATAGATCATTCATGTTGAAACTCAAAATTAATGAGGAATAAATTATCTCTCATTTTTTTTGTTTCTTTTTGAAAGGGGTGAAGTAAAGGAAAACGCCTAAAGACCACACAGATATGTCTTCACTAGTAGGCTCACGAGGATCTTAATTACTCTTGTTACTCCTCTCAAAAATAAATCTAATTAAATTAGTATAACGGTCAATCATCGAACCACAATATAAACTCAAAAACTCGACCCTCCAACCTAGAAGTCAGTCAATACTCACTCCACGACGTCACTGAGTGGTAATTATCTCAACTGATTTTAAAAGAATTGTTAAATTTTGAACTTACTAAGTCTCTAAGTTACAATTCCTTTTTGTTTCTCCGGAGTTTGATATAATTATCAATTTAGTCATCTGGACCATCATTATAGTTAATAACGTACAAAAACCTTCGGATTCCAGTTTGTTGGGTACCAATTGCTCTCTCTCTCTTTCTTTCTCTCTCTGATCAGCAAATAAAGGAGTCACAAACTGCAATCACCAAAACCTCCCCACAAACCAAAACCTTACCACAAACCAAAACCTTAAGAAAGCTTCTTCATTTTCTATATCTTCTCATCTTGATTGATACCCAGATAGAAATCCAAGCACAGTTGCGTACAAATCCAATTTTCGTGCATGATGGGTTACCTATCATGTAAAGCTGAATCATCCATTTTGACCTCAAATTCTCAAACCCAAACATCTTCCAAGAAAACCCATTATAATCAAGAAACTGAAAAACCCATCAAAGTCCAAGAATTCCAGTACAGTGATCTTGAAGCAGCCACCAATGGTTTCTCTGATCAAAAACTCCTAGGCAGAGGAAGTCATGGGTTAGTCTACAAAGGCGTCCTCCGCAGCGGCCGTCTTGTGGCCGTGAAAAAATCATCCCGAAACACCTACAAAACTTCGAGATTTTCCACATCTGAAAACCCAAATGAAGTTGAGAACGAGATTGATATACTGTCCAAATTACACAGCCCCAGGTTAGTTAATCTTGTGGGATTCACCAATGACCCACATGACCGCCTTTTGGTGGTGGAGTTCATGAGCAATGGGACTCTCTATGATTTTCTTCACTCCTCTCCTAGACCACCCAATTGGGGTCGGAGAATTAAATTAGCTCTTCAAACAGCCAAAGGAATTGATACCCTTCATTCCTTAGTCCCACCAGTGATTCATAGGGATATAAAGTCTGCAAATGTGTTGATAGATCGAGATTATAACGCCCGGTTGGGCGATTTTGGGTTGGCACTGAGGTGCCATGTTGATGATTATAGGCTGAGGTCTACCCCGCCTGCAGGTACAATGGGGTACCTTGATCCGGGGTACGTCACCCCGGATAATTTGAGTACCAAAACTGATGTGTTCAGTTTTGGTATATTGTTGTTGGAGATCATTAGTGGAAGGAAAGCCATTGATGTTGGGTTTTCGCCGCCTTCAATTGTGGATTGGGCGATTCCTTTGATAAGGAGAGGGAAGCTTTTGGCTATTTATGATCCGAGGTTTGTGCCTCCTAAGGATCCTTTGGTGAGGAAGCAATTGGCTGTGATTGCGGCCAAGTGTGTGAGGTCTTGTAGGGAGAGGAGGCCGACGATGAAGGAGGTGGTTGAGAGTCTTAGCGTGTTGAGTAAATTGGTTCCTCTTCATTCTTGGAATGGATTTAGTAATCCTTGCTTGATGGTTGAAACTGTGGGCAGGCCGGTAGAATCAAAGAATTCCCAATTGAATTTGACGTCAAAGGTTGGTGAAGAAAGGAATTTGGATGTAGTGGATGTCAAATTTGCTGTTCCATTGAGGAATTCAAGGAGAGTGTACTCTGATTTGGGTTTCAGGAATAATTTGATGGATCTCATGGCTGGAAGTGATTCGGAGTTTCAGTTGAGGGGAGAAGCTGACAGTGTTGAACCTAAATCAAAATCACAAAATGGAGGTTCTAGGTTGAGAATCGAAAGTGGTAGACTTGTTAGCAGGAGAAGCAAACAGTCTCTGTCTCATGGCAATGGTAAAGGCAGTGTCTCCCACTTGAGGCGAAACCGGTCAGTTGGTGAGAATTCAGATAATTTTTCTAGCAGAGAAAATAATCAATAGAATTCTGGTGCTCAAGCTGTGATGATTGTAGGTAGGGCATTGTGAAACTGTGCTGGAGAACCATGTGAAGTCTCCTGTTGATCAAGTTTGTATGCTTCTCTTGTTTTCCAACCACATTGATGTAGATTATTTGTGGGTTTCAGTTAATTTATTTTTCATTGTTCTTGGAAGTGTTGATTTATTTGTTGAATCAGGCATGTAAGTAGCTTAATGGCATACGTTGATGATGTGCCTCCAAGACTTGTTATTCCATTCCTCTGTATTTCAATAACAAAGTCGAAGGAATTAACACGAATGCTATTTAATTAGCTTCTGCGTTTTTAGTTCTTTTCTTTTATTGTTCTCTATATAGATATGATTAAGCTATGAATAGAATCCCAGCACAGTTTTATAAAGAGATATCATGCTAAGGTTTGCTTTGAATCTAGAAAAAGAATTAGGTTGTGATAGGTAAGGTACAAAACCTAGCAGAAAAAAATACAGATCGTTTCAACTTCTTTACTACTAGGTAGGTAGTCCTTTTCCATTGAAGCTCTGATTTGGACTGATTGTTGAATGATATTTTACATATATGAATCTCCCTGAATGTCTCATGGCTTTTTGTAATTTTACGCATACTATTTAGAACATGCAGTTCTCGATGAGAATTTTTACTTGAAACTTGCTTCAAGTCATAATCCTGGATGGTCAATTAGGAGCACAAAAGATTCTTCAGGATGGTTAATGCCAACTTACAAAACGTTAGTGTCAGTATTTGTTTACTCAACAATTTGTAGTTGAATTCATGGATCCTTTCGCTCCAGCGAAGTGCTTTTCCAATAGACAGTTGCAGAGGCTTAGATTGGTTCCATTCAACTAGCTTGCCTCCTTTCTCATTTTCAATGTTAATGTCACACTTTACAGGTTCTTAAAGAAGGGGATTTGTGTGATTGGAATTATGGACTAACAAATGGTGTGTTGCAATGTTGGTCAAAACAACTTTTATTGGTCGAATACTTAGCCTAATTTAACATGTTTCTTCTTGGTCATTGGATTTTTTTGAACTCTTATTGTTATTTTTCTCATACTGTACAAGTTTTCGATGGACTAAGTAAACTCCCGCTGCCCCTGGGAAACTTCTATTGCTTTATGCTTTGCCATTTGGCATAAGGAGGCTAAGGTTGGTAAACAATTTTGGACAAGCACTGTCACGGTTCTTGGAGAGAATCATCTGCCAGTATTAATATCCATGTTTGTCTCATTTGATCTGTTGCTTAAATAGTTATGCATCCGAACAGATACACATTTGTATATAGATTTTCAGGAATCTTTGGTTGCTGGTGTTTCTATTTTTTAGCCTAGATGGTTAGTTTACTCATTATCTCAGGCTCATGAACTGAACTTGTCTGGTGAAGCCAGCCTTATCACTTGTTCTTTTCTTGTCCTGTACAGAAATACTCTGTTGTGCTATAGATCATTGGGAACATCTCATATTTTTTTGTAAGCTTTGATTGTCATAGTGAAATGTACTTATTCTGTTTTGTTTCTGTCACACTAAGATTTAAAACTCCAGTCTTTTAGAACTTAATTACCAGCTATGTAGATTAGGGTGGCAATTGTGTCGTGTTATTTACAAGTTCGCAGCGATGACTAATCAAATTCTAATCCAACACATTTAACTAATTTTGTCGTGTCAATTTAATTTTTTTATTTTAATGTTGTGTTCGACTCATGTAATCCACAAATAATAAATTTAACGCTAAAATTTAAATTTAAAATTTTATTATAACTTAATTGAACTTATGTTCAAATTTTTTTGTAGACAAAAACTTAACTTAATAAACAGAATAAAAAAAATTAGTAAAATCATCTTTTTTGGTAAAAGAATTATGCTAATACTTGTTAAAAAATAAAAAAAAATTAACATTTTACTCTTATAATATTTGTTAAATGTATTAATCGTGTAAATTTTATGTTATTTGTATTCGACATTAATTTAACTCATTTATTATTCGTGTTAACAGATTATATCATTTACGGATTCGTGTCAAGAAATGGTCAATCTTAACTCGCTAATTTCGTGTTTTTATTTCGTTAGTTTTTATTTCTCATTCCGTCAGAAATCACTTTATTGACGTTGACGGAATGAGTAATAGAAATTAACGAAATGACTACATTACAACACTTGTAATACATTGAAGTGCAATGTAGAAAATATAATTTTTTAAAGTACAAAGTGCAATTCACCCTTGTTAGAAAATTACCTAATCTGATGAATAAGTTTTTCAACTTTGTAGGTTGAAAAGTGAAAAGTGCCACAATTCACTTGAAATTTCTTGATGTCTGTGTAGTAGTTTTCTTGGAGATCCCGTTGGTATGCGAAGAATGCGCAGGAATGGTAGGAGGATGATGTAATTGGCACTAATCCAGAGATTCATCTGGGGATGAACATATTGCTATGACATAGTATTTTAGAAATACCAATTAATAAAATATTGTGATTAACCAATTGATGGATTCCACAACTTGTTATACGCGAGGTCGAGCGAGTAGATACTTTACTCGACTCACCACACGTTTTAATTGATGGGTTGACAAGTAAATAGTCTAGGCACAAATTCGTTGATTTTATATCTCATTTGAATTATGGTACTATGTCACCTTGAAAATTAGCAACCCTAATTGTGGTTACGAGGACTAAAATAGAGTTCATCTTATTAAAGAGTGTAATGTGAAAAATCTTAATTTTTTCGGGATAAAAAGTTAAGTTCTAGCATTTTAAAACATGTAAATTTAACTCACTTTTTTTATGCAAAAAGTGTGTTTTCAAAAATACACTTGTAAAGCTTTTTGTTGAATATCCCCCCCCCCCCTCCCCTTT
>CM042189.1:7657973-7696166 GCA_023539305.1 Ilex asprella
AAAAAAAAACCTTTTGTTGAAAGAGTTTTTTTTTTTACTTTCGAACAAATGGCCTTTTATTTTTAGGGGACATTCAACAAAAAACTTTAAAAGTGTATTTTACAGACACACTTTTACATTTGGAAAGCGTGGATTAAGCCTATATTTTCTACCATAGTTTAGGTAAATAAGTTGAAAGAAAGGTATTATAGTTAAAAAAAAAAGTTTAAAATCAAGATAGTGTGAAGATTGATTCGAGACACGAAACAACTGTATTCACTTACAAATTTTTTGGTAGTCAAACACCCCTCTTCAGTATAGACAAATTGAAGTTCAATTATCAAGAGAGTGAGAACCTGACCCACAGATGTTTGAAGAAAGTCCCAAAAGAAAAAAGTTAGGAGTGCAGAGAAATGGTGTCTCTAGCATTCATCATTGAGTGAGAAAATATGTATTCCTATTTGCTTATACCAAGGCTTTACAGCTCACAGATTTCCATTTGCATGTGCTTCTCCTTCTAAAAATGCTGAGAAGTCATTCCTCACAGTAGTGTGTGTGTGTGTGAGATATAGATTTATCATATACCAATGTTTGACCACAAACCCATCTTCTCAAATGTAGGCTATTCCTTCAACATCTTCAGTTTAGAATATGGGACTATGGGCCTACTAATTACTGCACTTTTCCAAAATTTTTCCAAAGGGAAATTGTAGTGGTAAACTGTACCTAAAGGCATTGGGTAACACAAATAATCAAATATTTATCGTGCAGTATAAATATATGAAATAACAATTTATTTTTTCTTACTTTTCTATAATTTCACAATTCAAAAGTAGTTTTGTCCCACTATTTAAAAAAAAAACATTGGGAGAGAGAGAAAAAATATATATAGAAGGCTTTGTTTTGCCTTGATTAGTGTGAAAAATGTATGGGATGGGTGGAATTTTAAACTTTGGGAGGAATCTAGCTTTGATTAACAAGAAAATGTATGAGCCGTTTTGGTGGAAAAAAAAATTTGGTGATGATTTTGAGTTGTTGACTCGAGTGAATCGCAATCACCCTTACCCTTGTACTACTAAGTCGGAGAATTCAAAATGGATCATATTTTATTATGTAGGTGGATTTGTGTTGTGTGGAATCATAAAATTTTGATAAATTGGATAATCCCAACACAACATATTAACTAGTTTCAAAATTTATAATTCTAACCTAATTTGTCTAGTACTTGGGTGATAAGATACAATATTTGTAACCCGTTCATTTTATATATCGAACTAGATTAGATGTGTTAAAGGGGTTTGTACAAAACATATTATTAGATGAAAGTAAAAAAAAATCAATATCGAATAAGACAAGTTAAAAAAGTCGTACAAGTAAAATATGTATTGTAGTCGTATTCTATCACTAGTCATATCTCTACTCGTGTTAAACACGTATCCAGCGAGTTGATGTTAAAATTCCAAATGTTTAACTCTGTGTCAAATTTAAATCAAATCATATTAAAAATTGTCAATGTTTATAGGTAGAATGAGTGCTACTTTCCTTTAAGGGTGTGAAAAGGGGCACCATCATATGAAAGGAGTATGTGTGATGGGTTCCACCAAGATTGTGACATGTCAAAAACACATTCCTTTCAAACACACTGTTTTTTTTTTTTGTGGTTTTATATTAATGGCTTGTCTTGTTGGATCATCTCAATCTTCTGTTGGAGTTTGTCAAGTCTCTTCAATAATTTAAAAAATGCACCATGAGGTGTTGTGATTGGTTGGCTCAGCTCATTCTCATCTTTAGACATTGGTTGTTGGAATAGATATTAGATAGGATAATTTCAACCATAACATCACAAAGAACAAGACCACTCTGGCTGCTTCTCCAAAAACCCTATTCAACGTTGATAACAAATTTACTCAATAAATTAAATCCAAGTAGAATCGCTATTTTTTCATTGAGAAGACCAAAATTTGGCACCAAATAAATGAATTCGGTTCAAATTGAAAGACTGATAGATAGATAAGTTTAAGGTAGCGACACTTAACTCTTCTGTATCAGACCGAAAAATGATTTTCGATCTTTTGCTTTGAGTTAAGTATAACAATTGATCGTAGAAATAATAAAATGGAGTGAAACAATAAAAGATAAAGCTTTACACTGTCACTATTTGATTGGCAAAAAAAAAAATGGTATTAAAGAATAATTTTTTGGTACTATAGTATAATTCGTGTGTAGACTATGAATGAGAAACCAAAGGTGAACTTTTGATTTTCTCAAATTAGAGGCTAAGACTTATTCTGTAACTCTTGAATGCTTTACTATGCTCTTCATTTGGGTTTCTCTTTGATTTCTCGATGAATATTTTTTCATCTATATAATATTACACACAATCTTGCTTACACAACATAACAATGGTTCAGATCATTTTATACAATATTACACATAGTCCCGCTTATACAAAGAACAACAATTGTACAAATTATTTAAATCTTACGGCTTATATTATGGCTCAAATTTTAATATTTTAATCACAATAACTCAAATCATGTATTTAAAAAACGTGTTTTGCACGAAAACACCCTAGTTTGCTTATGTTTGGATTTTTTCTTTTTTTTAAAAAAAATTATATATTTTTTTTGAGGGAGAGGAGACTTAAATCCTTGAATTTAAAAAAATAAATTTTTCATAAGGTAAAGAGTATCATTAAACTAAAAATTCATTCGTATTATGTTTAGATGTTTGCTCGTAGATTCATTATACGAGAAATTCTAAGGAGTATACAAAATTAGAATTATTGGTTAAAAATACATAGCTCATACTGTTAAGTTATTAAGTCTTTATTTTTAGGACATTGTCTAGGTATTCATAATGAGCCATGTCCTGCTTAAGGACAAGTGTCTCCAAAAAAAAGTCTCCTCTTAATAAAAGAAGACTGCTTTCTCCCCCCCCACAATTCCTTGTATTAAAAAATAAAAAAGAACAAAATTTTCGTTATTGTTGAGTTTATGGAGGATTAGATTTATAGATCTTTACACCGATATATATATAGAGATATTGTTTTTATAACCCGAACTTATAATGTCCACATCACAATTGAGCAAAATTATCACTACCATAACACCTCAGTCTCGCATTATATAAGACTTCGTACATCTTAAAAAATGCATAATTAAGGTATAAAGATTAAACTTTTAAAACGTCCTACCCACACTTCACCAACCAATGTGAGATTGAATCATACAATTGCTATTTGCCAAAGTTTTGTATATTACTTAACAAACTACACTTAAGTGAGAAATAGGAGGGACTTGAAAGGCTTTAGAAGACTTGGGAATGAGCACAATACTTGGATGATTTTAGCCAAGGCAGTAGGTGACCTGAATGAGAAAAGCTCTGGACAGTGGCTATAAGGTCAAGACCCTTCCTTAGAAAAAAGTTGTAAAAATATTTTCAAAAAATATTTTTTTTTTGAGTGGGTTTATTTTTGAAAAATTCTTTACAACTTTCAAGAAAAATTAGAAAAGTGCGGTAAGATTGATAAGAAATGTTACTAATTCAAAGTTAATGATTTTTTACTAAAAGACGTCAATCTAAATGTTTACAACTTTTTATACAGTTATAGTTAATATATTTTGATTAAAAGATACTATTATAAATGATTACAATTTTTCATAAAATCACATTTGATACATTTTGGACCAAAAGACATTATTTTAAATTGTTGTACCCCTTTTGAAAAAAAATCACTACCGAGTCTATAAATAAGTAAATGTGTTACAGTTTAAAAATATAATACAATTGAACAATTCTATACTTCTTACTATAATTGCTTTCTCGCTTATTCTTTCTCTCAATTCTTCTAAATTCACACACACACACAAACACACACACATATATATAATTTTCTATTCAATTTAGCATTCTAGTTTCTGCAGAGTTAGATTAGTAGAAGTTGTCTATTTGATTTCCATAGAGTGTTTAGCTATTGTTTTCATAAGTATAATACACATACAAGTTTGACGAACTTCATTGTATCTTTAAAATAGATTTGTGAAACTCCCGGTACGCACCTTGTTAAACACTTGGTGGGAGCAAATACTGTTTTCAGGAAAGTGATTTTAATGTTGTGCCGACCCCAATCTATCAAAACAAAAGGGACATGCCATCAAGTCCAGGGCTTTACAAGGGAAACATCACAAATATTGTTACTCTGATTTCCCCATTTTTGCCAACATTAGAAAAGCTTTTGAACGGGAACATAAAAAGGCTCGATATACATGTTTGGTTCTCAAGCCCACATAAAAGTTTACCTTTGCCTAAAAAAAAAAACAATTCTATTCCTAGTGTATTAAAACACTTTATACTTCTCAACAAGAAAAGAACTATAGAGGTGGAATAGGTAGATATTGGAGAGACTGAAGTTGGGACTTGAATGTGTTATCTGTTGCTTGGGCAAATTGCACCTTTTTTTAATTCAAGGAAGTTTAAGTCAACTTACACACACTTCGAGTAATCTATTTTGTAGTTTGATCACAGACAAACCTTCCATGTTGAAATTAAAATATTCATGTAAGTTAAATCTCTCATGACCTAATCCTAAAAACTTGTTAAGATTCAATCTTATTTGAATTTACAACTCGTTTTTGTTACTATTTAAACTACCCAAAATTGAACTTGTCGAGACAAGTAAATTTATTTTGAAAACTGCTGAAAATAAAGTTATTGACAAGAGGTATAGACAACAGGTGTATCCCTGTTTCTGTAAAATTGATTGCATGATTGCTAACAAGAAATTTTCTTACTATTTTCTGTTGACTTTATGAATCCATACCAACCTGGACTCACAAATTGTATTGGTTTCTTCTATGCACATTGATATATCAGAAGCTACAAACGTATGACACATTCTTGTATTTGCACCATCTTTTGGGGAAAAAAAAGGCCAAGTATGCTCCGGTTACCAAGAATCTACTCTTCAGACTTCAAACCAGGATCTGATATTAAACCAGGATTTGATATAAGAGTTAATCTGATTCCAAAGCGAGAAGTTGGATCCATAGAACTGCACCCTCACTGATTTTTTTGATCCTTCCCTAACAAATTCCACATCCTTGGCAATGTCACGCTGAGCGCTTTCCGGGTCATCAAGCAGAGGCAATGCAGCAGAACCCTGGGATTCCAGATGTCTGATCCACCCACTCAGCAAAAAATTCACCACCTGCATAACAGTAACAGTTTAATGTCCTAATACCCACAACAAAAAGTCAGACGGGCAGCTCACTCTCTCTCTCTCTCCCTTGCTGGCACCTCTTTTGTTATAGAGTCCGTATGGACTTTAAGTTTTCAACCTTTCCATGTACCCGGAAAAAAAAAATTCTTGCTCCATTGCATCTTTTTCACCACCATCACAACACTGCTCACGAACTAACACCAACTCCACCTCCAAATAACCATTGTCTACCGCCTCCAAACCACCTGCAAATACCATTCTCTTTCATTGCACACAAACTCAAACCCACCATTAAAAACAGAGCCCCAAACACCTTAAATCCTCACCACCTTACCCAAACTACCACTTCCACCTCAACAATCCATCCAAAACCAAACACCATCACCGCTACTGCCCACAAAAAAATTCATTCAACAAATTCATTCAAATCTAGAAGGACAATGTGTGTGGACAGTGTTTAGGGGCAGTGTGGGGATTCGAGTTCGACCGGAGTGACGGAAGGCGAGTGTTTGAGTGTGCATGCATGGCCAGTCTTTGGAGATGGCATGGGGGGATAACAGGGATGAGAAGGGGGGGAAATGGGGGTGAGGAGGGGAAGGAAAACAGGTTCAAGGGCCCCCGCAGGGAAAAGGTGCTGGTTGAGGGGCTATAAACTATAATGCACGGATACGTGTACGATACAGATACAACAATACAATAAAATTTGAAAAAAAAATATACAAATATGACTAGGATACGTCTATAATATATTATATTTTATATTTTTACTATTGTCTACCGACTTAATAATTATATATTTTGATAATTTTTAACATAATAAGCAAAAATGAATTTTCTTTAGTTTTAAAAAAGTACATATCATATCATTATTGTATATGTACAAAGTAAAGTGACTAATTAAAAGAATAAAATCTAATATTTACTTGGTTGGTTTACTTAGAAATGTTTGTTGCTAACATTATAATTTAAATATTTAATAAATTCATTTTATGATATTTTAAGATTTAATAATAGATAAAATGTAAAAAACACTCATGTAGCTTCAAAATCATATGAATTTTTGTTGATGTATTATACAGTATATGAATTCAAAACAGATGTTTAAAGATTAAATTAAAAAATTATACATATTGTTTCGATTCAAAAGTATCCGCAAAGCATCCAGATATTGTATTATTATCGCATACGTAGGAGGTGTATCCGATATGTATCCTTAAATATTTAACGAGTATCGTATCTGATACGGATACATCGACCTCAACGAAATATTTGTGTTTCATAGTCGAGGGATTACTTTACCCAACCCAAGGTACAGTGGTGCTACTTTGTCTGTCAATTGACTTTGACCAAGCTTAATCACCAATTTTTACAAATGGAAAATCAGTCATTTCTCAACTAAAATATCTGAGTGGGGTTCTGATGTAATTTGAAAAATGTCAGCGAAGCGTCATGTTGATTTGATAACTCGGGGTTCCGATTGTGATTTACTCAAAAGAAAAACAACAAACAATGAAAAGAAAAAACGAGCCTCCTATCACGTAATTTATAAGTCTATATTCTGAGTTTATAAATTTTTTTTGAGATTTCTGGAAAAACTATATAGAACACCCAATATCCTAATTAATCACTTCATCCTTGAAAAAACCTAGAATTACAAACTCTCAATTCTTCTTTTACTCATCCTCGTCAAAACGAAATGCTAACTTAATTTAACAATTTCTTGTGGAGCGAAGTTCTACATAAAACAAGTTCATATTCCACCAAATCAATTTTCTGGAATATCCAATCTTTAAGAAATATAAAGTTAGATGGTAACCAGGTTCTCTTAAACTTGTCAGGCATCAGAAAAGACAGGTTTCTACTGCTAGATATGTTACCCATTCGAATGATAAAGGATTTAGTGGGGACTTCACAAGAACTTAGTGATAGGTAAACAACATAAAAGATAATTTAAATAGAGAGCGAAACAGACTTAATACTCAGATATAAAGACCAATTTCATCATCCAGAAATTCAACTAGATTGTCATAGCTTACTTAATAAACAACCATACTGTGATTACTGATGCCTGCTTCCAAAAACATTTACTAGAGATAAGCAATAAAATACACTTGTATATCATCAGTGGTGAGATACATACCTCAGGAACTTCATCATGAGGGCAGTGACCAGCAGGGCTAATTTCATAATATGGAACTTCAGGAAGCTGTCGTTTCACCTGGAAACCCCAGATAGGCTTCACCCAAGGGTCTTCTTTTCCATAAATTAGGCAGATGGGTACATTGTTCATCTGACACCTATGGACAAAAATGAATTGCAAGTCCTTGGGGAAATAAAAGGGAAATTAGACGTGAATTATCTGAAGCAGTTTGAGCATTTGCTCTTCCTACCTCGATAAAGCCTGCCTGAAGGATAGTTGCCCTTGAGGAGCAAACATGATCGAGGCAAACGCTGCAGCAGCTGCTGGATGTTGTGTTGTCTCAAGTATTTGAGAAAACACTTTATCAACATTTGTCGAGTAATCTACATAGACTTGCTTCAGTATCTCTCCAATACTTCTAGGATCACTTATTTTCTGCCATCTACAAAAAGAAGGAAAAACATTAATCCAGCTCAGAATGGCTTAGCCTACATAGAAGTCGTCCTGCAGGAGAGACAAAATAGCATCTATCCTAGGACCTAGGGTACTAAACCAGAATAAGAACCAAATATTCTTGCAGTCCTATGACAGTCACATTTTCAACAGATAAAATAATTTTAGACATATGTTTCTCAAGAGAAAAATGAATAAATAACAAGGTTGTTCTTAGCAAAATCCATAAATCTTCAAATGTGCTAAAAGCTAGATGATCTCTCCTTTTTTAAGATACAGATTTACAAATGGCAATCACATCTAAGAAGAGGACATCCTAAGACTAATCAATAACGTTATGACTTACACGATTTCTGTGAGCTTTCTTATAGTGGCAGGAAGAGGAAACGTCCCAGCCCATGGAAATATTCTTGACAGTCTTGGAGATGTTATGGGATTAGGGAGAAAACCCCAAAATGGTGTTGCATTGAGCAAGGTCACACCCTTCACCAATTGAGGGTTTCGTGCAGCAAAGTAGAGGGCAACATATCCTCCCAGGGAGTTCCCCACAACATAAACTGGTTCTCTAATGACCTGTAACAGAATTAATTGATGAAATTATTGGTTTGTGTACCAATTCGGTGAAATTCTTGTTCCTGAATTATGAAAAGTTGTTTTTTCATCATAAGAGCTTCATCAGATGAAAAACCAACAAACTATTCTCCCACGGCCATATTTCCTTTACAATCATTATAAGGTGACTGCAACAACATTGGCCATAGCAAGATAGTGCCAAAGATAAAATAAATAAAATCACGTGTCCCTTACTATTTTAAATGGAAATCAAAGCAACAAAACCAATTGTGCTAACATGGATGCACAGGGCCACCTATCAGCAGGTAGTAGCCCATTAAGGAAGAGCAAGAAAAATTGAAATCTCAGTACAAAATCATATTGTAGCACAAGCATGATTAGATTTTCTCGTAGGAGAGTTCTATGTCGTAAAATGTATACTTGCAAATTGCAATACAACACATAAGAACAAATTTCTCACTCAAGTAACAAATAATAAAATAACATCTCAATCTCTATTCCGACATCATATTAGGTACTATAGATGTAAATTCATATCTTCAGTAACCTGAGTGGAAACTTGTGCACAATTATGCAGTGCATTGAAAAAGACAGTTCCTTGTAAGCAGTAGTCAGATGTAGTAGTGGCCGAGGTAGAAGCAACAAGTTTGAGTAAACAACAAAAATGGCTGTTGTGGTGGGATATATGAAGGTGCTTTCTTGAATGAGGCGGTGAGGGAAGCAGTGATAGTAGTCCTTGGAAAACTGCTGCTTGTGGTATGACACTGGTTTTTGAGCATAAGAATCGCTGATGGAATGGTGGTTGTGCTGCTGACACTGGTAGCAATGGTGTAGGGCAGCAGATCAGTCACAACAACAAAGCCAGGGGTGCAGTACGAATGGGTTGATGCTATCCTGCTGGTGCTACAAATAGTGATGCTTGTGCAGCAGTAGGGTTGCTATTTGCTAATTCAGATGGCTATAATTGTGGTGATTTAAGTAGGTAGTGCAAATCTGCGACAGTCAATGTTTCCATATAGTTGATTTCCTAAGGTCCCAGGGACTGAAAACAGAACAACTTATAAAATTAACCGATAATTAAGCAAAAGACACTATCTTCCAGGAAAAAAATTCAACATCAATTAAAAAACAATGTAGACTGTTGTAATTATCTGATACTGCATTTAACATGCAAAACTACAAGATCATACATAACAACTTTCTGCATTGGTAGCAACATAAAGCTGAAAATAACCAACTGACTAGCTGACAACATGAAACACAAACCTTCACACCCGGCACCCTTAATCTTCCATATTATTTTTCAATACTCTAATGCTGTCATATTACATGCTCATAATGGTATCTCTCCCTTCGAAGTTCCAAGTATGCTGTTGACATGCAGAACAGGGGAACACATATAGATGACAGCATGCTTCATTGAAACAAGTAAACTACCAGGAGATGTGCAAAGTTGGGATGGATTTCAACTATGTAATGAGTATCATCCAGGAGTCAAAGGGAGAAAATGATATGGCCTCACCAAAAAGAAAAAGAAAAAGAAAAATGAAGTAAATGGCAGAATTTTAATAAGTTCAAACACATGTACAAAATGAAAGCATGTGCTATACCGAAATAAATCAACAAACTTATCTTTTTCACAAGTTTAATGTCACTAACAGGTGCTATGTAGTACAGGTCCGTTAGGAAGAAAAATATGAGAAATCATAATGGCATATAGAACCCTGCTCAAAAGGAAAAGGAAATGAGGAAACATATGAGAACCAGATTGTTCTTATCCATATTTGAGGGGGAAAGAAAAAAGATGAAAAAGACAGACATAAAGGGTATGGTATTAGGCAAAGTAAAGCACAACTCTACACTAGAATGTGTACTTTCTTCCAAATAAATTTACAGCAATCAGAAAATGCAATATAGAAAACATATAAAGTTGTTATGTACCTCTTCTATGAAGTATTGAACTTGGTGCTGCCATAAATCAATTGAATAAACAAGCTCTTTTGCCCAAGGTTCAGTTTCTTCTCCAAAACCCCAAACATAATTCTCCCCACCTGCTTTATCTCTATCTGTAGCCTGAGGAGTAGGATCTTCACATGGCAATGACATGCCCTGCCCAAGAAAATCCAATGCCCATGCTCTAGAATCACGGCCCAGATCCTTCAATTGCTTCTCATAATGGAAGGAACCAACACCAAAACCAGGAAGAAAGAGCACCGCGGGGGAACTAATATTTTCAGACCCAGATTTTTCATAATGCACATTTAGTTTGGGTTTCCATTCCCAGAAACAACTGCTAATCGGAGCACCAGAATCACCATCGGATCCACCCCGCAAACTGGGAATCAAGACCTTGGGTACCGAGTCCCCACTTTCAGTCACAATTCCTCCACCCTCAGCCCCATCAATTACATAGGAATTATAACTTTCACTCGACCCTTTAAGAGCATTGGGTGATTTAAAACCTTGATTTTGGTCAAAACCCTTCGAGCTATTAGAATCTAGATGAGGATATTTCAAAAACTCCCATTCAGATTTAACTACAACACGCACAAATTTTTGTTTTCTCACTGCAGAAAGCTTTGATGGATTTGAGCTGAGGCTTTTATCAACTAATTTCCCTCTCAAGTTTACAACACAACACCACGATGCCGAGCGGCAAGAGAGAATTTCCATACCCCAGAAGTCTAGTTTCTGAAAAATGGAATAAAAATGAATAATTTTTCAGGAAAATTATAGCACTGCCCAATTTAATTAGTAAATAAAGAAGTTATGAAACCACATCACTCTTAAGTACATGATCAATGATCCTTTAATCTTCAACAAGTGCAAAGGAAAAACTTCCCCAGTAACCCCCAGTTTTAGAATACAAACAAATCAGGTATGAAACAACTACGGAATTCTATCAATTCGACATCTATCTTTTTTCAAGCAATATAACTCTTGAAATCACGGATCAATATAAATCTACTGATTCACTACAATAGGAACTGGTTTGATTTTTGTTTCAAAACCATTACAACAGCAATAGCTAAAACTGTTTCACAATAACCTAACATAAGCTAAACAAAAATTTACTCAAATAGAACTCACCAAAAACAGTTCTAAGCAGCTTATGAACCAAGATTAGTAAAAATTACAGGGAATAATGATTTATCAATTGTTTATAATCAGTAGAGTAACAAAGAGAGAAGTAGAAAAGAGGATTTTAGAGTTTATTACCTCTAGTTAGCAGAGAGAAAGGGCATTAGACTCCGAGATTTGAAGGAAATCTAGATATTTTCACGAGAATCTAGAGAGAGAGAGGAGTGATTTTTAGTTGCCTGAAAGTTGGATGCTTGGGATTGGCTTTAAAAGCCAAGAAAATTAACGAACATACGAAAAATGCCATTTTTTCCCTTCTTTGG
Organism: Ilex asprella; assembly: GCA_023539305.1. Classification (NCBI taxonomy): domain Eukaryota; kingdom Viridiplantae; phylum Streptophyta; class Magnoliopsida; order Aquifoliales; family Aquifoliaceae; genus Ilex; species Ilex asprella. The sequence continues at coordinate 7,669,744 of CM042189.1, forward strand.
ATTGGTTTGAAGGTGGAAAAGACGTATACACAAAGATTTGATTCCGACAAGAGAAGGAAGGAAGGTGGTCTGGACACTTGTCAGCTCTCAAGCCACGGGAAGGAGGGTGCAGAGCCTCTGCTGTTGGCGGTTAAGTGGTTAAGGGAACCGCGACGTTTTACTTATTTTAATTTTTGTTTTTATTTATTCGTATCAAAACGATGTCGTTTTGGTTCTTCAAATTTCAGTTCTGATGATTAGATCCCATTCTTTTGCTTCGTTAGTCTTGAACAGTGAGGTGTTAGTCTTGAACAGTGAAGTCTTGCGACATCAGCAATTCCGATGATCTACAACCCCCTTCCGGTGATTTCAGGCAACTCTGATGATATCAAACAACTCAGACTTCGGACACACTTTTCTATCTCTGTTAACAATTTTCATTTAAAATTGTCAATTTCAAATTCAAATTGTTCCTTCGATGCATCTCTCAATTCATATTTCCCGTTAAATGTAAATCAGTTTTTTCAATCTGCACCTCTCATTGGCGTTGGTTTAATTCCATGAGCATTTGATGTTGAAATTGGCATTTTGAATCTCCTTCAAGCAAATCTCTCACACACGCCTCCCCACCTTCCACCTGTTTGAGAAAATACCAGAAAAGATTTGGTTCGAGCAATTATTATTATAAAGATAATTAGCTCTTCTTCTTTCTTTCTTTTTTTTTCAAATTAAGAAGAGTTTGTTTTCTCCTTATTGGGATTTGATTTTGTAATTGAGCTATTTGTACGATTGACAGTGTGTAGGAATGGTAATGATGGTGTAGATTGTTGTTGAGTTAAAGGTTTTAGAATGGATAGCCATTGATGTGGCCATGGTTCCAAGGTTGAATAACCTTCAACGGGAATAAGAATGATCTGATCAACAGGGGTGGATGTTTTTCTTAACATGATCGACATATGAATGTTCTTGTAGTTATCATCCCCCAATGCTGGTACAGAAAAAAAATGAAAAGCCTGCCAATTTTGACACCAGATGCCTCCACCCCAGTCTCATTACAAGAATCAAAGAACAAAATATTCTAAAAATAGAAAGAATGGCTATAATCCTTCAAGAGGATTTACACCATCACTAATTACATGTAATGACTCTTAAGCTTTGAACAGGTCCTGCATTTTAGCTTTATGCCCCAAGTTCAAAAACAGACCAGTGTAGCACCAGCCCAGACTAAATGCAGAAACAGACCAAAATAGGCAGAATGCACAGACCAGCTGCCCAGACTTCAGCAAAGCAGAAAATGCTCTTTGACCCCAGGCCAATTCCTGATCTTTCAGCTACAACAGACATAGCAGTACACATAGCAGCAACCTTGATGAGGCTGCAACAAACATTGCAGCACAACAACAAAATAGAAGCCAACTATTAATATATTCATTATGGCAATGCAGCATTCCATTCACTCAACTTTCAGCAGAATGAACTTCAGCATAATCCCAATAGTTTTTGGTCCTATTCAAAGAATATTGCTAAACAGTAATAGAGACCGAAAATTTCCCAGGAAATCAATTGTTGAGGATGTTGCTGGAAACTACTAAATCAGATTTGAACTGGTAGAAAGCATGACCTAATGGACTCTTCAGGTTGAACCCATTTGAAAATTCTCAGCAAAGATCATTGTTGGTAATTTCAAAATCTAAAGTTTTCCACCTCTCTGTTAAAATTGCTCAATCACTTGCTGCACATAATAGATCAAATGTAGCCTTTCTCATAAAGTAACAATATGCACAAATGGATGATATCTAGAGAACTCAATTTGCTGAAGTAGTAATCAACTTCAGTTGTGCATTAAATTAACATCTTTAAAGCATCCAACAAAGTAGAATGGGTTGGGACAAAAGAAGGAAATAGACGGGGAGAAACATTCAAACTAATAAACATGGATGCTGCAGCCAAGATAAACATAGAATAATATATACACATGAACTGAAAATTGTTTTCACACACATTGAACTGAACTATACATATACACACACACACACACAAATATACGTATATATATATATATATATATATATATATATATATACACGAACTGAACATTGCCGATTTGGTTATGTTGAAGGACAAAATCACTGTACACGAAATGGAGCTCAGATGAAGAATACCGAGTTGCTGATCTTGGTCTTGGCGTTGGAGTTGCTGATCTTGGTCTTGGATGTTGATCGTGGTCTTGGAGATGCTGATCTTGGTTTAGGGTTTTAGTTTATTTGGGGTTTTTTTTTTTGAATGAAGTTGGGTCTGATCTGGGAGGACAAAAAACGGTGGCATTTTTGGTGTTGGATTTTCAAAAAAAAAAAAATCCAAAATGCCGTAAAACAGTGGCGTTTTATTAAGCCGGTGCGGTTTTCTCCTTACCGCAGAGGAGCCGGACCTTCCCAGGAAGGACCACTGCAGAAATAGTGCAACTAGCACCATAATTGTTTTTTTTTCTTTTGACTTTTCTAATATTTGTGATTGTCGGTAGAATTATGAAAGATTTATCTGTCATAATAAATATCTTATTTTTAGCATGGATGATTTATTTTTGATCAAAAAGGGGAGGGAATTAATCGAGATAGACGTAAATTGTCTATATCGTTAAACTAAAATTAAAAAAAAAAAGAAGATAGTGTGTGTTTTGAATCTGTTTTGATATAAATCACGTGGGATTTCGAAAGATGATTTTCATTATTCAATGTGTTTTAAAATAGTATAATTTTAATCCAAAATTGATAATAATAATATATAGAGTTATTAAAATTATTATTTTGTGTCCATATTTAAGTATCATGCGACAAGTTTATAATAAAAAAATCGTTAATAATGTGGACACAGTCTACTTGAAGGACCATATAGAAACATATTTAGTACTTCAGGAATTAAAATGATACAATTGAAATATTGGGAACCAAAATGAGACAAACTCCATACTTTAAAGACTTTCAGTGCAATTAACCTTTTTTTGTACATAACAAAGGAGATATGGGATGTTTTATAAATCATAACTCAACCATTAAAAGTATGAACTCGATGCATGTGCGCTCGATGTACACCAAGAGAATTTGACGATCTATGAAATCAATGGTGGAGTCATTTGGACTTGAGACTAATAATTGAATTGCGAAAGTTTATGCAAAATGATTCAAATGAGCCGAAGCATACTTGCGAGGGAATTTTGTTGTCTAACTAAAAAACACGCAACAGCTTGAAAGTATGAATGCATACATAAATCGCTTCTTAAAAATACACCAAAGACTGTTTAAGTTTATTAGACAGTATGATAGGAGTTTGACAAGAAACAGAGAGACCGAAACCAATACGAGCTATGATTCGGAACATTCTGCACCAGTGCTCACAACGACACTAAAATACTTAGAGTAGGAGCCTCTAAGATATATACCAAAAAAATGTTCTTTAACGTATGTGCTCAGGATGAAGCATTGTTTTTCATGCAGATAGAATTGACAACAAAATTCATTGGAGTTACTACATATCTCGGTTCACACGACCAGAATCCATGTGGATTGTTAATTATTATCCTGACATTTATACGTTTAAATGCAAATGAATAAAATTTGATTATGTTGGATTTCCTTATCCTCACATGATAATCAACATGAAGTATGAACACCTCAAAGAGTTCCCCCATAACAGTATGATGAAGAGGTGGACAATTACAGTAAAATCCGATTATTAAACAAGTGATATGTTGCATACATTGAGCACCCTATCAATTTTTACAAGATACGTTGGGCTCATGTTGATGTGCAGCCTAATGTGTCATTATGATTCACAGTCTCTGTCAAACATAAATAATGTGAGAAATATGGTGCAAGAAAATACTTCTTTTCTAAAAACAAGTCATGAGTCACTTGTCGGGGGTCATAACAATGCGAACTAGACGCAAATGTGCAAAATGCAAAATTCGGTGTGGGTGACTCAAAGATTGTGCAAGCCAAGGGAAATCCAAGTTGTGTACGTAAGAGCATGCCAATTTCCCCACGGATATAGTAAATGTAGGAGCACTTGACATACTATTAAAAAATGTCAACTATTGACGTGTCATTTGCATGATCTATATGATGACATGCCTTTTTCACAGCCAGGAGAATCGCACCAACCCCTCAGTATGCATTTTTCTTATGAATCGCAACAATTGCCCGAGATGCCTTTTTCACACCCTAGTTAATGATGGTAGCCTTGACTATCAGGTTCATATAATCATCTTTTGTATATATTTTTTTTCATGCAAGTCATAAAGTAAAAAAAAAATGAAAAATATTTCTTATTTTAAGATGGGATGCCAACCAATTACTCAACCACTCACGCGTAATAAATTAATGTCAATTTTAGTAACATCAAGATAATTAGAGGAAACTTCATTTACTCAAGTTGTCTAAAAATAGTATATGTCACCATCATTATTTAATCATGAATTTATGCGTTCACAAGCGATATCAAGATCATGGGATCAAAATGAGACCATGAAATTCTCTCTTTATGAGCTTGCTTTACGTTCAAAACAATCTTTTTTTGTTACTCTCCATGATGCTAACAAAGGCAGTGACTAATCGTGACATGAACAAAACAATGGTATTGACTGTATATAGTATTCTCTCATGTTCTTCTACAAAACACTCATTCATTTCTCTAGTGGATATCATCCCAATCAAAATATAATCATTTAAAGAATCTTGTTTATTCCATTAAATACCATATATAATCCTCTTTCACTATTTATTTTTTCCTTGCAACTCATTACCCAAAAATGGGAAATAAATAATTCCTCCATTTTTTGTAGAATGGGAAAAAATAATTCCTTTATTATGTAGTAACATTTGCTCCATATTCATCTTCAAGTAGTTGACTAAGATAGGCCTTCAGACCTATATAATTAAAAACATAATGTAAAGAATAACACAAACAGTGAGCGATGACAAGAGTATAATGATGCAAATGTATGCAAAACTCCAGAAACACATTCAACCCATTATAATCCAAGCTATCATTATAGATGTGTTGGTATGGAGGGAAAGAACATATTTTTTTGATGTGTACAAAGCATATGTAAAGGACAATTTATACTACATTGATTAACTTTTCCCTAATTTTGATCAAAACAACTATATTGAATGTAAAGATCATTTTGCTTGTTGTATTCCACTTTGTCATCATTCTATCATGTATTCTCATACACACTGCTTTGTTTATCTCATGGATAACAGTTGAATCAAATAATAACAACTATCATAGAATGACTCAAAAAAAAATTCTTATGGAACCAAGAATATTGTTTGGTCCATTAGAAGCATTACCAAGCTCATTTTAAAGGCAGACAACAAGTTAAAGAAACTTTAGATTTTTGATAAAACATATCAAAATGACCATCGTATCACTTGTTAACTTTCTATTAGTTGGAAATCTCTCACACCCAATCAAATTGCATCACATGTCTAATTGAATAATGCTCTTTAAAATATTTACATTATTTATATTGTGAGTTCCACGAATAAAATTAAGTAGCTGAAATTTAATCGTGTGTCAACCGATTGCACATTTCATGTCCTTTTACATTCAAATTCTGACTGACTCAGAATTTGATAAATTTTGACTGACTAACTCGATTTTGCGAGACGAATCTAATGGGAAGGTCTATTTCATCATCTAAGTTATTTAAAAATTAAAATTTTTAACCCTCATTTAAACACCTTAATTACCGTATTACCCCTTTAATTAAGATTTTTAATTTTTCTGGGTTTTATAGTTTTAAAAATCCGCTCTTAACAAAAAAAATCATGGTTCAAACACACGATAATTATGTAAAAGAACATTTCATTAGAAGTGTGAATCTAAACATGATTTGAGGAAAATTTGTTTTAAATGGGACTCTCAGAATGACATGTTGTTGAGGCCTACTACAGAGTGTATATTGCTAAGTGAAAATGGAGCACAACTCTATTGTACAACAGAGATGTCATTTTGTGTGTAAAACACTTCATTTTGAAAACAACATCCCTTTTTGTACAACAGAGTTAGATCCCTTAGGTATATTTTTGATTATAAATCAAAGTGAGACTAATTCTATATGATGAAAATATCATTGGAAATATATAGATATATATATTTTTGTATGTGTGTGTGTGTGTTAGAAGATTAAAATAACATTAATATATTGATCCACCTGTTTATCACCCAAATCCATTAAGGTTGAATGCAACCCCATTAATTTCAAGTCGATCCGTGTGGGATAATCGGATCGTATTGTATTTTACCATGGTTAGGCATAATCCATGTAACTTAGGTACATTTGTATTAGACAAAAATTTAAGTAAAAAACTATGACAATGATTCATATAGGTTGTTGGAAGTTAATATATGACATAGGTATACATGTATAAGACAAAAAATTGGAGTGAAACTATGACAATGATATAAGTTGAGTACCAATAGTTAGCTCCTTGTAGGTTTGACCTCGGGCTTAAACCGAGAAATACTATAATTTGACCATTTGTATTTGAGTGTATGATTTAATTCAGGCCAGATTAAGTTTTTTAGCGCCGTTGCCGGGGAGTTATGGTGATTGCAAAACGAATAGGGAAGTTGTCGAGTTTGTATTATATGTGTATATATTGTTTGTCTTATTTTAATTGTTTATGTATGTTACATCATCAGTAAGGTTTGTAAATCAGTCTAGTCCTTCATATTTGTCATCTTCACCATCATAAGCATCATCAGACTCTTTTGAGTTAAGCATGACTAATAATAATCAAATGGAACAAGAGATAAGTCAAAATTAGGCATAAAATGCTCATCATTCTATCCAAGCATCCACTAGTTACACTAGTTATAAGCTAATCATGTGATTAACATACATATATTCAACCCATTTCACATGCAACCCTAGAATTGAAGGGAAATCTACATAGAAGAGAACTCCCACCTTTCGAAGCATAAACAATGAAGTGAGCCCTCTAAAATACCCCAAGCAAGCTCTTCAAAGACCTAGACCAAGAGCCCTTGATTTATGAAAATGGTGGAAAATGCTTGAAATTGATGTTGTCTTGTAGCCCTTATCGATGAGAACAAATTTTGTTCTTGGTTGATTGATTTAACAATCGGATTTGGAGTTATGGAAGAAAGAAGATTGGAGAAGATGAAGAAGTTGGGCTCTATTTGATATTGAGTGTTGAATATGTTAAATGTGAGTTGTATGAATGAGTATGCTATATGTTTATAGTTTATACCTTATGGGTGTTTGATAAAATACCGAAGTATGTTCAAGAGTGTTATTTGAAATTGATATTTGTTATAACAATCTTAGTAATGGTTATGGAATGTTATTATGTGCCTCATTATATAATTAATATGTTGATGCTTTTGAGATGTTCTCACATGCTTACATGATATAGTTAACATTGTAATGAAATAGAATTGCAATTGAATATTACATTGCATATGTACGGATTCCACTATATTCGTGGGCATTGATATATCTTAATTGTTTATATTCCTTCAAATAAGCATCAATCTTATCAATCTTACTCTCAAGTTGCTTGACACCTTTGTATCTTCTTGAGACTGTTGTAATTGTTGTTGGTGAGTCAAAATTTGTTGAAGCATTTATCCAACCATATTTATATCCAATGCAACAACACTACCCAATGCAAAAGTAATACCCAATGTAAAAGTAGTTAGGCAAAGACAATTTGTGAGGGGTACAACTTGGAGCTGCGACTAAGTTTGCCTTCCTAGAAGGCTAATAAGACTTAGCATACCCAAAACACTTTTTTAATGTGGTATAATTTATCGGTCTCATAGGAGTACTATATGTATCTCTTTACTGAGCACAATTCCATAATATTTCACAATTTTTGAAATTAAAATCGAGAATGGGAGACTTTGCCTCCTATCTTGGGTCTGATGCGTCAAAGTAACACAATCAAATATTAAATGTGGAAGACCTATACATACCCCCTTTTCAATTGCATAAAAGCATATGCGCTCTATTAACTCCAAATTGAGCAATATGTCCTATGAGATCAGTATTGCATGTCACTATATGGTTTAAAACTCTATAAGTCGAAATAAGTTCTCTTTGACAAATTTTGATATTATCATGCTCTCAAGTACCAGGTTTGCCATAAATTTTTTTAATAACATATTTCAAATCAGAGTTATCCTCCTTGGAATTTTTGTATGGATAAATAATTGTATCCCCATCAACAAAGGGTCGGAGAACCTTCAAAATTTTTGCAATCAAATCCGGGGTTACTTCGAACTCTTTATTTCTAACAAAAAACTTAAACTTCACATCGTTATCCTCATAATCATGGATATTTGTATCAAATATTCTCACTAATGCATCATATGCTCAATCGTCCCTCTTTATATCAACTATAGAGTTCTAATTTCAAAGATAATAAAACATAGGACAATCCACATTTGTTAACTTATCCAATGAAACACCACACCCCAATAGCAAATTGTAGTTACAAAATATACTATACAACTATTTGCATTTTGTGTTAAAAAAACTTCTGCTGGGATTGATTTTTTTACTAGGATTGCACGAATCAACACCATTTGTAGGATTTGATACTTCAAATCTTCCAACAATATTTGGTGGATTTTAAGACGTATTAAAAGAATATGATGCATTCACGGAATTGGAAATGTGATCAACACTTATGGGATTGGAGGCGTAAAAAACTTTTAGGGTTTTGAGGGAATGATCATCAATTATTGGATTGGAGGCATTAACATCATTTAGAGGATTGCAGACATTTACACTATCAGCTAACCTGTTTCTTCTTGATTGGCCCACTTTCCCACTTGTCATCCACAATTGGCCAGAACTTCTTCTTGGTTTGACGAGCTAATTTTGCATTTTCTCTTTCACTCGCTAACTTCCTCTTCTTCGTTTTTCCACTTGCCCCTCCCACCATTAAGACCGTCAATATATGATCGATCTTGATGACCAAAGATTGAACACAAATATGAAATGGATCAATAGATTGATTGTACTACGACTTCGAATAGATAATGGTAGATTGAATATGATACAATTTCATATTAGAGTTTGGGATTACATGATAGATTGAATTTTGGGTTGTGTTGAATTCTACCTTTGGATCGATCGAAGATGGACGAACAAATTGAAGATGAAATTGGAAGAGGACAACAAAAGTTTTGGTTTCAATTTGGGGGTTGGGGTTAGTTTTTTGCCTTTCGATCAAAGATGTAAGAGTTTCATGGTGGGGTTTGCTTTTGGTTTGATTTGATGAAGATGGATGGAAGAGGATTGAGTTTTTTGAAGTTTAGGATCAGTCGATGCATTTTATAGGAGATTAAATGTGTAAAATGATATAAAAAAAAACTGAGGGGATATAGCCACTTTGAGGTCAATAGTGTAATTTTGAACAAAAAAAATATTTTTTTAGATGTTTAAACTGGAAAGATCGATCATACAATACAATGGCTAAGTATGATGAAGTGGATTTGGTAGTTTTGGATAAATTATATTTTGACCCATTAAATTTTTTTACTTAATTAGACGTGCCCCCCTTGGGTATAAAAATAATATCGGCACCCCTTAGGGTTTGATTTGTTGTAACATTTTAACCCATGTGCTGAATTTCGTTTGATGAACTGTCTATTTTTTATGATGTCAGCATATTTTGAAAATAAAATTTCTAGCTTACCGACGTAGAATCTATCACTTAAATCAATAAATTTCACACGAATCAAAACCTAACACCCTGTAACTTCTCTGAGCATTACCATATTTTCTCCCTCCCTCTCTCTTATGTAATTAACCAAGGATCGAAATCTCATGTTTAAATGATCGAAACGTATAAAATATTTCAGATTTTTAACACATCGACACGAAAACAGGGATGGAATCCAAAAATTCTTGAGTTTTAAGCGTAACGTCACTGCTTCAAATTATTTCATTTGAAATAGTGTTGTTTCAATTGAAATAGTGGCTTGATTCGACTGCGCACCATGCAAAGCATAAAACTCCTCCAAGCCAAAAAAAAGGGGGAAAGATAAAGAAGATGGAATATCTTCAGCCAAGGTGCAAAACACAGGTAACAGAGAGAGAGAGAGACAGAGAGACATAGATAGAACACATCTAAAAGAAATCGAAAAAGAAGAGTTCAGTACCTTACCTCCCTGAGTTCAGATCCGTACGCCTAAGTCACTTTTTTTGACTTATAACGACGGAAGTGAATAAACCAATAACTGAATTTTGTACCCAAAGGATCTTCTAGCCCTTCTTGCTATATCTGACACAAGTTTTTCCATGCAATCATGCGACTCAAAGGGGATCTTCGATCCAACCTTTCCAAGATCACATATCAACCACCAAGTATGGTGTTTGATCAACCATGCAATCACACACCCGCACATAACTCATGTCCATGAATGTGATGACAATATCATGCCCAATATGCATTAATGTCAAATGAACAATTCAACTACATGTCCACATGCTAAATGACAATTTATATCTTCTGCATAGAACTACCGAATTTTGTCACAATGCCAACATATCATAAACACATATCAACATTTTATTTCCATTGTAATTCATATCTTAAATATATGATTTCTCTTTACCACATCATTCAAACATTTTATCACAAATATCATGCAATTAACACACTTTATTTTATATAGGCATTTTATCAAACACCTTCAAGGCACCAAATTCTGTAATCAAATAGCATTTATAAATTTATCACATAACTATTTTAAAAAAATCAAAATATATGATTTTCACATACCCAATTATCAAAACATCCTAGAAATCACAAACTAGCAATTTCTGACTTCCAATTCAAACTAGAATTGAGCCTACCTATTTCCTTTAAACCAACTCTAATAGGTAAGTGTTAAAAATACTCAAAACAGCTCACACATTTCCTATGGACACCATAGGATGTAAATAAACCAAAGTAGGAGGGATCTCTACTTCGTGGAACGTAAAACGAATGATAGAACCTTCAAGAACACCAATACCAACTCCAACTCTTGATTTCCCAAAATTCCCTCTTTGGATTGCTACAACTTTAGAATTGATCACCCAAGTGTAAGTTATCGCGAAGTAATATAATACTCGAAAGTCTAAGGTCGAACCACAGTGAATTATGAAAACAATAGCAATCACACAAATACTATAACAATCTTATGAAGATGAATTAATTAAAAGACTATTGAATTTGAGAAAATTGATTAAAGTAAATAAATCAGTATAATAAAAATACTAGAGCATCAAGTACTCCCTCTCAAATCCATACAATACTGATTAAAGACTCAATCTTAACTTGAGACAAGAATTAGATGTCGGTTAATTCAAGTAACAAATCAAGTAAAAAAATCTAAAGCTATAATCAAAAGATTATTAAGGAACCTAAATAATCAGCCAATTATATTGTTTTATAAAATAATGTTAATTACTTCAAGCATGGAATAACCAGTTATTTACTCGCAGGGAAATTCAAGCAATCGATGTACATGGCATAACAACTCAAGAATTTTTACAGAATAAAAACTTTGCTAAATGGTCAGAAGTCAAATTAACAAAATATCATAAATCATTAAGCACAAAGTCAATAATAGTACCGTACTTCATTGAGAAGTCCTCCCCTAGCCCTAGCTTAGCCTTCTAGCCAGACATGACGAACTAAAATTAAAATGAAAAGATAGAAAAGGAATTCTCATCATCTAAGATGAGAACCTCTATTTATAATCGAATAAATCCTAAGTATAGGTAGGAGATCTAGAGTTGGTTTGGAAGGAATTCCTTTAACAAACAGAAGTCTTGTAAGGTCAAATTCCGTGCATAAAATTTTTGCCTCGCGAGTACAAAATCTGTCCAGACTTCGAGCTGGAATTTCGCATATTTAGAGGCTGAATCACGAAATTTTCGTGAAATACACTTTTGTAACTCTTGGAGTCTTCTTTCCAACCCTGCAAAAATCAAATCAATAGAATATCAGAGTCAAAAGTTATGATCAAAATACTGAATACGTGTCAAATCCTTATCTTTTAAGATACTTTCTAAATCTAACTTTAAATGGGTTTTTTTCGAACTTGGACTCTTATAAGGATTGAATTGCTGATTTATCTTCAAGTCTTCTTATCTTTCTCATGATTCTTCAATCCTTATCAATTACGATTCTTCTTCTAGTGATTGTTTCACTTGAATTATTCATTATTTCTTTAAATCAATCAATTTACTTGCAAACTAAACCAAACAACTAGAAAAAGTATCAAACTAGAAAATCAAGAAATTTAACTCATTTAATCACAAATAATATGCAATTAACCAATCATAAAACATAATAGAATAGCAATTTTGATGGTTAATCATGGATCTTTAGTGAAATCCTTCGTTCTTTGTGTGGTTGCATAGCCATCGTCAAAGAGATTGACTTTGATTCTTGGTTCGAAGAATTCCGACCAGCGGAACTCCGTAGATCTGAGAAACAAGTCATGAAATCTCACTTTTTTCTCTTTTTCTTTCTCTTTTTCTCCCCAACGTGTACCTACTGGTTTTCAGCTGATTAAATGTCTCCAAATCAGATATTTCATCATATTTACAACCCTTAACACTTGGTCCACGTCGCGCCACACGCCCCCTTGTCCAGGTCTATTTTTGCCCCGAAACAATTCATTACATCCTGATTTAAGTTCAAATTAATTTTATTTGAACTTTAATCCAATTATAAGGAAATTTTAAAAAAATTATTTGTGGGAACCTTTGTGAGGTCAGCCGTCCCCTAGCCGTCTCGAATGACGTGCAAAAATTTGACTATCTCGAAATTCGACAAAATTTAAAAAGGCAACTAGATTTCGCGATACGAATCTAACGGCGAAGTCCGTTGTGTTATTCAAGCTCTAGAACATGAGTATTTTAAATACACATTATAATAAAAAATTACCATTTTACCCTTTGTAGAAAAATTTTAAATTTACCCGAGTTTTACATCCTTCCCCCCTTAAAAAAAATTCGTCCCTGAAATTCACACATACATACACATACAATCACTTGCATATGCAACAATCATTTAATATTAAATGACTATAAGAAAGTACTTTCATCCTCGAATAAGAAAGAATAATTGGTACGTATAGTGTCCTCGCGGTCTCATTTTGCCTGTTCCACTCCTCGGTGCTGTCACAACACATTCACTAATCTCACGGTCTTGCTTCACAAAATCTGATCCCGATTATCCATGATACATACCAGTCCCTCCTCAAAGGTCTCATCCGGATCAACAACAAGCTCACCCCAATCTACCACATGGTGACATGGAATACCGCATGAACACCTGATAAGTTTGGCGGTAACGCCAACCAGTAAACAACTATACCTACCCTCTCAAGTACCTCGAAAGGCCCGATATACCTCAGCGACAGCTTTCCCCGCTTGCCGAACCTGACCACTCATCTCTTAGGCTTCACCTTCAAGAAGATAAGATCTATCACCTCAAACTGTAGAGGTTGCCACCGTTTGCCAGCATAGCTCTTCTGTCGGCTCTGAGCCGTGAGAAGACGCTTTCGTATCAAGTTCACCTTCTCAAAGGTGTCCTTAACCAAATTCGGACCCGTAGAGGGTCTCTCTCCTACCTCTATCCAACAAATCAGAGATCGATAAGGCCTCTCATATAGTGTCTCATAGGGTGCCATCTGTATGCTCGCCTGATAATTGTTGTTGTAGACGAACTCCACTAAGGATAAGTGCTCTTCCCAGCTACCATTGAGATGTAGGACGCATGCCCTTAGCATGTCTTCTAGAGTTTGGATGGTCCTCTCCGACTGACCGTCCATCTGAGGATAAAAAATAGTGCTCATCATCAACTGTGTCCCCATGGCTCGCTGAAAATTTTCCCAAAAATGAGCCGTAAACCTGGGATTTCGATCCGATACTATAGATACGGGCACTCCATGCAGCCGAACAATCTCTCGTATATACAACTTGCAAAAGTCCTCCAGTGTGAAGGTCATCCGCACTACCAAAAAGTGTGCTGACTTAATAAGCCAGTTCACTATCACCCACACCGCATCATGCCCTCGCGATGTTCAGGGCAAGTGAGTCACAAAATTCATTGTGACATGCTCTCACTTCCACTCAGCTACCTCCAAAGGCTGGAGTAATCTTGCTGATCTTTGTTGCTCAGCCTTCACTTGCTGATACGTGAGACATCTACTAACAAAATCTCCAACGTGTTTCTTCATCCACTCCAATAGTACTGACGACGAAGATCTTGATACATCTTCGTGTCATTGGGGTGTACAGCAAAATGGGAGCAATAAAACTCCCTAAGGATCTCCTCTCTTAGCTCTGCAGACTGGGAAACTATAATCCTTCCCTTACGCCGAAGACTACCATCCGAGTGAATGTTCCAGCCCTCATCACTTGTCCTTAAGCGTACCCGATCCATGATGGACAATATCTTTGTGTCCCGTCCCTAGGACTCGATCACTCGGGTCAATAGGGAAGGCATAGTCACCAATCTTTCCAAAATGCCATGAGTCTGTCCCATATAGCGTAGCCCGAACTGTCCCACAGTCTCGAGCATCTGCCACTCCCGGGAAGTCACATTAGCCAAGATTCCCCGTGACTTCCAGCTAAGTGCATCAACCACCATATTTGCTTTATCGGAATATTAATGCAAAGTGAAGTCATAGTCCTCTAGATACTCCATCCACCTACGTTGCCTCATGTTGAGGTCCCATTGTGCAAAGATGTACTTCAGACTTTTGTGGTCTGAAAATACCTCGAACTGCTCACCATATAGATAGTGACGCAAAGCCTTCAAGGCAAAGAAAATGGTCACCAAATCGATGTCGTGCATAGGGTAGTTCTGCTTGTGGTTCTTTAACTACCGAGAACCATAAGCTACCACTCTCCTGGACTGCATCAAAAGCACAACCAAGTCTATCCTTGGAGGCATCACAATATACTTCCGGAACAATTAGAATAGGGGCTGAAGTAAACGTCCTCATCAACTCCTTGAGTTTCTTCTCACATGATTCATTCCACTCAAACTTGACCTCTTTACGAGTCAACTTGGTCATAGGTGCAACTAATCGGAAGACGTCCTCAATAAACCTCCAGTAGTACCCTATCAATCCCAAAAAATTGCATATCTCGAAAACTGACTTCGGCCTCTCCCAATTCATAACTGTTTCAACCTTCTTCGGGTCCACGGATACATCGAAAGCCGACACTACATGCCCCCAAAACTTCACCTCTGTAAGTCAAAATTCTCACTTGCTGAACATGGCGTACAACTGATGGTCTTTTAGGGTCTGAAGAACAATCCTCAAGTGACCCTTATGCTACTCCTCAGACTTGGAGTAGATCAAGATGTGGTCAACAAAGACTACAACAAACTGATCTAAGTAGGGTTGAAACACCCTATGCATGAGATCCATGAATGTCATTGGGGCATTCGTCAATTCGAATGGCATCACTGTGAGTTCGAAATGCCCATACCGCGTTCTAAATGTCGTCTTAGAGATATCTGCCTTCCTAACCCTCAACTGATGATAACCGACGCGAAAATCTATCTTAGAGTAGACTCGCGCCCCTCTCAGCCGATCAAACAAATCGTCAATCATCGGCAAAGGGTACCTATTATTGATAGTAATCCTATTCAACTACCGGTAGTCTATGCATAGTCAAAGGGTCTTATCTTTCTTCTTTGAAAATAACACCGGAGTGCCACAAGGTGAGGTACTCGGTCTAATGAACCCATTGTCCAACAATTCCTGCAATTGGACCTTGAGTTCTTGTAACTCAGCAGACGTCATCCTATGTGGAGTCATAAAATAGGAGATGTATCAAGATGCAACTCCATGGTGAAGTCTATATCCCTATATGGAGGTAATCCCGGTAGTTCATCCAGAAAAATATCCTCATACTCATAAACCACCTGAGGTAGACTCAACTCTTGTCTCATCTCGTCCTCCAAGGTAAGGCTTACTAGCCAACCCATCAACTACCCGTTCCATCTAGAGTCGTACATGGCTTGGGATAAAGTATCATGCTTATCCCCCGGAAACATGAAAATCATACCGTCTAGTGTGTAGGCAGTGACCTTCTTACGATCACAATCAATGACGACTCGGTGTGCTTTCAATCAATCCATATCGAGTATAACATCGAACTCCGACATGTCCATGACTCTAAAGTCCACGGTGAGTAGAATCCTTACAATCTCTAACTCACAACCTCAATATATCTGATCAACACTCACACTAACTCCTAGGGAAGAACTCACATGCAATGGCTCTTCCAAGGTTTCAACCTCACACTAACTCCTATGAAGCACCCTGGGAGTGGTACTGGCTCCCCTGACCTATGGCGCAGTAGGGAGAAACAAACAGAGTCTGTGAACGTCCCACTGATGATTAGGACTGGGGTGCCCTATAACTCTGGGATCCCTGCCTTTGAGGGCAATCCCGTTTTACGTGTCCAGACTGGTGGCAATAGAAACATGTTCTCTATCCTGGCTGGCTAGGAGCCCTGAAGTGTCACCCACCTTGAGATGATTGACTCTGGCCTTGGCTTTGATAGTCGTGGCCCTGTCCTTGAAATCCTTGCGAAGTAAAAGTCCTCTGCTTCTTCCCTGCACTTGAAGAAGAGGATTGACCTTCCTTCTTCTTGTCTTTACCACCAGCTTCCCAGATGTTCTTTGCATCATCAACCTCTCTCTCAATGGTCATAGCTGTCGTGACCATCGTGTCCAAGTCTTGCAGAAGAAGACCCATAATTTTATCCCGGATGGACAACTTCAGGTCATCCTCAAACTTACATACTTTGGCCAGGTCTGTAGCCACTTAATCGTCAGCGAAACGGGCTAATTCAGTGAACTTAGCCACGTATTCCATCACTGTCATAGTTCCTTGCCTCAAGTCTAAGAACTCCCGACCCTTTGTATGTCGAGCAGCCGCCAGGAAGTACTTACCCATGAAGAGTTCCTATAACTCTGCCCATGTCAGTATCCCTAAGTTCCTTGAGGTCTTTATCCAATCCCACCACACTTGGGATTCTCCCTCTAGCTGAAAAGTAGCTAGATTATCTTCGTAGCATCGAAGGTGATCTCTATTGCCCCTAAGCCCTTATCCGCCTACCAGAACCAATGGTCAGCCACCATCGGGTCCGCCCCTCCTAGAAAGATTGAAGGATTGTGTGTTTTGAACTTCTGAAGGTTATTTGATCCTCATTGACCTACATTTGCACCAGTCTATGCAATAGTAGCAGCTGTAGCACTAGCCTGTGCTATGTTAGCCGCCGCAGTACTAATAGCCTCTATGAAGGCTTGTTGGTCAAAGGTGGGTGGTGATTGGTTGTTGTTCCGCCCACCGCCTCGGCGTCCTCTTCCTCGACTAGCCATCTACATATGTCAGATAGCAATAGCATCTTACATAGTATCCTATGATATGAAAAAAACACAAAGGTGAAGAATTATCTCATTGTCCCCCTAGTACAACGTATGTCACATACTAGAAGACATTTACACATTGAACTATCCCGTTCATCCCTTTTTACGAACCCAAGGTTATGTTTTCTAAACACTAGGATTAGAATACTGTTCTCCATACATATAATTCATATAACATGTAGCAAGTAGAGTACATAACATGAAATGCATATGGAATGCAATGGTCTAAACTCAATGCTCATCAAACCCTAAGTAATCTGTATACCTAAGCTCTAATACCAAGATATGGCGCCCTAAAATTCGGGGGACCGTTGATCACCCATCAACTCGCGAAATGTCGGTGGCTATTGTGTAACTCGATATCACGTTGTTGTGTCCCATTTATCGGGATCCATAATTTAACAAAATCGGACAGAGTCTCTTTTGTACGGGGAGCTCTACCCAAAACTCAACATGTACAACATACAACCCATCTGATGCCCAATATAACATAATAACCGCACCAGGTCCATTTATGAGTAAAAATTGGCCACATTGGGTCCATTTATCCATACTCATAAATAAAACATATAAGGTTATATTAAAAGTAGTCAATATAAGTTTGATTACAATTCTTTTACACATATTACATGTCTAAAATATAGTTTTAACAAAAGTTTTACAAAAACCAAGATTAAAGGCCACAACTCAGCCCCTCTTCACCCTTGAGGCTCCAAATGAGAGTCATTCACCAGTGTGTATTCCGCACCTAAAATGTTATCCCGTATAGGGTAAGCAACACTCAATGAAGTATCTCCTGCAGAGGCTACTCCCCACCCTAGATGCATATGAATGTGCACATGCAACAATCCACAATATTTATCCATTTCAAACAAGAATATGTGATTCAAGATTGAAACTCTACCATGTCATGCCATGATATGAGAAGACACTCACTCATACACTTTAACCCGAGCTCTCACCGGCTCCCACAACACAATGTAATGTACGTGTGTAAAACCTTCATCATTAATGAAATTCCTCAAATGCTTGTTTAAAATAAAAGTCACGTGTTTATAAAACCAAGCATTGTTGGATGTTGCACATCCAAAAGTATGTTTATAAAACAAAATATTTAATAAAATCTTATGTTTTTTTTGGGCAACGAATTTTAAAATTGCACCGCCGCTTCGTACGCCTAATTCACTTTTTTGAATTTGCACCAACGAAAGTGAATAAACCAATAACCGAATTTTTCACCCGAGGGATCTTCTAGCCCTTCTTGCTATACCCAACACAAGTTTTTCCATGCAATCATGCGACTCAAAGGGGATCTGCGATCCAACCTTCCCGAGACTACATATCAGCCACCAAGTATGGTATTTGATCAATCATGCATTCACACACCTGCACTCATAACTCATACCCATGAATATGATGTCAATATCACGCCCAATATGCATTAATGTCAAATGAGCAATTCAACCACATGTCCACATGTTCTATGACAATTTATATCTTATGCATATAACTACCAAATTTTGCCATAATGCCAACATATCATAAGCACATATCAACATTTCATTTCCATTGTAATTCATATCTTAAACATATGATTTCTCTTTACCACATCATTCAAACATGTTATCACAAATCTCATGCAATTAACACACTTTATTTTATATAGGCATTTTATCAAATACCTTCAAGGCACCAAATCATGTAATCACGTAATATGTATAAATTTATCACATAACTATTAAAAAAATCAGAATATATGATTTTTACACACCCAATTATCAAAACATCCTAGAAATCACAAACTAGCAATTTCTAACTACCAATTCAAACTAGAATTGAGCCTACCCATTTCCATTAAACTAACTCTAAGAGGTAAGTGTTAAAAACACTCAAAACAGCCCACACATTTCCTATGGACACCATAGGATGTAAATAAACCAAAGTAAGAGAGAACCCTACCTCTTAGAGCGTAACATGAAGGATAGAACCTTCAAGAACACTAACACCAACCTCCAAGTCTTGATTTCTCAAAATTTTCTCTTTGGATCTTTGGTGAAATCCTTCATTCTTGGTGTGGTTGCGTAGCCCTCATCGAGGAGATCGACTTTGATTCTTGGTTCGAAGAATTTCGTCCAGCAGAACTCCGTAGATCTGAAAAATAAGTCTTGAAATCTCACTTTTTTTCTCTTTTTCTTTCTCTCTTTCTCCCCAACGTGTACCTACTGGTTTTCAGCTGATGAAATGTCTCCAAAATCAGATATTTTATCATATTTACAACCCTTAACACTTGGTCTACGTCGCGCCACACGCCTCCTTGTCCGGGTCCGTTTTTTGCCTCGAAACGATTCATTACATCCTGGTTTAAGTTCAAATTAGTTTTATTTGAACTTTAATCCAATTCAAAGAAAATTTTAAAAATTTTATTTGTGGGGACCTTTGTGAGGTCAACCGCCACTCAATCGCCTCGAATGACGTGCAAAAATATGACTATTTCAGAATTCGACGAAATTCAAAAGTGCAACTAGATTTCACGATACGAATCCAACGACGAAGTCCGTTGCGTCATTCGAGCTTTAGAACATGATTATTTTAAATACACTTTATAATAAAAAATTACCATTTTACCCTTTTTCAGAAAAAAAATTAAATTTACCTTAGTTTTACAAGATGAGTCTGTATGAGACCGTCGGATTGACTTATTGGAGTTTGTCCTATTTTATATTATAGATCTCTTTTTTTCTCGTTGAATGTTTTCCTACTAATTAATTAGGAATTTTGCGGTAGATGAACAGAGAACAAAAGATTGCACAATCCACATAGAACACCAATCTGTAAAGTACAAATTCAAATATTGTTTATTTTTGAAATTTTCGTGTTGATCTTGATGGGTTATCATTTGACTCATTGGATCTAAATTTTTTTTTAACAAATATTTCAAAGAAGAACGATCTGTAAAGTACAAACTCTAATATTTTTTTATTATTTATATTTTCATGATGATCTTGATGGGTTAAATTAGTTTTTGTCTGGATTATGTTTTTATTTTTTCCCTTGTCAGTGTTGTAGATTTTGTAATATTATTTACAATAGTTAAAATAATACATTATATAGTTGTTCTATGTTGTGTTGAAGTCCAATTAACTTCTAGCATTGTGATGTTTTTATGTAGTTCTAACTTTGATGTTTGTGATAGATTGTTATTGTAGAATCATGGAAGAAGAAAAAGTATCAAGTGGTTCTAAAAGTTGAGGTATGTGGGGAAAACAATGAAAATGAAACTGGAGAATTAACAGAAAGACAAAATATAAGATCCTAAGGTTGGGATGTTATTTAACTTTATTGTTAAGCTTATGAAATTTTATACAAGATATGGGAAGGATGTGGGTTTTGCCGTGTCTCAAAGAACCTCTTCAAAGGGGGAATGATGGAGAAGTAAAGTATGTGACCCTTGCTTATTCTCAACATGGAATGTCAAAAAGCAAGGCGACCAACCTGCTTAGAATGCAATGGATGTCAAAAATTGATTGTGAAGCTATACTTAGAGTTGTTATTGAAGTGACTGGAAAGTGATGAATAACCTCTATGGTCCTTGACCAAAACCATGAAGTGAGTCTTGGCAAATCTTGATTTTACAAGTGCAACAGGCTACTTAAACCATTTGTGAAAAGAAGACAATAATTGAATGATAAAGTTGGAATTTGAATGAATGAGAATTTTAATTCTTTTGTGATAGAGGAGGGAAATATGATGAGTTGCCATTTTTAGAGAAGGATTGTCGAATTTACATTGATAAAGTCAAGCATTTATGACTTGGGGAGGGAGATGCTACCACAATTCTTAATTATTTTCTAAAAATTCAAATTGATGAATCAAACTTTTTCTGTATGATGGACTTGGGTGAAGAAGGTTAATTAAGGAATGTATCTTGGGCAGATGCAAAGAGTAGGACAATGTTTAAAGAGTTTGGAGATGTAATCACATTCGACACAACATATTTGACTAACAAGTTTGACATTCCATTTGTACCCTTTGTAGGGGTGAATTATCAGGGTTAGTCAACATTGTTAGGCTACGGACTAGTCTCAAGGGAGGATACAGATAAATTTGCATGGTTATTTTAGTCTTGGCTCACATGCATGCTTGGTTGTGCTCCTAGTGCAATAATTACAGATCAAGATAGAACTATGCAAAATGCAATAAAGATTGTATTTCCTAATTCACAACATAGGTGGTGATTGTGCATATCATGAAGAAGTTGCCTGAAAAATTAAAAGGCTACAACCAATATGAATCAACCAAATGCTCTTTTTTTTTTATTGTGACATATCAGAATGCAGTGTATGATTGCTTAGCGATAGAGGAATTTGAAGAAAATTGGTTTCATTTTATTGCTAGATATAGTCTCTCTTTTTTTTCTAGGTAACAATATTTTTACGCTACAAGGGATGGGCAAGGAAATAGGAAAGGGACTCGAACCATCAACATACTACTCCATTACGAAGGGCTCCAACCATTCGGATAGGACTTCGATCCTGCTAGATATAGTCTTTAAATTAAAGAATGGTTGTTTGGTTTGTATGAGGCATACATCATTGGGTGCTTGCATTTGAGAAAGAAATCTTTTGTACAAAAATGTCAATCACACAACGTAGTGAAAATTATGTGTGCATTTTTTAATGGGTATGTAAATTCGAAGACCACATTTGATGGAGGTAAATTTGACTAAAGACAAGCACGTGCTTATTAGTCACAAGCAAGGCACGAGTGGCAGGGTCCATTGTAATAATCCGAGTTTTGGTAATTACAAATTATTGGGTGTGTACGGTTAGGAGGTCTGCTAGGTGTACGAATATGGCTGGTGAAAAAAAATGAGTTGGGAAGCACAAATGGACGAAGTAAAATTAGTGCGTATCGGTGAATTAGGAATGCAAAAATTGTATTACCGGATCAAATTAGAGAACAATTCGATATCCAAAAAATTGACAGATAATTTTATAGTGCTTGATTTAATATATATGTAATATGTTATTTTGAATTAATTTTTGAAATTTTAAAAAATTGGAAATTCACCAAAATGCCATTGAAGCTTCAAGAGTCTTCTACACATGCAAGGTGGCTGATGGAGGCTTGCTAGCTTGCATGGCGGACACCAAGCTGCTTGGGGGAAGCTAAGTGAGCTGTTTGAGGAATAAAACAGAGAAGAATTCGGTGGGAAGAGAGAGAGGAAATATAGACTTTGAATTTTTGGTTTTCTTATAGAGACTACTTCGAACACAAAGAGGTATATTCAAAGCCTAATATGGATGTTAGGAACTCATATATGTATTTAGATTTTGATTTGGTTAAGTATTAATACATGAATTTATGTTTTAAGGTTTAATGGATTTTTGGATTTTAAAATGGGTTTGAGATTTGAGCATGATTTTGGTTAATTTTTTGGTATGGCTGTGTTTGGGAGGTCTTGATGAGTTGTTTAGTGGTGGACTGGTGGTTTGTCATGGTTTGTAGTGGTGTGAGGGTTTGAAGAAGTGAAAATATAATTTTGATAAAAACTTGTCTAAGCTTCACAAGGGAGCTTGGGTCTAACTAATTTGGGGTCAAGGAACACATTTCCCGCCTTAGAATTGGATTTAGAGATCGTTTTGAGGGTGAAACGGGCAGTTGCAAGTCTGGTCATAACCTAAAAATCTTATTTTTTTGTTAACTTTGACATTTTTTATTTTACGGGTTTAAGTTTAATTTGAAGCTTGAGAATTATGGGGTTTGTTAGAGTGATGTGTGGTGAGTGTTTAGGTTCAAAAATTAGGTGAAAAGGTATACTGAGTTGGGAGAAATAAGGGTGAAAAGTTGAGGGGTTAAGGCTGGTGGTAGAAACTTAGGGTTTTGGTCAAGGTGATCAAGGAAGAATATGAAAAAGGAGGAGGTACACCAGTGCACCCTGACGGTGCATGAGAGAGCATGAAAAAAGTTCCTTAATGTCCATGCGGAGGTCCCAGTAAAATTTCAAGTCGATCCGATGGCCAAATCAGAATGAGGAGTAAAATGACTGTTTTACCCTTTAGGGTCAATTTGACCTAGTTTTGAGTGATTTTGGGAAAATAAATTTTATGTTCATTCTTAGGAAGATTAATTGAGTATGTGTATTAAATTTCATCAAAAAATAACATTGTTTAACTTTTGGTTATTTCAGATCAAAATACCGAGCGGGTAGGGTTTCTCAATTCCGGAACATGCGATGTTTTCTAACTTGTTTCTAAATTATTTCATAATTTATTTATGATTATTTAGCATGTTTTGAAATATATGATTGGGTGTGTTGAATATTAACTTAAATATGGACCCAGGTGCAGGATTTTTTAGTGCGGTTTGCACTAATGTTTTGAAAATGATAGTATTACTTGAATTTCTCGTATTGAGTGAAACACCGGGATCCTTTTAAATGAAATGTAAATGCACACTGGTTTGAGTGGCAGAGATTTTACGTTCCAGGTTGAGGCTATAAAGGGTTTCTCATTGAGTTCGTAAATGTCTAAGTGGTCCTGTTAGTCTTCGAACTTGGGTCCTGAATTGGATCGTATTGACATGGGAGTGTATCTTCCTTGGGGTGAAAGTCCCCTAAATTATTGGATCATATTTACCCTGAGTGGTCTATTAGGATTATTTGCTCACCGGTGTGGCACTATATTGATGTTGTGACCGTATTATTATTTTTAACTTAAATGCTTTTGTTCAAAGTTTTCTACTCTATTACCTATGTATGAACTGAATTGTTTTGATATTACTCAATCATATTAAATTATGTTATTTTTAAACTCGTTTGCTTAGAAATTGAGCTACTCTATTGAGCTGTTGATGCTACTAATCCTACAATACTTTCTCTTTTTCAGATGTGAGAAAGCTGGGAGTTGTGTACATAACAACCTACCAAGGTTTCTAGATATCTTAGGCAAATGTATCCAAAGCTTGTAATAGTCCGAAATGTGTTTAGATTAAAAGTGTTGCATATGTTTATACAATAATTTGTGGTTTGTATATTGTGGGTTACTATGTTATGCTACGATCGACTAGAAATTATAACGTTTCGTGGATTAAAACAACACCCCTCACATGCCATGCTGATTCGGGGTGTGACATCCATGGCGAAGACTTAGCTTCAACCCCATGTAGCTCGCCCATATCCCCTTTTTTAGCCCAAACTAGCTCCGAGCATTTGGGGAAGCCGTTTCCACATTACTTGCCGCCTAATTTGAAAAGCAACTACAAGGCTTCAATTGTAACAAGGTTTGGGATTATAAAGGGGAGAAGGGAGCTGCCTCCAAGGTAAGTAACCCTTTTCCCAACTGAATACTTTCTCCCTTATCAATCTTTTACTGACTTTACCATTGAAGAGTCGACCACTGGAGCCCTTCTGGTCCTCGACTTCTGTGCAAGTGCTCATCGGTATTTGCCAAGTCATCATGTCTCTTTAAGCCCTTATTTGGGGATCAAAAACATTAAAACAACTTGTGGAACAATATGGGAATGATTTGAAAAATAACGTGGAAAAAGAAAATTAAGAAAATTCAATTCTCACAACTCGTGTTTCCCATGCATAACCTGTTATGATATGGAGAAGCAGTTTCAAAGAGCTTATACTAGGGCAAAATGTGTTATGCGAACTCATCTGCTACACCTAAATCATGCTGCTTCGAAAAAATGTGTAATATCTTTTATGAAGTTGTAAATTTGACAATAAATACTAAAGAGAGGTGTGTGAAGATGATGATCCAGATAGGTGAATTGAAAGAAGAGTTAAAAAAAGATGATGTCTGCAGAAGCATTCAACAAGTTCCTATTAATGTTCATAATAATTCAACCTCATGTGAAAATGACATTGGGAATTTAAAAGAGAGCAAGAATTAACTTATTCCAATAGTTGTTCGTAGTAAAGGCGACCACTGTTTAAAAGAAAGAAATCTAAGGTCGAGAAAAATGTTAAGAAAAAAGGGAAAGAAAACAAAAGATTAAAACTCTATCTAGTGAAGGAAATGTAATAAAGGTCCTAATTTTGTTGTATTCATATTGACAATAATATTATAGATCAAAAAAAATATGTGAAATTTGGAGGCCGATCTCCCTATATAGACTTATTTGGAGATAAATCCGGCAAGGAAACTTATTTGATTTTAAGTCCATTTTTTATCAAGTATACTATTGTACCCTTACCCTTAGGAAAAGCAATAACTGACGTCTGATTTATTGTCTCCTTAACATATGCTAGATCATTGAGGTATATATGAAAACTCTTGATTGAGTTATATATGAAAACTATTTATTAAATATTATAATAATTAACGGAATTTATATATGAGAGTTATATATTCTGATAGTTATATATGATAGCTTGATATACGAATAAATTGTTGGTCTATTTCGCCAAAATCAGGTTACAAAATTTCCTTAACGATTCAAAATTTTCTTAATATTAACGTTACTATAGTGACACTAATTTTATTAAAGTGACACAAATAAGATTGTTTTCCTTAAAATACTCAGTACCCAAAATGAAAAATTCTACCATTTCAAATACTAACACAAACTCAACTCCAATTTTTACTTACACTATCAATTGCAAACCTTTAGACGTATATTATGTAACATACACATTTAATTTTCACAGTAACATCAAAGGTTTGTGCTCAATAACACATCAACTTGTACAAAATACAAGACAATAAGGTTTTCACATTAACTTCAATTTTTGAAAGATTAAAGTGAAAATAAGATTCACAAATCAAAATTTTACAAAATTTATTGTAGTAACACACCATTGACAGATGAATTAGGACACTCAGCACCAATCAAGAACATCAAGGCATCAAAATTCTGAAATTCATTTTTCAGTTATCACATAGTAATATGATCTATCTCACAGACACACAACCAATGTATTTCAAATGTCTTACA
>CM042189.1:7716166-7728997 GCA_023539305.1 Ilex asprella
TTATTAGACCGATCAAATAATTAGTTGAAAAAACAATACTGCAAAACTCAAATAACACCTAAAAATTATAATTTAAATATATATTATCTCTTAAATGAGTTGGTCTTATCAAAATTTTTAGCGAAATTTATTCATTCAAAAGATAATATATATTTAAATTATAAATTTTATTTAGATTATATAATATTTTTTAACTTAAAATATGCGTAGATGGATTGGGATATTGTTGACCTTTTAAAAAAACAATGTTCTTCATAGGCTATATACAACTAGAGGGAGAAAGAGGGGAGCAGATGTTGGTGGGGGCCATGAGGTTAGTGGTTCCATCACCCTAATGATAGCAAATGATGTGTTTATAAAACAAGTAAAGCATAGAGAATTATTTTGGTGCTTTTTTTCTTCTTTGTCTTGAGAGGGTGAGAGGGAGGCAGAGGCAGAGGCAGAGGCAGAGGCAAAGGCCTAGTTGATTGGAGAGAGAAAGGCAGTGACCTCTCCCCTCCCCAGGTACACATTAACCAATCAAATAAGTTTCTTTGAATCATCAAAAATGGTGAACAGCTTAGGTAGGTCCCACACATCAATTACCAAATTATCATTGGTTTGCTCAATTACCATCACCCTGTGTTTTATGAGTAATGTTACATATTTTAAATTTGTATCTTAAAAATGCATTCTAAATTAATGGGAACCGTTGAATGAGTGGATCCCAATAAAAAAAGTTGGTAAGACCCACTCATCTAACGATTCCCATTGATTTGGGATGTACTTTTGGGATATGTAGTATTGCTCGTGTTTTATATTGTGTAGTCGTGAGTTTAAATTTTATTTTTTTATTTTTATAATAAAATTTAATAAAAAAATTTAAAAAAATTCGGTAATATTAACAAATCGTCATTGTCTTGTAAGATTTGAACTCAAAAAATTCGACTTTACGACACGTCTTATTATTAATTGAACTATTATTAAATTAGTTGTTTTGTCAATAAATAGTGTTTAAAATAAAATAAATAAATATTAGAAAACAAATGTGGGTCCCACACTTGTCATTGAATCGTGTGTAACCCACGGGGTGTCACTGCGACTTGGACTAATCACACTCAGTAGCTAAAAAGAAGAGAAAAATGGAGAGCGTGAGGTTTGAAGCAAAGACAGAACGTGCACTATTTGAAGAGGCCGATCTGGATCCGCTCAAACACTAAAAACTATCTCTACTACCCTACCACTCTCTGTTTTATATCTTCAAAGGAGGGAGAGAGGGTTCTTGTATCTATACGTATAGAGACTAGAGAGAGAGACTCACTATCAGCCATTACTTTACGAATAATGTTATATTAATTAAATTTAGAGTTCAAATGATATGACAGTTGAGTTGAGATCGTTTATTTGGTATCATATCATGAAAGTCTCAATAAATTTTTTAAATAATATATTAACATAGTCATTTAAACTTTAAATTTAGAGCAATGCTACATATCCCAAATTTGTATCCCAAATTTACATCCCAAATCAATGGGAACCATTGGATGAGTGAATTCTACCAACTTTTTTCATTAAACCCACTCATCCAATGGTTCCCATTAATTTGAGATACATTTTTGGGATATAAATTTGAAATACAGAACATTACTCTTAAATTTAATCTTACAATTTAACGAGTGAAACATTATTGTTACTTTACTGTCCACTTACCCAGAACCCAAAAAACAAAGGTGTGATACTGCAGGGTTCGAATTAAGAGAGAGAGAGAGTGGTTCAAATTAAGCAGCAGCAGAGAAATTAATGGTGCTGTTTCTGCTACTGCCTTCTCTGCTACTTCTGTAGCTTGCATAGAAAGAAGTAAAAGAGGCGGTGGTTTGGCTTTTGTAGTAAGGTCTGATTATGCGGAGTAACTTATGTTGAAGCTGGAAAGAAAGAAAGAAAAAAAAAAGAGAGGGAAAGAGGAGAGAGAAAGTCACATATAAATGGATTTGGCTTGGTTTGTTCCATCACTGATCACCCTCTTCATAAGAGAAAGACTACAGATTTAATGTGTGAGCCGTACTTTTAGAGCATAGAGCAAGTCTATTATTACTTTGTGGGGGAGAGAGAGACAGAGAGGGGGGCGTATCATGACATAGATAAATTCAACCACCATATTTTCCTTTGAGCAAAGGCATCTCATCATCATTCCCTCTTTTTTTTTTTTTTTTTTATCTTCCCCACGAGAATACTCCCTTTTTAACACCTTTCTTTTCTTTTATTCCCCTTTCTTGTGTGAAGTTTCTGCAGGAAGAACAGTGAGATAGAGAGATAACTGAGCTACTACTACTGATGAGGTACATGTGGTAGGTGGTGGGTGTAGAAAGAAGAATTCACTTGTTTTGTGCACTGTTTACTCACTCAAAGAAAGCTCAAACTTGTAATTATACCAAAAGATAGTTGGAGGGTGGGAGTGGAATCTACCGCCAACACCAAACAATGGATTCATATGAAGCAACAAAGATTGTTTTCCAAAGAATTCAAACCTTAGATCCTGAAAATGCCTCTAAAATCATGGGATTTCTTCTGATTCAAGACCATGGTGAGAAAGAAATGATTCGCTTAGCTTTTGGCCCTGAAGCTCTGGTTCACTCAGTGATTCTCAAAGCCAGAAAAGAACTGGGTTTATCTTCAAACACACCCTCCTCGCCGTCAACGCCTTCTTCTCCGGCGCCTTTCAACAATCCTCAGCTTTCTCTCTCCAGACAGAGTTCTTTTTCAGGCTCTTCCCGGCTTCTTGGTGGTATAAATATAAATCTTCCCTCTCCTCTTAGCATACCAAACCAGCCTTCATCTTCTCCGTCTTCTTGGGCTTCAAGCTTTTCTGATTTTCAAATCCCAGAAGTTCTTGCGAGTCCTAGTTCAAATTCAAATCCATATGGCGGTGCTTCAAGTAATGGAATCACTAATTTAACAACTGGGTCATCCTCTTCAACCATGAACTCATCTGCTCCTCCTTTTTATGGCCGTGGAGAGGCTGACCTGATTGACGAATTTCAGCTCCAAGACCAGTTCTCTTTCCTCAACGATGGGCCAAAAAACTCTGATTTGTACTACCCACCACCGGATTTAGCACCCAGCCCCAACGCAAGCGGCGGCGATGGTATGAACTTCCCTTATGCTAACTGGGGTGGCTCCGCCAACGGCCTCCCCCACCGGCGGAGCTGCTCGGTGAGTGACATCTCTGCAGATGACCCAGCTGGTGGGTTTGGGTGGAAACCTTGCTTGTATTTTGCTAGAGGGTACTGTAAAAATGGCAGTAGTTGCAGGTTTGTCCATGGCGGCCTCGCTGAGGCCGCCATGGTTGGTTCAGATGGTGCGGCCATGGCTGGCTCACCCAGCAAGTTTGAAACTATGGAGCAGTGCCAAGAGCTTCTCAGATCTAAATCAGCCCACCAACAAAGATTAGCTTCAGTTTCTCAGCTCATGGGCTCTTCAAATTTTCCAAGTTACTGTTCTGTGGTAGCCAGCAAACGAATTAATTTTCTTCTCCAACAACAACAATTACAGGCTGATCATAGCCCAAGGCACGTACAACTACCATAATTGCTCAAAATCTTTGTCTTCAAGTTCTTGTTTATAGTTTGTTGATTTTCACTTTTACAGGGCAATGATGATGGGTGAAGATGTCAACAAATTTGGACGGTCCAGGCTTGAAAGAAACGATTTCTCCATTAATGGCGGTCTGGGAATGGTGAACAACCCAGGTTCAAGGCAGATTTACTTGACATTTCCAGCTGATAGTACTTTCAGAGAAGAAGATGTATCCAATTACTTCAGGTTGGTTTTTTTTTCATCAACTTTTAAGGCTAGACTCTGCATTCTCGGGCACTGACAGACTTTTTTTTTTTTTTATGAGTAGTGTTCTTGATAATTGAACTTTTGTTCAGTGAAAATCAGTTTTTGAATTGTTTTGAGTTTGGTGTTATAGTATTTATGGGCCAGTTCAAGATGTGAGGATTCCATATCAACAGAAGAGAATGTTTGGGTTTGTTACATTTGTGTATCCAGAGACTGTGAAGCTCATTCTTGCCAAAGGGAACCCTCATTTTGTGTGTGATGCGAGGGTGCTTGTCAAGCCTTACAAAGAGAAAGGCAAAGTCCCAGACAAGTTCAGGCACTCCTCTCTCTCTCTCTCTCTCTCTCTCCAACAATGTTTTAGGCAATCTTGATGCTGTTATTCTAATGGTGCGATGGAATTGCAGGAAGCAACAGCAGCAACAAGTGGAGGGTTGTGGTAGCCCTACTGGTTTAGATGCAAGAGAACCTTATGATCTTCAGCTGGGTAAGTAACTATATCAGTTACATTGCAAGTACACTGATTGATGAACTTCTGTGGAATTTGACTCTCTCCCTCCAGGAGCTGGGATGTTTTACAATACTCAGGACATGTTATGGAGGAGGAAATTAGAGGAACAAGCTGATTTGCAACAAGCCATTGAGATTCAAAGTCGGAGATTGATGGGTCTGCAACTTCTTGATGTGAAGAGGAACTCCCATCAGCGTACCCTCTCTACGGGCGCTGCAATTCCTTCTCCCATGAACACCCCCAACGTTTTCAATGAAACTATCTTCAGTACTCCTTCAGATCACAGCAGCCCAGAAGTAATTGAAGGTACATTATTCACTTACTTCACTACCAATTATTACTGGTAATTTAAAGTTTAACTAAACATTTGAATATTTGAAACAATATTATCAGCTCGCTGATTTTTTATTTTTTATTTTGAAGATAATGGTGGTTCAAGTCTGGCAATGGCGATTTCTACAACTGTTACAGCTGATCAGCACTTGCATCAAAATGTGAATGTGATTGAGAAAGAAAGAGACTTGTCAACTCTCAGGAACGAGAGTGGCAATGGCAAAGAAAGCCATCGTAAGCTAGAAAGTGATTTACCTGAAAGGTAGGTAACTTTTCACATTCATATTAGTAGTGAGAAAAGGCACCGAAAATAGTATTCCCATGTTTTACTTTTATTTATAGTGTTTTAGGACCAAGTAATAATGGCTTCTCAAGTATGCTTTCAACTGCACTCTGGTCTCCCTGTTTAATTACCATTTGTGTCACTTTAGTCGATAATATCATTTTAGTATTTAAATGGGCTTATCATGGGGTCGTCTGCCTACTGTTCATCTGTGTGTGTGTTGGGTGGTTGAGGGGCATGGGGATAGAGGATTTGCGTTCATGGTTTGGTGGGTAAGTTCTGCTGGGGGAGAGGGGAGTGTAAGTGTGTGATTCTTGATGGTGCATTGAGTGAGTGTGAAGTAGGAATGACAGAAAGAGAAGAAGAGTTGGATGCGACGTAAAGGATCGTATTAACATAAATGATAATTGTGGGATCAATGTGCAATTGAGATATATATATTATGAACTTAGTATTTTTTGCCCTAAATTTTCACTTTTGTCGCGACGTATGGATCTTTTAGAAATCATGTTATATATATATGACTTTCAATAATACTATTTGTACTTTTTTTTCTGTTTTCCAACATGTACATGTGCTTGATTTGCGGATAGCTAATTTGGGAACCTAATGCAGTCTCACCATTTGGAAATCCAATGTCAGCAATGCAGTATAGTTATTTGCTTTGAATTCATAGGGTTCATTCAGATGTAAGATTTTGAAATTAAATGCAGCTTGGAGCACAACCTTCCTGATAGCCCCTTTGCATCTCCTAAAGCTGCTGGAGATTACATGACAGCCTTCTCAAATGCTACTGGTGAGGCTGACAAGAATGCTGCCTTTTCTCCACCTTCTGCTGCTAACAATAACTTGATCACTTCATCGTTACTTCCTGCTACTTCAACATTGGACATGGCTTCCTTGAAATCATGTTACTTCCAAGCTCCCAGGTACTCTTTTTTTCTCCTCAAGCATTACGGCTTCTTCTCATATACATGTACAATCAGTTTCTTGAATTCGATTTTGGTTTTATGCAGGTTTTCTTCTGGTAATGGAGCCATTGAAATGTAGGGTGCTCATGCTCTTTAGCTTCCTTAGGTTAGGTAAGTGATCACATTCCACTATACCTGAGCCGATTATATCTTGGTCTCTTCTCTCGATCAAAACAAATTTTAAAAAAAACTTGGCTCTCTTTACATACCATCCCCAGCCTAGGATATTTTGTTTAATGAGGCTAGTTGCATTGTTTTTGGCTGTTTTTGTTATATTTTACAGGAAGAAGATTGATAAGTATGACCAATAACAAAAACCCATATAGCAGAGCTCTATAGAGAAGTCACCACCACAGACATCATCACCATTCTCAATCATAAATACTATACTACTACAATACAAATGCATACACAAAATGCAGTGAAGCAAGTGGGTCAGCCATTTTCTCTCTCCATTTCCTATCTCTTTCATATCAGTAATTGAAGTTGGACCACAGATAAAGAAATAGTCACAATAGTCAAAGAATCAATGTGTGACAGTAAAATTCTGGGACTGTAATTTTCATCCCTTTTTCTCACCATGAATGGCTTTCCCAGTTTGTATCCAGCTGGAAACATAGTCTGTTAGTCTGTATTACTTTTTAGGAAATACAGTTAATGTATAGCAGAAGAAGCAGTCACAGAAAGATGAAGTGGAAAAAAGATGTGATATCATATGTATGTATGTAACTACAAGACTGATTTGGTACTCAAAAGGGAAGTGTGAGATCTTTAAAGGATTTTACAGAGAAAGGAAGGTAAATAGTCAGATCAGTTCAGTAGTTTAGTTACAAAAGAAATGGTAGATTTTCTGTCTAAATTACCTTGCTGTTGCTCTTACTGTATTTGTTTTGCGTGTCGAACTAAGATATCAAAAAGGGTTCGACTATGGTTCCCATTACCTCCTCCTTTCAATATTCAATGTATAAAAATGTGGTGTAAAGTTGTTTTATTCTCTCATTTTAGTTCACTTTATTATTTTCCTGTCAAATGACTACACCTTTAAGTTTTAACACTACGAAAGTATCAATCTTTAGACTAACGGACAGACAAAAGTTGAGAGATGAGAGAAAATGTGGTTTTAATCAAATGGGTATTATATTTATATATATATATGTCTGGTGTTCCTGTCTGTAGTTGGAGAGTTTTTGTCTGTTTGCTGCAGTTGTTACCTTATATTATGCAGTGGAGTGGGGACATGTTTTTATGTTGTTCTTGCCTTTGATGGAGGGAGAAAGGGTTCACCACGGGGTACAATATCACATGGGTACTGACACTGAGTGTATGTCCTTTGACTATTATCTACTATAGACAGTTTGATTGGGGTCTGCCTCCCTTAACACCCATGTGGGTGATGCCTCTCTCTCTCTCCCTCCCCCCCCCCCCCCACATGTGTACTGTCTGCATCTTACACAAGAGGGAGAGAGAGAGCTGCACATGTGTACTGTATGCATCTACACAAGAGAAAGAGGTGAGGGAGGGGACTTTGACAGGAAAGGACAGGCACAAATCCAAAAGTAGATGTGATACCACACGTTTGACAAAGGTGCACGGTGCAGGAATCTCAG
The DNA here is from genome assembly GCA_023539305.1 of Ilex asprella. Taxonomy (NCBI): domain Eukaryota; kingdom Viridiplantae; phylum Streptophyta; class Magnoliopsida; order Aquifoliales; family Aquifoliaceae; genus Ilex; species Ilex asprella. Next base: position 7,723,688 of record CM042189.1, read on the forward strand.
GGAGAAATTTTACAACTTTGGAATGTTTTTACAGAGGTGGAGGTGGAGGTGGAGGTGGTAGTGGTAGAGAGAGAGAGAGAGAAAAAAAAAAGGGAACAGGTTGGCAAAGTGGATAAGCACTGGCCGTCATTTAGTGGTCTTTGGAGAAGTTGGTTTTGAATTTTAAGACCATAATAATCAATAAAAGCTACTACTTCTACTCTCTCTCCTATGTAGTGCACATCACATTTCTTGGGTCTCTTTCATTTCTCACCTATCAATTCCACAAAGATTAGTTCAGCCGACGGCCGCCGTTGTAAAAGGATAGAGGTTTGAATTTCGTCTTTTTTTAATAATATTGTTTGACTAAAAAAAAATTTCACTAAAATAGATGAGAAAAAATGACCCAATTCTGGAGAGTCGTTCGGAAGATTAATATGATTATTTCGATTTTTTTTTTGAGAAAGTGACCCATAGTAAGGTATTTTTCTTTGTGGTACAAAGAATTTTAACTTTTGTTAATGTGTGGCAAACTTACTACAAGTGCCTGGAATTCATGGATTCTCTTGTAGAGGTGGAATTCTCAACAATATGAGACCTAGCAAAAATTTCAAGTTACTTTTTAGAGTAATTTATAATTTTTATACCCTTAAAGTATACACATAATTTTTATTTAGATCTTAAAGCTTCAATAGATATAATTTATTATATCTTTGAAATTTTAATCGAGTTTTAATTTAATTTTTCTATTCAGATCTATTAATTTGTTTTAACAGAAAAAAAGGCCAAGGCCACAGGACTTTTCCATTAGTGTATAAATAGGTTTTTTGTTTCTATTTTTTTATTTGAGTTTGTTATTTTTTTAAAAAAATAGATGAAATACAATAATTTTTTTTAACTTATATTTTTAATCAGACAACTATACTTCTTTATCTAAGTCATATGTTTGTCATAGAAGATTTTTTTTGGAATAATGTTTTGTATCCCAAATGGGAACCATGGGATGAGTGGGTGCCAATGAAAAAAATTAATGGGACCCAATCATCTAATGGTTCCCATTGATTTGGGATGCATATTTGGAATATAAATTTGAAATATGTAGCATTGCTCTTATTTTTGTCATAATAAATTAATGAAGTATGATTTAATGACTAAATTAAAATTTAATTAAAACTCAAGGGGCTTGATTATTGCAATTGAAACCAAATAAAATTTTGGTGCATACTTTGAGAGTTAAAATTATAATTTTTCCTAATTAGTTTTTTATTTGTGTTTGATTATTGTAAACTCAATCACATGCCTTTTGGATTTGCGACTACTAAGATAAACTAAGAATGAGCATGATCAACAATAATTCACATGAATATGATTAACTACATTTCTCTGGTGGGAGATTGGAGTTAGAACTTTGAGGGGATAATGTTATATTTATCAAATTCCTTTACAAAATCTCGCTCCCAAGTGATTTTGTAATATTGTGGTGGCAAATACTTGTTGCAAATAAGTTTGTCAACATATCGGATTTGAGTCCATCTGAATCTGATTAAAAAATTGATTACTATATCTAATTTGTTTGTCCAACATATAGAAAAATATTAGTTTATACTCAAATCCGCTTGTAATTGGACATCCAATCCAATCTATAATAGTATTTTACTAAAATTTCAACAAATAATCTTTATTTAAAGATTAAATACAAATAATCAATATATATATATTGATTATATATATTAATCGGATTGAATTTTTATCATATCCATATCTAATTCAAGATATTTAAATAAATTCGGATCGAATTTGAATAAATGGATGAAAATATTAGTGATTAATTATATGAATGCTGAGATTAGGTTATTGACGATAGAGCAGTAAGCCCACCAATTTGTAGACAACTAGTAAACATCTGGCACATCTATTATTTGGGGAGTAATACTATTTGGGTCCCTCTCCCTGATGTAAAGACTTTTGCTGTTACTCCATTTCTCATCTTCCCTTTTAGGCCTGGCCTGTCCTGGCCTGTCTTCAACCCTTTTCTGTGCGTGCATCTTTTGCCTAACAGATGTCCATACACACAAATACACCCAAAACACACACTCAAATACACATCTGTTAGTGGATCAAAACCTCTCCCTTCCTTTTCACTTCAACCGATCAGATTGACAACAACAATATATGTGAAGAATCTGATATTTTTATTCTATGTATTATTTTCATCTTCTTCAATCACCATTCTACGCTTCTGATTTTTGGTCACAAATCTAGGAAGGAAAGGGGTTGTTTGATGGATCCTTCATCTGTTGGTGTAGGGTGGAGGTGGATTCGGGTTGGGTTGGTGAGGTCGTTGACCATTGTGGGTTTGGTGAGGGGCATCAATGCTGTTTATGATTGTTTTCTGTGTGGGTGTGTGTGAATGGATGATCACGGAGTCTAGTTGTGTGTTCTCAGAGAGAGCCCCATGAGGTGTGGTTGGTATGTTTTTTGGGAGGGGTTTAAATTAGATTGTTCAAATTCGGGTTTGACCAAAAAATAGGATTCAAATATAGCATTTAACATTTAATATTATCCATACTCATGTTTGATATGCACAGCAATATATGATTATTATGGTAATATATTTGTATATAAATGATTATTTTACCTTTTACCTAATTTGCATATATGAGGTATATAAAATATATAGGGGTATAAATATTATTTGTATGTTAAACTCTCAAACCCCGATATGAAACCCACCCCCCTTTGGGTTTCATTAAACCCAAGAATGAGGGTTTTATGATCGGGCCATGATTAGGTCGGGTTTAAAATTTTATCCGTATTTCACACATACTAAACATGAGTTTAAGGAGGTATACTTCCTAACCCATGTTCTCAAACCCCTCTAAACTCCCATACCAAACACACCCAAAGGGGTTGATATGTATATTGAGAGGTGTAACTTAAAGATGAGATTTAAAGGTGGGATTCAATATTCTGTCCATACTCATGAGTGGTATGCGCATGAATATATAATTATTATAATAATATATTTGTATATAAATGATCATTGTATCCCTTAGCCAATTTGTATATATATAAGACATATAAGGATATAAATGTCATTTGTATATTAAACTCTTGAGGGCTTGTTTGGTACATGGGTTTGGAAATATGGGTTGGGGAGTAAACTCCCCTAAACTCATGTTTGACAAGTATGAAGTATGAATAGGACTTTAAACCCGCTCCGATCATGGTCCAGTCATGAAACCTAAAAGGGGTGGGTTTCATATGTGGGTTTGGGAGTTTAACATACAAATGACATTTATACTCCTATATATCCTATATACCTCATATATATAAATTGGTTAATAGGCAAAATAGTCATTTATATAAAAATATATTATTATAATTATTATATATTTTTGTGCATACCAAACATGGATATGGATAACATTGAATGTTGAATTTCATCTTTGGGTCAAACCTGAGTTTGAACATCCAATCTAATTCCCTCCCAAAAAATATACCAAACAAACCCTTAATCCACATATGAAACTCACCCTCCTTGAATTTTATGAAATTCATGAACTTGAGTTTTATGATCAGACTGAATTTTAAATTTTGAACTAAATGCATAATTGTCAAATATAAGTTTAAGAGAGTTTATTTTTCTAACTCATGTTCCTAAATTCTTTCTAAACCCACGTACTAAAGAAGTCCTAACATATATGGATGATTTCACCTATTCTGAGTTTATATCATAGTTAAGAGCTTATTTCGAAAGAGAAAAAAAGATTGATGCCTCTTGAACAATGATTTGTAGCACTGGCTGTACTAATAAAAGAAAAATACTTTTTAAGGAGACAATATCATTATCATGAGTATGGAAGTATGCTAAGCAGCCTAACTTTTGTCATGCAATGTGTGTCTAAATCACAATGGGTATGATTTATTAAAGGCCAAGTTGGCAAAAGTGTATGTTGGTTTGGCAATAATATGATGCTAATCTTGAGAATGACAGCCTTGTTCAATTATTAGAGAGTAAAGCCCACTACAAGAAAATACCATTTTGGAGAGAGGAATTATTGTTTTCGTCGCTAAAACTTGTCACAAAAAATGATTTTTATTGTAATGGCCCCACACATGATTACCTATTGTTTTACATACTCTTGTTTTTTTTTTTTTTTGTTTGGCATAATTAAATTCAGCAAGACCTTATACATGATAGATTTGTTGATGTTTTCAGCTTAATGATAAAGATTGGACGGTGTAACATCGCCTATAATACGTCATCAGTGTTACATGTTGTCACCAACTCGTTATAGAATACTGAATGGATTTAGTAGGCCATACTATTTTAATTACTATCAATAATTACTCCATCAAATAACCGTTATGTTTGAATAGTACGGTTCATTATTCTTATTTAGCGTTTTATTATTTATTAATAATTTTACGTGTTATAGATGATGCGATATTACTATTATACATATATTTAGTGGTTCTATTATTTTAATAACTATCAATAATTACTCCATCAAGTAATCGTTATATTTAAATAAGAGATTTAATATTCGTTCTTAGTATTTTATTTTTAATTAATAATTTTATATATCAATAATAAAGTGATATCATTATTATACCCCGTATTTACTCTACAAAAGCACGTGAAGTTTAAAATTACATGACATTTGGAAAAAAAAAATTAATAAAAGATAGGAGATGGGAAAAAGTGAAGGAGGGCAAGTTGTCCGTACCGGACACCGGCAGGGTGAGTGGCCCAGTGTAGAAAGAGAGTCACCGATTGAGTAGGTCTCAATAATTAGGGGTGTTAATCATGATTTGTCGTAGTAATAGTTATTGTTTATGTTTGAGAACACAAAGTAATAAAAATAATGATCAATAATAAATATATTCGTATTCACATCTAAAATCAAATCATAAATATAGAGGAGAAAGAAAGAAATTTAAGCACCGATTATAATTAGAGTGAACGATAATAGTAGTGGTTGAGTGTGGTGGTGGTGGAGTGGCGACAGTGGCAATGTCAGTGGTGATGGTCGTCAGGGGTGGTGGTGAGACGATAGGAGTAGTGGTGGTAGGGGTGATGGTTAGACAGTGGTGGTGGTGGTGGCAGTAGTAATGACGATGGTGTTGATAATAAGGGGCAATGGTGGTTGTTGTGGCAGAGGTGGTAGTGGAGTGACGGCGGCGATTGTAGGACAGTGACGGTGGTGGTCGGTCAGTGACAGTGGTGGTGGTGATGAGGTGGCAATGGTCGTGATGGTAAGGGATGATATGGTGACGACAACGATAGTGGTGGTAAAGGGCAGGGGATGGTGGTAGGGGTGATGG
>CM042189.1:7729397-7740326 GCA_023539305.1 Ilex asprella
TGGTGGAAATGGTAATGGTGGTGGGGGGTGGTAGTGGTGATAGTGGGGAGTGGTAGTGGTGATGGTGGTGGGGCGATGGGGGTGAGGTGGTTCCAAATACTATTTTTTTTAAGTATTTATACAAAATTATAATTATTAAAAGCACTTTTAAAAAGTCATTTGAAACACACCCTTAAGAGCTTATTTTTCCTATTCAATTTAGAATGTTAATATTAGCCGTCAGATTAATTTTCAATTAAATTTAAAAGAGATCTCAACCGCAAATAGCAAAAGTAATTTTTATTTATTTAAATTTTATTGTACTTTATTGTTTAGATTTTTATGTTGAGTTATTTTCGATACATGTCAGATTTGTATCAATAAAAAATTATTTATTTTCACAATAATTCATATAATATTATTTAAAAAATTAAAAATATTTAAAAATTCTTATTTTCTAATTAAAATATTATTTAAATACTTATTTTCTATCTACAATACCTGTTAATCGTATCGAACCTTAATTTAACTTCTTTATTACTCGTATTAACTAATTATGATATTTTCGATTTTTTTGTCGAATCGAGTTTGTATAAGGTTCATGTTGATAAATAAAATTGACTCCCCTGTTAATAATGAGTCTTCAACGGGTTATATTTTGATTTTTAATTATAGTGAAAATTGTAATTAAGTTTATTTTGGTGACTTATTTTGTCAATTAGTACAAGTGTAAACTTTTTTTAAGTCATCAAATTCAGCTCATTTGATTTTTTTAATTATGAGAATGTTCTTGTTTGACGTTCACATATTTTATTAGAGGTGTTCACCCTAGAATTACAATATTTCATCTTCTTATTTAATACTTTGTGAAATAATTTTTTTTGGTTTACCTTATCCGATTAAGTTTACTCTTTCTATCCAAGTTCTGTCCAAAACAATCGGGTAGGAAAATTGGGTGAATATATATTTTTAGTTATTAATTTTTACATCATTTTACCAATTAAATTAACTAACATGTACCAATTAATTAACATAATAAACGAATAACGCTAAAAAAACACAATAAATTTGATAATACATAAATAATTATAATAAAATACAACAAAAAAGATATAAACATCAATTCATCATATATAAGTAAGCCATAAACATTAATAAAATATTAGAGCTTTTTTATTTTTGCATTTAATGTTTAGAGATTAACACACACACACACACACACACACACATATATATAAACACTAGCAATGCACCATGTGCGTTGACGTGAAAATTTTTAGTGAAATATTTAATAAAATACATTAAAAAATCTAATTTGTAACTAAATTAGATATTATCTTATATTTATAATACTTAAATTATTTTTATTTTCTTTATAACTATAAAAATTCAATGGACTCATTTTTTGTGACTCTTTTATTCGAACTACCAAGTAGTAAGGGTTATAGAAAAAAAAAATTCTCAATATTTTCTTTTTTTTCTTGTTGTTTTTACTTTGTGCCTCAGTAATTTTTTATTCAATTATTTTAATTGTGAATGAAGAGAAAAGATAAATATATAAGTTTTTGGATATTAAAGATGATGTTATATTAATTAAGTTGTCAACGTATATTAATATTGGAGTTTTAGGAAAAATAATTTTATTTTTATATATCATATTTAGCATAACATGATCATCTAAAAATTGTGCAAAGATAGAGAGATTTACATGATATATTAGAGATTAATTTATTGTTTAAATATAGAGGGATATAATATTAATTTTTATATTTAAATACAAAAGTACTTGTTATTTTGTAGGTATTCCTCATTTCGACTTGATTTTTTATAGAATACTAAAAAATGTTTCGTTGACCTACCCGATTTTGTAGGATAGCCGATCAGTAAAGTCAAGAAGCGTATGTTAGGATCAGAATTTAAGGGTAATCGAAAATTTAAAGACCCCTCTATTTTACGACGCATTTAATGCCTTTGAAAGGAAAAAACATTGTTTGTAACTGTTATATCATGTCAGCAGTATCACATGGTGTAACAATCCATTAATATGTAGACAAATCAACCAATGAATCTCACTCCAACTCATAACTACTCAGCCATGTAATATATAATCATCTCCATGATAGGAAGTGGACTCTATTTTACTCTTTTTTTTTTTTCATTTATACCATGTTAACACTGTTGACATGGTGCAACCAACCGTTGCACCCAATATTTATTCCTCTGAAGGGATGTCCACTCTCTTCCCCGAAAAAATATTAATTACAACGGTGATAGTATGAAACAAGGTGATGTGATATCATGAACTAATAATATTAAAATAAATAAACACATGAACTCTACAACAATTAATTACTAATATGTAAATAAATAACTTTTCACCCTCCTACTATCTAACGTCAAGTGAGGTTCACTTTTTTCATTTGGAGTTTTTATTTTTAATTGGTAATACCGTGTCATCAGTTACATTCAATATTTACTCTTCTTGCCCCTTCAATTTTCTCAAAATTCACAAATTTAATCATCGGACTCGTCGACTCCATTTCTCAATCCATCACTAAACTCAAACAAAATCTCCGATTCACAAACCACCACTATTATCCCTTCTCAATCAACTCCTACCAAACGCCTCCGAAGATCTTCACGCCACGCCAATAACGACGAAACTGATTTGGATTCTCAAAATCCCCAAGCCAAACTCGAAAATGCTAAACACTGAACTGGGCTACAAGGCTGTCCAAAAACTGATCATAAACGGCGACGAATTGCCAGACCGATGGAGACATAGTTCTGCTATGGTGCTTGGTTGGTTTTTGAAAAAAAAAAACAAACTATTTTTGGGTTTAAATGTGGTGGTGTTTGGTCATATCTGGTGGTTCTACGGTGGATCTTATGTGTGCTCTGAATTGAACTGTCACTAACTAAAATTGGTTTACTCGTTAAAAAAAAGGGAGAGAATTGTTCTTCCATGTCAGTTATTTTCCGTAACAACTAAGGAATGTTTTGACAGAAATTAAGGGATATTTGAACTTTGAAATATTTTATTTCATTGTTCGATTTTATTGAAATTTGATAATTATTAGTTTTTTTTTTCGACTAAGGCTTTGTTTGGTTAGCGAGAGAATGGTAGAAAAAGTGGCAAAAAGAAAAAAAAAAAATAATTTGTGGTTTGTTTAGCAAGAAACGAATGTTTCTCGGGAAAATTTTTTTTTCCGCATGATCAAATTTTCCTGTATCTGATGGTTTTTGATTTCCCACAAAATCTGGATGAAATTTTTTTTCCCGTGAAACTTGTCAATCTGTTTTACTGTTTACTACCTTGCCCTTATTTTAACACACCACAACTCCTCTCAGCCCTCATCTTCTCAACCACTTTTGAATAATTATACATAAGAGTAATTCAGACAATTAAATAAAATTTCTTATAACTTTCTTGCTTTCCAAACTACAGAATGATTTTTTCTTAAAACTTTCTTACAAAATTTTCGTCATAATCAAACACATACAAGAAAATATATTTTTTTTCACTTTCCTTTCTTTCACTTCACTTTCTATCATCTTTTTCTTTCTAACCAAACGAACCCTAAACGAAACACACACAGGACCACTACAATACCGCCACTTAAAAAATGGTAGCGATGTAGGACCTTATACACACACAATCCCAAGACTATCGGATGTGGGATAGTCCCAGCTCCCTAATCTTTAGTTGGTGCACACGTGCATTGCACGTGGACAAATTCAAGGTGACACATACATAATATATTATAAATACATTTATATAAATAGAGCGAGAGAGAGAAAAATGGTCTTGAATATTCTAATTAAAAAAATAGTCAAAAACTTAGTATATAAAATAATTCGAATTAACTATATATGACCATAACATTTTCAAGATTAACAAAATTCAACAAAACATTTGGATTGATACAAAAATTATTTTTTTGACCAACTATCTATGAAATGTAGCATTCAAGTATTATTGAAAATTTAACAATGAATACATGGGAAAATGCAATCCGAGAGTGAGGTAGAAGAGGCCACTAAAAGTTACTAAGATAATCTTCCTTGACACATGTCATTGGTAATGTGTCAAAAGATGAGGTACGTGAAGACATTTGTTGTTCATATAAGAAATAGAATCTTGATGTTACATTCATATAAAAACTAACTTGAATTAAAAAGCCCGGCCAAATTCAGAAATATAGCATTCTTGTACTCACATTTATTTCCGACATCATTTGTCAAACTTTAAACTTCTCTCCCTCAAGGATTTAAGACGTTACTTCCTGTCATGCTGTCTATTCCACCAAAGAAGACATCCTAACTTCAAAAACTTCATCCCCAAGTCAATAAAGAACTAAAGGTTGGTCACAATATGAGCACAAACATACACAAAGTACCTGAAACATTAACCTCAAAAAAAGGTTTATTTGAGATATAAACAAAATGCAAATTTATGCACATGCAAACTATGCCAGAATGATTAATATAAGCTACAAATAGATCGTATATGAAGTTTGTGATATGTCGATGCATGCACCAAAAGAAGTGTCATACTCCACCCAGATATATTTTGGCCATGTTGCAATGTTGGCACCAATTCACTGAAGAAGAATCCAAATGTATTTTCTTACTTTAAACAGCCCTCGCACCTCCTCAATTGGATTTTTGTAAAGCTTTTTAACCATTTAAATATTCATGAAACAACCCAACACAGAGTGGATGCGAGCATATGTTTACGTTCTGGTGGAATTCACCTGTAAAATAAGCCCCGTTTTTTTATTTATAAGCATTTTCCCATACCCTCCACTAATGGAGCATCATAATTTTTTTTTGCTCAAACTATAGAAACACTTCGCAGTAATGTGTACAATTCCATAAGAACCATCAAACACAAATTAAACCAATGAGAAAGGAAAAATTATAAAAAAATTTGTACTACTGCACATGCTAATATTACATGTTTAAAAGGGAAAGTGTTCCTCACTTCAACAGATGCTTGAAGTCTTGCGTTCCCAAAACCCGCAAATCATCTGGTAGAGTTTTAACTTGAACATAAAAAGAGGAGTTTAAGTATTTTGTTAAAATACCTCCCGGGGGAGTTGTGGTGTAAAGGGATATTGAAATCTAAGAAAAACAAAAACTATACCTCCTCTATTGTAGAAGCATTATTAGTTATAGGAAAACATGCATACAAGAACCTCAAGAGCTATAGATGTCACTAAACCAAGGATCCCAAGGGGAGTGTCCGACCAAACAAAATCTTTTGTGGAACACACCTTCCTCGAAGACAAAGACGTTTTAGATCGATCTTGAGTTCCATATCTTGTTACTGATACTTCTAGAAACAATCACAAAGTGATCTACATTTATTTAGATGAAGTATAAGAACATACATATAAGGATTCAACAGTGTAAGAGGTAGATTAATAGAGCGACAAAGCTAGAATTATCTGTCAACAGGGCAATCGAGGACTGCTATATAACACATCAACTTAAGAATGATGACCAAGCATAGATAAAATTTTTATATTCATATAGTGTGGTAAAATCAGCTTGGAATTAACATATCTTCTGAAAATTACTTCAAAATCCATAATGATGAACAACAAAACCCAGCTCAAAGGGAAAACATCTAGAGGATTATTATAAACGATACTAATTCACACAACAATAATCACATAGCCAGGTACATTAAAAAAAGGAATGAAATTTATTAATCCAGGGTTATTATGAACATAAAGATAATTTACCAAAAAATTCATTTCTACTATTCAACATCCTCTAATTGATATCCATTTCGTCAAAAAATTGCATGGTATTTCCAATTGCATTTGTCAAATTCAGGGACTGATATTTTTGACGGCCTAGCAAATTAGGTTTAAGTATTTTGCTTAAATTGGAAACCTTCAAAATATGGTAGGAGTAGTAAATCTTATAGGATGGAATTGAGCAACATAATACACAAGATTTTTTCAAATGGTTGAGAAAGGACAGTCATCCATCTATCAGTTATCCACTCAAATGATAATCAATGAGACAATATCATGCGGAACAAAAAAAAAAACAATCACGATGTCTCTTGTGCTTTTGTTCCTCTAAGCACATCCACCACCTAGATGAGTAAATTCATACAAATGGAACCTCAACGTGTTTAAAAATGGCAAAAAACACATAAAGGAGTAAATAAGACAAAAGGAGTAAGGATTGAATTACCTTTAGGCATTTTTTGCCTCCTTGGAATAGGTTTTTTACATCAAGAAGGCGCGGTTCAATCTTTGCATGTCCAAGGAAGAGATAAAGCGAGTAAGGAAAATGCATATTTGTACTAGCAATTTGTAATGGTGTATGCAAGAAGCCTTAGATCACATCACACTGATGATGTGCAATCTTCACATCTTAAAGTTGAACATAATCGAATAATAATTGATTCTCCGCAAAACAAACGAGATCTCTCATTCCAAACAACTAATCACATCCATAAAACTTTGATTTTTGTTTTCAATAAATATTCATGCCAAAATCCAAGTGAGAAAGTAGCTTTACATTCTAATGTTGTAACCGAGTTCTTCAAATTTCCAAAACGCAACATACATGAGTATTAAATTAAATTTGGAAAGAGTACCTTCGGAAGATAACGTATGATGTTAAAATAAAATTCAGGAATGTATTTGCAGCAGAGAAAATTTTGTAAGAGATATCAATGGAAAAACAATACCAAGAAATAAGTCGTCGGTTCCAAGAGTGCAAGACTGACAGAGTGTTTGGTTGCAATGGAGAAAGGGAAAACATCTATAGTGATTCAAATGATAGAATTGAACGAATTGAAATCTGATATAGGAATTGCAACTTCATGCATTCAGTCCTAAAATGCATATAGACAGAAAGAGAAGGGTGACAGACGTTGAGATGCCATAAAGAGAGTAATGCGTGAACGGTGGAGAAACAGAGATAAAGGGTAACGTCTTGGGCTTCCAGGGAGGAGAGAGAGAGAGAGAGAGAGAGAGGTTTATTTGGAGAAGAGAACATCGAGGGTTTATGGGTAAGGAAAATAAGAGAGAGAAAAAGTTTAATTTGGGGTGGGTTGTGGGCATTTATTTGGAAGACTGATGGTTTTTGGAAGAGTAAAAGAAGAAAGAGAAAGAGGCTCAATTGGAGTGGGCTCTGGGCATATATTTGGGGAAGGCAATAAATACCTATCTATATAATAAAGTAGAGTTGAGTTTGAATTTTAAAGACAAAGAGAGATTTAGATCGACATAAATACATCCAACGGACAACGTAATCCCAACATAAAAGACGGTTTAGATCATCTCAAAAATTTTGATCTAACAGTCTGCAGTGAGTACTGAAATTTATTTTCCCACCCAACAATATTTCCTGACTCAGACGCCTCTCTCTCTCATTCGAAATCTCTCAAATCTTCCCCAATCTCACTTCTGCCTCTCTATCCCAATCTCTCACGCCTCTATCCCTACCTTCCAAACTCATCTCCAAAATATCTCACATGGAATTCATCTCAATCTCACTTCTGCCTCTCTCTCTGCCATTCTCTCCACCTTCACGCCTTTCTCTCTCTAACGTTAGACATCCACCAGCGACAGCAACACCACCCAACGCTACCACCACTCTCACTTAGGTAACTCTTTATTTGTCTTTATATCTGCCTCTCTACCTCCTTTCCCATTCCTCTATATCACAGTACCCTAGCCAAGCCCAGCCCCAATACACAACACGCGTACATGTCACACACTGCTGCCAGCCACCACCGCTACCAGTCATCGTCACTAGCAATAAAAGGTTTAATTTTCTCTCTTTGTATTCGATTTTTACTCTATATGTTTCTTTTTTTCTCTGTTTCTCTCTCTCTCTCTCTCAACCATAACCCAAAAACCCCCCACTCGAAAACCTCAACCCAAAAATCCCCTCTCGAAAACTACAACCTAGAAACCCCCTCCTGAAACCCCCTTCTTTTCCCCCGTTCTCTCTGCATGTGTCAGTCTCTCTAATATCTCTCTCTTCACCAGCCAATCACAGCAATTACTACAACCTTACAGACAAAACCCAAAATTTAGTGATGGATTTTGTTTGAAATCCTTGCTCTCTTTGACTTTTTTAAAGGTATGTATTACTTAAGTTTTAATTAAATGTTAATTGTTGTTTAGTTGCATTGTAATAGAAAGTTAACGTTTTTATACTGTTAGACATGTTTAGTTTTGATATGAGTTAGATGTGTTTAGTTTTGGTATGGTTTTTTTAACAAAATCACAATGCTCAAGTTAAATAATGTACTTACTATTTTTTTTTATTTGCAATCCAGGCTAGCTCAAACCAATGACTAATTTAATGATCTTCAGCTTAGACAGTATGGATGAGAGAGCTTAACTCTTATTCGGTTTCATGGTGAGAGCTGGTTGATAGAGAATAAGAGATATCATCCCTTTGCTAAATAAACTAAGAACTTTGATGTTTTAGTTATAAATTTACTTTGTTTCCTAAATATTTTTTTAGTTTTACTTATAATTTTCATCATTGTGATTTCCAGTTCACTATGTAGCCATGTTACTTGATGGATCCAAGTTTACTTCGACGAGGAACGGAGATGAACCTTGCACTTTCAAGCTTTGCCATGGTCAATGAATTCTTGAACTACGATATTATCTTATCACTGGATTATGCATTATAGTAATATTGTAACCGGTCGCTTCCTCTTAAGATTGTTTGATGCTACATTGAATATTGGTGAATTTGGTTATTTGCTACGGTAGTGGTAATGTGAATTTGGTTTGACTAGGTGTGTATGTGAGTGTGTGCATGTAATTTAGTTAATTTCTAGAGTTATGTGGTATATTATCTCAATGCCCAATCTTTTTTTCAATTAATTCCAATTGTAATTCAATTCTTTTTTACTTCAACTAGGGTCATTTTGATCATGATAATTTTTGTTGCTATTTATTTTTACTGATTTGTTTGATGATGTGAGTTGATTTGTGAGTTTGAGTCATAATTTGTTGTGATGTAATGATGTCGAGAGTTATGCGGTTGAGAAATTGAGCAATTTTGATTTTAAGTTCTGTTTTGACAAGTCACAAAAATACGTATATATACATGTTTTCGTTATGGATGACATCGTTTGGGGGCATGTATGTAAGAGACCTAGGTATAAGAGTATTACTGTTGGTTGAATATTTTGATGTGAATGCGTGGTTTTGAATTACACTTGAGGCACTTTAGGTGATAGGCACTTAAGTTGAGAACCCTTTTTTCAACCAACTTTTTGAAAATCAAGTAGCGTGATCGATGCGGAGGTTCATGGAAAATGAAAAGGGAATAGGTATGTCAATTGAATTGTTTGCATTTGAAATTCTATATTAGGTGCGACTTTTTATGTCTAATTTATTTACAACAATTCCATGCTTATTATGAGAAAAATGTTTTTTGACAAACAATTGTCAATTTGTCTTATTGAATGAGTCACAAATTGAAATTAGAAGGTTATATTAGTTGGCGGTATGTTTAGATGATTTTTTTTTGACAACTTCCAAGTACCTTGCAATGTATGGATGGAATTCTATAAACAATAAGAAAGCAAAACATGAGCTCATGATTCTTTTATCATTGCTCATAAATCTTTGGTATGTATCTACGCTTTGTTAGTTCTATGTCAATAGTGGGTTATGCCATTGGTGTCGTGTTTGTGTCTATCGTGGTGGTTAATTGTTATGTGTCTATCATGGTGGTTAATTGTTATGTGTCTATCATGGTGGTTAATGACTATGAGTACGACATTGGTTTTGTCTGCTTTAATGTTATTTTTGTTGATCAATAAAAGTCATTTGGTTTGGTGTATACTTGAAGTTCTAAAGTAGTTCTTGATAAAGTTGTGTTACCAATAATCTAATTCAATGCAAAGATTTGTGTTTAAATTGAAAATACTAAAGGAATATGCCAAATTCTTCATTGGTTCCATGTGATTGAGCATTGAAGAGTTTGAATATTAAGGGACTGAACTTTATGAGTGTTTTTAGAGTTGCGAAAATGAGAGTAGATAACTTAATGCCCATTTTCTATGTTTAGGACCCATCTATCGAGAACTCACTTGCTTTTAAATGGTACAATGCTCAAGAGGAGATTCTTGGAAATAAATAAAGGTATGTGTTGGTTTCCTTTTCAATTTTTCTCATTTTTTTCACCAAGCTAGCTAATTTACATGGATGCAGTTGTTAGTTAGTTGTGATTGAGAATTAACATGTGGTGTTAGGTTTTTTGAGATTATCTTTTTCTTTGACTATTTGGGAATGTTTGTGCTAAGACAGTCACTTGGGATTATGAAATTTGTTTTTTTAAAAAAATAAACTTTTCATATATTAATTGGGATAATTTTGGGATTATACCAAAATTAGTTATTATTTGGGTTAAATAGTTTGAATGTTTGCTTGGGTTACTTGGAGGTTGATTGATGGAGTTTGAACTTATTTGTAAGTTTGTCTTTTAATTTGCTTTGTAGCTATGTGTTCACACCATTAATTTGGGAGATGATTCATAAATTTAGGGATGCTTTTGGTTCTATAAACTTGCTCTTATTGTGTGAGTTTCTTTGTGCGTGAATGTGGATGGGTTCTTTAGATCTCGGTTATGTTTTATCATTTAAATGGGTGTAGTTTAACTGTTTAAAATAGGAAGCCTTTCAAAATTTATATATAGGTTAAGGGGTTTTTGGAAGTCGGTACACCTCATTAGACTTATTTGGCAAAAAGTACACATTCAAAAATATTTTGGAAAAAGGTACACTAGTTAGATACAAAGACATAAATGCCCATTTTAGGGAAAGTAGTGCATTAAATATCTCCTAGTTTTATGGGAGACTTTAATATTTAATGCACCTTGATTCATGTGTATTTGTTAATATATATGTGTGTATGTGCATACAAACAATTATATATATATATA
>CM042189.1:7745326-7782926 GCA_023539305.1 Ilex asprella
ATATATACACGTATAAATATAAATATAAGTATATATATATTAACAAAATGCACATGAATCAAAGTGCATTAAATATTAAAGTTCTCCCATAAAACTAGGAGATATTTAATGCACCACTTTCCAAAGAACATACACATGAATCAATGGAGGACAAAAATGTCACAAAAAAATTAGGTAAATTCAAATTATGTACTTGGATACAAATAAGTATCCATAACCTTACATTTTTTTTTGTGTACTTTTAACCAAATAAGTCTATTTTGGTGTACCCCCTTCCAATTTCTCCATAGGTTAATTATGACTACTATATAGGTTAATTATAACTTCCGAAACCCTCAAAAATTCATGATTGAGCATAATTTTTTTTAATTAATTATAACTTTACCTTTTAAAATGATAATTTTACTTTTAAAAAAAATGACTTTCAATATGGTATTGATTTTTTTTCCCAATATGGTGTTGCCATCTATGGATTTTTATTAGGATGAGTGAATAGTTTAGCTTCATCTAGAATTGAGGTTAATCAACGATATTAAAAGAGGTATCGAACAAAAAATAGATTTATTACGAATTAAATTATAATATTTAAGTGTCAAGTTACAATTAAAAAAGTTATTATCAATGAAAAAAGCTTATAACTAATAAAATAAATCTTGAAATGTAGTTAAACTTCAGTTTAAATTTATGGGACTTTGACTATTAAAGTTGGATTTTATTTATTCTTCACTGAAATTTATTTTAACGAGAATCTTTATATAGGTAAATATTTTGTGGAGCATGTATGCAAGGTGCGGGTATATTAAAAATAAGTGTAGACTTTCGACTTAGTGCGTACTCACGTTTAGTGCTTAATTTTTTGTATCCATGATTAATTTTTTATTATACCGTGACTTCAGACACGAATTATGTTAGTATATATTTATAGTAGAATAGATATAAATATAGATTATGACATCAAATTTGTAACTATAAATATAGATTATTGATTGAAATAAAGGTTTGAGAGTTTAAATAAAAGATTTAGTACCCTAGACATAGATTTCTTGAATAGTATTTGAGTAAATAAATCAAATTTTATTATTTCTCTTAGGCCCAATTTATTGGGCTTGGTTGTCCCACCCAGCCAAGATAGACCTAAAATAGGCCCACGTTCTACCTACGGAACAGCTACGTGGCAGGGCACAGCGGATGTATGGGCCATTTGGGTGCCAAACTAATAAGAGTCCGTGAGCCGTGAGCCGTAGATATCCTTGAACAATTGGTTTCAAGAGGCTGTCAATTCAAGTCGCCTTCTTTTATTTTTGTCTTGTCTTTTTCAAATCTTACCGTGTTCACATTAATATTCGTGTTTATCAAAAAATTATTTAATTTGAAAAAAATTTATGATAATATGTAAAAAAATTCAAGCTTTATCTTATTCTGATCGTTAAGAAGACAATTGCAGAGTCCATAATTGAGGTACTCTTTTTTTTTCGGACGACAGAGATGACTAAGTGACATATGAGACATGCTGACGACAACAAGATGCCGCAGAAGGAGATAATACGTGGAGTTAACGGCCAACTCCGACTGATGTATCTACAACTAGATTTTCAAGCGACAGTCCAAAAAAATTTATAAAATACTTTATTTTTGTTTATAATATTAGTTAATCATATTATTTGTGATTAATGTTAATCTGGCTCATTTACTATTGATTTAATTGATTGTACTATTTTCAATTTTGTGTCGTATTTGTATCGTATTCGTATCAATTGATAAAATTGACATTCTTCCCCTTGTAAAGAATAGTTGACATGAAATGGGTCAACTGCCTTAGTTTCTACTACTTGTTCCTCCAATTCGAAACCAACGCTTTAAAGATTGAGTCCGTGGGGGCTGCTTGAACACAATTCTCAAAGGGATATTTGCCATTGCTTGGATTATTACTAATTCTGTTAGTTTTTATTACTAATTCTGTTAACCTCAATGACGTGAGTTTTGACAGAACAAAAACGAAAATGTCACGTTATTACATTTTTAATACATTGAGGGTCCAATATAATAAGTCTCATCTTTGAGGGTGTAAAATTAAAAAACTTAAATATTTTGCAGAAATCTATCCAGGTACTTTCATCAAAGAGATAACTCTAAAAAAAAAAAAAATCGTCTGAGGTTGATTTGTAATTCCATTTCAGTATGCAACAGTGATGTTAGATATGCAAAACGCAATTCTGAAAAAAAATTCTTGACAAATTTTGCGTACGAAATTGTATATTATAGTTTATA
This sequence comes from Ilex asprella, assembly GCA_023539305.1. NCBI lineage: Eukaryota > Viridiplantae > Streptophyta > Magnoliopsida > Aquifoliales > Aquifoliaceae > Ilex > Ilex asprella. The sequence continues at coordinate 7,747,595 of CM042189.1, forward strand.
GTAAAGAAAATAAGAGAGATAAAATATCAAATATATGAACACGACGTTGGAATCAATATATGTACTACACAATAAGAAGTCACGGTCGGGTTGACTCGTTAATCAAGGTTAATAATGCTAAATTTAAATTTGAACTCTCTTTTCGACCTAGGATGACTCGAGTTGAACTCCATGGAAGCCCAAAACAGATGTCAGCTCAGGGCTACTATCAAATCAGGATATGGGAGCTCGGCACCATGCAGTTCATAGATGGTCTTGCCACGACATGTGGACAGGAGACAAGGGGACAACACCTGACAATCTTTACGAACGAATATTTACCAACAATGAAAAATGTTCACGTATTCCGTTCAAGGCATAGTGGATGCAGAAAAACGTTAGGGATGGCAGGATCAACTCAAGACAAACAAGGAGGGGACCTCATAATTAGCTAGGAAAGGAGCCACCGCAGAACCCTAATGATAGGTTGTACAAAAAGCAAACGATACCACTGTGTAAACAGAGATGAAAATGATTCACATAACAATAACCTAGAAAAACACTTTGTAAAAAGCTTTAAGCCTATCTCCCTCTAAGAACAATTTTCATCTCCAAGCAATACAACCCTCATGGAGCAAGAGCCTCTTTTACATTGAATATAGCCTTAGTCCTTCAAATGAGTAAACCACTTATATTTTTGTCTTTGTATCACCTTCAGCCCTAAGCACATTTCTTGTCACATAAACACATATTCATTCCCTTTGGGCTTCCCCAAATTGTTTTGTAATCCGGTAAGTAGTGTTTGACCACCATCAAAAATATATATGCCTTTTAGTCAAAGTGCACCTTTCCACCCAAAAAAAAATTATGCCAAATTATAATGGAGTTGTCTACTATATGGAAAAAGATATTTCGATATTAAATCAATATTTATATTTTTTGTGTGTATTTTTACTATAGTTGTAGGTATTTTTATCACAAAAAAAATATATATATTTTTAAGCTAATTAACACAACTGTGGTAAATACAAGAACAACAATTGTAAATCACCCACAAAAATGAAAATTTTTTATTATAAAATAACTCACAAAAATTATAAAAATATTCATTAAAATAATAATAATATGTACACCACCTGATGTAGCAGGATCTTAGCTTTTAAATAATCAATAAATTTAACAAGAGCTACTGATCTAACGATTCATGTTGAGGCGATAAAAAAACGTGATCTATGTAGCATTGTTGGAAAAATGTGGTGTATGTAGCATTGTTGAATTTAAAAGTACGATATCGATTTTTTTTGTAAGTACAGTAATCAAGTCCAATTTTAATCGTATCTTTTGAAAATTCAAAGTTTGTTAGTTATTTCTAACATTTTTATGGTCAAGATGACTTCAGAATAATTCACAACTTCATAATGGCGCAAATGGGTAGAAAATTGGTTGACCGCGGGTTCGTCCGGTGCATCATTACGATAGAACACTCCAGTTTTTGTAAATGAATTAATCTCACTTTCAACCCTCAAATATACTTCGATTTTCAATTTATACTCTCAAACATTCAAAATTTCAATTTACACTGTTAATATAATGATTTGATAGTAATGTGGACTTGACACAAATTGTCGTTTAATTTTTTTTATCATAAATTAAAGCATGTGAAGTGTAAGTGCTTCGGGCATAATATTGAAGATACAAATTAAAATTTTTAATGTTTAAAGATATAAATTGAAAATCTAAATATCTTTTACGAAGTGAGATTAGCCTTCAACTTAGCCAGGCTTATGTCAATACTTAAAATTACAATAAATGGTAAATTTCATTAACACCCCTTGTTACAATGGTGTAATTTCAAGGACAGCCCTTGTGTTTTCTAAAATATCACTAACAATCTCCAATATTATTTTCTCTCTCTCAACTCCACACACCACCAGTGGTATCCCACGAATAGCACGCCACCGCGATCTCCTCACGCACTAACAGATAGGGGTGTCAAACATGTCTGGTTAATTTTGAGTTTGTGTCAAAAATCTCAAAATTAAAACCTAACATGTTCAATAATCGTATCAAAATGTATAAACACTAACCTGACTTAACTATTAAAAGAGTTACTCAAGCCCGACCTGTTTGATACGTTTAATAAATATGCCATTTTGAAGTTAATACACATAGCATGATCTATTTAACTTGTTTAATACACATAACCTATTTCTACACCAATTTATTACCATTAAATACATCATTCAATCATTCATCCAAAATTTCAAATAATTTTTTTACAAATTATATATCACATCTCATCAATGAAATTAAATAAATTGCATTTAAGTTTCAACCTAAAAAATTAAACTAAAAAATAAGAACTATACTAGTATACTGTGATAATAATGTCAAGAAATATACTGACAATTATCATAGTAGAAATAAGAACTAATAAATAATAATGTTAAGACCACCTCAATCATCTACAATAAGCAAACTATATTGCCATAAACTGGTTAAACATGTCTACAATGGGTTAAGTCCGGTTTGTGTTCGAATTATATTAATCCGTTTAAAATATACGGATCAATCAGGTCAAAATCGGGTTGACCTATTTTTTTTACATGAACTCGACATGGTTTTTTTCGTATTTAAGCGTGTTAACCCGTTTTAATCCATTAACTTGTTTAATTTTGTGTCCGATCAATTAATTTCGTGTTCAATTCATGTGTGTTAACGTGTGATGCCGAAAATTGACAGCCCTACCAACGAGTAAATATTGAATACAACGGTGGTACCATGTCACAATTAATGACATGGTACCACCGATCAATAATAAAACTTTAAATAGAAAAAATGAACCCCACTCAAACTTACATGGCAGAAGGGTGAGAAATAATTTGCTTACATGACAGGTTAGTCATTATTTTTTGTGGGATCTATGTGCTTATTTGTTTTATTATTATTAGTTGGTGATACCACTTCACCTTACCACGTGATATCACCGTTGTAACGAATATTTTCTCCCTACCAAAAACCACCAACAAACGAGAACCACGACATCACTATTTCTCTCTCTTTCTCACCAGCACCATGTCGGCCGCTGCCTCGAACCAAACACGCTGACTTGTGCTTTTTGGTATTCGACTTAGACTCTTACAATTGCTCTACGGACCAAAGCATCAACCTGTGCCATGGTGATTTCTCATTTGGCCTTAACGGGTTCTCCTTCGGCGTCATTCAATTATCAAGTTAATATCTTCAATTTTCCTTAATTTGATTCTCTACCAGAGAAAATCCTCCATCTTTCTGAAATTTGTGCCCTAATTCCATTAATTTTAATGCAAGTGGATGGACTTCTTCTTTGTATCTCATTGGCTCTTCATGCATACAACGGGCAGCATTGAAAAACCCCCCCGGGGGGGCGCCCCATGAATTTGGCTTGATGTGAACCAGGTTGTTAAGAGGGTGTGGATTTTTCAGAAAATCGTACTTGATTAGTTGAATTTATGATCGATTGTATCTATGGAGTTTTCTTAGTTTCATTTTTCTTGTTTGATTGGTGAATTTGACCTGTTTGGGATTGTTTAGGGCGAGTCACTGTTTGACCTAGGGATGGCAGTGGACCGGAGAAAAACGGGTATTCGTCCAAGCCCGTCTTGTTTGGACTGGAGATGGACTATACGTATTAGACGGTGGACGTATACAGAAATACTTGTATAAACCCGTGCTGGGATGGAGGCGGGGATAAACTTACCCTTACCCCCGCCCCCGCCCCGTATTCGCTAAATAAATAAGTAAATATAAATATATATTGAGTTAATTGAGATGATTTTACCACCATTATATTGTTTGTGGACATTTATTTTGGACATTTGTTTATGTTTTGTTCAAATATGTAGTATTTTGGACATTTGTTGTTTGTGTTTTATTCAAATATGTTATGTTATATTATGTTGTGTTAGATTGTGTTAGATTATTGAGAATGTTGTTGGATTATTTAAAATATTGGATTTAATTAGCTTGGGTTTGGGCGGGTACGGGAGAAACGGGGACGAGGACGAGGATTAAAAATTTACCTGTGGACGGGGATGGAGATGAAAATTATATTCGCTAACGGGGGTGGACCGGAGATGGACGAATTTTTTTTAAGCGGATATGGGGGTTGAAGACTACACCCCCCGCCCCCGATTCGCTCCATTGACATCCCTAGTTTGAGCAATTGAGATCTCTCTCTCTCTCAAATTAAATTAGGAGAATTACACCTAGATCCCTTGTATTGGAAATATTACACACAAACCTTATGAAGTTTGTACACGTATAACACTTAGACCCCTCCATCAAATATCCATTAGTATATCTTTTATTAAATTACACACAGACTCTCAGAAGTTTGTAGACATATAATATTTAGACCCCTCAAGTTTAAAATATTATACTTAGACAAGAAATACTTTAATCAAAGGAAGAATATTGAATATTTTAAATTTTAAAATTAAAATTCATGTTCGATTGTATCATTTATTGAAATAAAATAAAAAATAAAAAGTCAATTTTTTCTTAAAAAATCATAATTAATATATAATTATACTATTTATTGTACTAAAATTAAAACAATCAAACAAGGGGTCCAAGCCATTCATAATAGAACATGAATTTTCAACCAATTCATGTTCTATTATGTCATTTATTGAAATAAAATCAAAATAAAAAGTTAAATTTTTCTTAAAAAATCATAATTAGTATATAATTATACTTTTTATTAAAATAATACTAAAAAATAAACAAAGGGCCAAATTGTAATTACACAATATATTTTACTTTTAATTGAAATAATTTGGTAGTTTAATTTGGTCATTTAAACGACCAAATTAAGTTCCAATAGATAGTATAGTTGTATATTAATTATGATTTTTAAAGAAAAAAATTAAATTTTTTATTTTTAATTTGATTTCAATAAATGTCATAATAGAACATGAATTTTAGTTCTAACATTTAAAATATTTGATATTTTATCTTTAATTCGAGTATTTTTGGTCTAAGTATAATATTTTAAACTTGAGGGGTCTAAGTATTACACGCTTACAAACTTCAGAGCATGTAGATGTAATTTAGTAACAGATATACTAACAGACATTAACGATAGGGGTCTAAGTGTTATGTTCGTACAAACCTTAGATAGTCTGTATATAATATTTTAAATGTTTGAGGGTTTGTGTGATTAAGTGATAAATCTCAAAAAGAGTTTGAATGTAATTCTCCCAATTAAAGTTGTACAATTGGGTATCTCTCTCTGTGACTGAATAGAATTTTTAGTGGGCCTCCCTTTGATTGAGTAAAAATTGGGTCTTATTTTTCAACCAAATTGAATTGAATTTGTTGATTTATGTATGTGAATTTGACATTCTTGGGATTGTTTAGAGGTCATTGTTTGAGCAACTAAGTCTCTCTCTCTCTCTCTCAATTTTTTCAATTGGGCATCTCTGTGGGACTGAGTAGAATTTTTAATGAGTCTCCTTTTGATTGAGAAAAAAATTGGGCTTACTTTTGAAACAAATTGAACTCTTGAATTAGCGGTGTAGTGATGGACGACTATACTGCAGATTGGTTTTGGATATTGGGGTTAGTGTAGGAGAAAGTGGGAGAAGAATGGACAAGGATAATATCGGTATTTTATCGGGTCTAATTTGCTGACTTAAAGATGTCAGTAACTTGTTGGTAACCCTGTTAACGGTAGGGGTAGTATGTGAAAGTGAAACAGGTACCCAATATATAGCGGAGTGCAATTATATTTCAGAAAACACAAGAGGCGTTCCTGTAATTACAACAATATAGAGGGGTATCAGTGAAAAATTTCGTTGAACATATGAGATACGCAAGAAGGCACCGTCTACATAATGCCTATGTCTACAATCTATACGTCTTTTTCTTTTCATGCGACGTGCAGGACATTTTGAGCCATCACGTGAGGGTGGGTGTCACGGCACGGCAAGTCTTTCCTTTCTATCACATGACTTCAGCTTTGGAAAAAAAGATCATCAACGACAATCATTCTATTTTTTTTGTTGATCGAAAAAAGGATAAAAAAAATTGTTAAAAGACTATTTCGGTATGTTTTTATTAGTCGGATTATGAGGTTATTGATTGTGTCAATTATTTTTTTCAGAAACGAATTTAATTAAGTTAACATAGCGATCAACCATCGAACCTTAATATAAAAATTAAAATTCGAACTTCTAATTTTAGAGTAAAAAATTCAACTGGTACTTCATTGAACCTCGCTATTCGGTGGTCAATGACAATCAATAAGGCAATTTGGTTGAGGGAACAAGTTCTTCGCGAAGAGATCTAGACTTCATCAACTAATTAAAACATATAACATTCTTGGTTCTTCATGTCATGTGCACGACGAGTTGACCCAACACGTCCAGGTCGGTGCCATCAGTCACGGAACTACTTGGAGAACAACGGTTGTCATAACCGTTATAAGGGTTAATTATTTTTTACATCTCTATGGTTTCGATTAGAAATATTTTTGTTATTTGACGTTTAAAATTATGCACGTTACTTTTTTGTAGTTGATAGTTCTCAGAAATTACTATCCAAGCCCAACTTAGCGTTTATGATATTTTCTGGATTCAGAGAGCTTGCTTGTATGAGAAGTTAAAAAAATGGAAAATAAGAGATACATAATATATAAGTGGTTCACCTTAGATGATGGATTAAGGCTACATCCACTATAACGAAAACTCCAGCTCCTTGAGGTAATATATTGATTCTTGGTCGGTATAAAGAGATTACAGGCGCCGGGCCTTTTCAAGAACTTATGCGCTATTTTCTGGATATCCAGGGTTAGGGGATGCTGTGGGGAAGACGACCCTCTTGGTAGGATAATACTGTTCTATTTATATGAGTTTCTCATCCTAGGGTTTCTAGTGGCTCCTTCTATCCTTTTGTCAATTCTCTGGGGACTTTCTGTCCTTGCCCTGCAAGAACCTCTGCTAATCGGTGCTACTGTGCCAACGATCTCTGGATCATTACGTGCCACCTCTTTCTGGGATGGTGTAAATGTCATAGGGGGTAAATATAATGTATAAAATAATTTTATAAGTCGGTGCAAGGAAGGACAAAAAAACTCAAGGAACTGAGCTTCTTGTGTGTTGAGCTTTTCTTTGTTTCTTCTTTTTTTCTTTTGGTTGGACAATGGGCAGTTGGGAGTGAGTGAGACAGAGGAAAAAAAAAAGGAAAGATAAGCTAGGTTTTAGTTAAGTGGGTCAAAAGTTTTATTTTTTAATAATGGGTGAGCCAAAAGTTTTGTTTTTAATATTGGGGCAAAATTTTTGCTTTTAATGTTGGGCTAAAAGTTTTATTTTTTTAATAGGTTTGAGTGGATTGTAATATGTCAAATATTTGATTTTTTAATCAGTTTAGGCAGATAATAATAAGCTCAATTTTTTTTAAAAGGTCTTAATTTTTTAATTATTTTGGGTAAATAACGTGGGCCTAATATAAATGAGGGGGCACATATAATATATATGTATAAATATATAATACATATACCTCACTAATATAAAAAAAAAATTGAAAGGGGGCACGTGCCCACCCTGGCCCTTCCTCCCTCCGCCCATGATTGGAAGTCATCGTAAACAACTTTTTGGATCACTATACAGCTTCCTATAGTATCTACAATTAAATTTCGTATATGATGCTGGAGATGATTGAACATAATGGCAATTATGTAAACAAATCTAACTTTAACATATTTTGATAGACAGTGATGGATCTAGCCTATACTTTGGTAGAAGTGTTAATTGTTGTGAAAATTTCAGCTCAAGAATGCTACAAATTAGACGATAAATAAGAAATATAAACTTATTGATAGAGGCCTGTCGTCACTGTTTTTAAGAATAAATTTTCATCCCTCTGAGTACGAAATCCGAAGCCACATGCTATGGCGTCCTATTCTCCAAGATTCAAATATGTATTGAATAGTTTTTATTTGATCTGAATGTATTGAATAGTTTAAGCATGAAAACTTTGGCAGCCTATAAGTTTAACATGCCACTTAAAATATTCTCATGATAATAATCAATGGCCATCAGATGGAAGAGTGAATGACTCATGCAAGTGATTCCCTTTAAAACTTAAAAGTAAATGAAGTCGGGTGACGGTTTGTTCAATCGACACAAACCGCTTTCTTCCAATGGTAGTTTAACGGCATATATATATACACAAATGAATTTGTATTTTGAAATAATAATAACAATTTACAACATTAATTGAAGCGAGCTTACTTGGGTAGGATTGTTAACCGATGTGAACTTGTCGCTCTGAAGTATGCTCAGTTTTGGCTTAGTTGCGACTAATTGAGGTAGAATTTTTACTCAAGCTCGACTCACATAAATTTATAAGCTTTCAACCTGAAATTGACCCAAACTTTTCCAGAAAGTTGTCAAAAGCATTTCTTCAAATTTGTGTAATTGGCCTTAAAATCACTCTGAAAGTTCAAATTTATCAATTTTGTGACACTTTTTGCTCAAATTCGACTCATTTGCAAAACGAGTCTAGACATGTGGGTTTTGGTTGTTTTTTTTTGTTAGAGGCATGCGGATTTTGGTTATTTATGCAATTTAAACAAGTTTGAAAGAATCAAAATCGAGCAAAGCCCAAGCCTGACCTGAACTTGAGCTTGTTTAACAATCTTACTCTTAAGAGGAGATGGGAACCAAAAAAAAAAACCTTGTAAAATCTATAAGAATACTTGAATTCTTAATCCTTTTTTATGTACGTATACATTCGTATACATTGGTGAGTTGAAATTATAATGGCTATAGCAACGTTTCGAATAATGTATTTACAATATAGGGAAAAAAAAAACATCCACGAAGAAATGAAAAGATGTTCCAAAGACAATACAATAAAACCCACAGAGAGAAAGACAAGAGAAATTGATCTTCGCCTTTAACAATAATTGATACCTTAACGTCTTGGTTATTAGAATCTTAAATTAATTCTGAATCTCTTGGTTACGCCCGATAAATCTACTTGATTTTTTTACCAAATTTAACTCAATTCGTTTGAATTGAGACTTTTTTTTAAAACCCAAAACGTGAATAATGCTTATTTTGACCATTTAATTCTTTGTCAAGACAATTGCCAAACTTACTACGATGTTTTAAAAGTAAAATTAAGCCGAACTTGAAAATTACAAAAATAATCGAAATTACCAAAATGCCTACGTATAAAACCTAGATAAGTTTCGTAAACCAGGAACTGATCACATATATTCTGCAGATCAACTCACTCTCTCTCTCTCTCTCTCGCTCCCCTTCCCGCCTGTTCCGGTATCCATCTTTGAAACTTTCCCTGAACTCAAACTGATACCTAAATTAAACCCTATATCCATATTTTTACGCCTCATTATCAATCAAAACCAACACAACTAACCCTAGCTTTGCGATTCGGAGAGGCTTGAGAGCTAATGGAACAGTATTTGAGGAATAACTTCGATGTTGAGCCGAAGAGGCCATCGGAAGAAGCTTTACGGAGATGGAGATCCGCCGTCTGGTTGGTGAAGAACCCTCGTCGGCGGTTCCGCATGGTCGCCGATCTCGCAAAGCGTGCCGAAGCACACCGAAAGCGTCGGCAAATCCAGGTTTGATTCAAACCGCTCAATTAATTTGAAACAGTTGCGATTGTATCTCTGTGTGTGTGTTTTTTTTGGTACTTGCTGTTGTGTTTTCGTTTTCTCAATGATCTGCATTCTGTTCTGATATTGCGTGTGTGTGACTTGCTCTGTTGATGAACGTGGACAATGCAACGCGTAGATTTTCAGTTTCTAAATGGGTTATATTATATTATTAACCACAAGGAAATAATATTAATTTTTTCTTTTGAGGTGTGAGGAGTTAGCTTCTACTATATTTTTTAGGGAATGGGTTGATGGGAATGGTATCGATGCAATCCCATCTTACGTAAGATCTAGGATCGAATCTCACCTCTGTACTCCACTCAATTATTTTGATTATTTCACGTTGTACCAATCAAAAACCTTTATTCTTTTGGATAAAAATTACTGACATGTCCGGCAAAAGAAAAAAGATTTTATAATTTGACAGTCAAAATGAAATAATTTACTGTCGAACATTAGATCAGTTGGTGAAGAATTGTTCTAGTTTTATCAAAATCTCGAGTTCGAGTCTTAGGAACGCAATTGCGTTCGGTAGGAGAGCTTTGCCGCCTTTATGGTCCTACCCGATTCAAATCCGAATTAGTCGAAGTTCAAATTAGCTTTTGAATACTAGATAGTCTGATCAAAAAAAAAATGAAATAACTTTTTGTTAAATGTGTAATAGACGTTAATAATTGAAGCAATATTAAATTAATCAGATAATTAGGGGTACAATATAAAAAATATAATAATTGAGTGAGTGAAATAAAAAATATTATAATTGACAACATCAAAGTTTAATTTTCCATAGTTTCTACTTTTACATAAAGGATTGAATATCATTGACTATAAAATATACAATGCTTGTAAGAGTTAGTTCTACTTTTATGGGTTAATCCAAATGGTATCACTTCAATCCCATCCTAATGCTCCGTTTGGTAATAAGAATAAAAAATAAGAGGAATATATTTTCTATTCTTCGAGAAAGAAAAATAGGAGTGATACACTTTCCTTCATTTGTGTTTGGTTGGATGGATGAAAAATAAAAATGACTATTTTTTTTTGTGCTAACTAAGATTAGGGGTAACAATCGAGTTGTGTCGTGTCAGATTCGTATTGATTCATTACGGGTTTGTGTCGAATATTAGTTAAACTTAACTCAACTCATTTTACTAATTGTGTCGTGTCGAGTTACAAGTTGACGTGTTTATTTTCGTGTCGTGTTCGTGTTGACCCACATAAATTTTGAATAAAAAATTTAATGCTAATATTCTATTTTTTATTTTTTATTTTTTAAATTTTATTTTTTTTAAAATATGTATAAATACATATTTTATTATTATATTTTTATATGAAATTAATATATACATAATATATGTATATATTAAAAGATATATAGACAAATAAAATATATCTTTAACACAATTAACTTTTCATCCACTTTTCTTTTGATTTTGGTGAGTTAGAAGGAAAGTTAATCTATCCATTTTTTCATCCTTCCTATTTTCCTTCCTTACCAAATATAATGTTTTATTTATCCATTTAAATTTTTATCTTTTTATTTTTTCATCATATCAAACGGAGCATAATATCAAATATAATCATCAATGTCAATGTCCTTCTTGTATCCCTCACCCCCTAAGAAGTAGCAAGTAAGGCCCCGTTTGGTAACGTTTTTTTTTTTTGTTTTTTGTTTTTATTTTTAAAGTAAACAAGAAAAAAAAACTCGTTTGTTAACCGATTCTATTTTTTTTTCTGCCACCATTTTATAAACGAGATACAATCTTTTAAAATCAAAAAAATATGTTTTGAGTTTTCATTTTTTGTTTTTAAAAAACAAAAAATAAAAACGTTACTAAACTCGGCCTAAATAAACAATTTCTTATACTAACAAACCCTTAAAAAAAAGCAACAAAAGTCAACTTAGGTTGTTGGGGTTGATTTTTGAAGTTTTTCTTTTTTTTTTTTGTGGTGGACAAAGACTTAGTTTTTTCCTCGTAGGTCAATGTTTGTTTGTTTTTCTTTATTTTTTTATGTTGCATGGTTGTTAGAACGTTTAATTTCATTTATGGTTTTTTTTTGGCGGGGGAATGTAATGTAATTGGTGTGAGCTTCCATGATACGCGTTTGAGTAGTTATGACTTATGACCTTTCGGTTTCAGACTGTGACTTGAAATAACCAATGTCAGCTTTGAATGAGATCACCGTCCATTGCGTCCGAACGTGACGACGAATGGTGTGTATACCGTGTAGCACACCATTTTGAAAATCAGGCTGCTTGGGTGGTCAATAACTACCCATTTATGACTATTAGGGCCTGTTTGTTTCCAATATTAATTTTGGATGGGCATTGGAATGTTCACAATCACCGTCTTACAATTTGAGTATTGGAATTTCAATAACATTGTTCATAAATAAATAAGTGAATAAGTGAACTTTCATAATTATCTTACATAAATATATGATTATTTAAAGGAGTGAGAACCCCAGAAAAGTCAGTCGGCTGCCATTGTCGGTTTAGCGTGTATCATGCTTGCAATTTGTGTGGTTCATCCTGTTGAAGATTATAACAAAGATTTATGTTAGCGGCACATATGAAAGGTAGATTGAAATTAGAAAAGCACAACATAAGTTCAACATAAAATAAAAAGTAAAAAATCTTTTATTTTTGCAGTTGAAATTATTTTATATTTTATTTTAAAGTTAATTTGGTGGCTCGTATTAACTCTCCAAATTTAATAGAAAAAATAAGGCCCCTAAAAATATATTTGAGATGACTTTTCAAAAGAGTTTCTAAGACTTATGATTTATCATAAACACTTTTAAAAAAATAAGTAGTGTTTGAAACTACTTAATTTTAATTACTTTGAAATAAATCAAAAGTAGTTTTACCATTTAAATAAACTTTCAAATAAGTTAAAAATAGTTCTACCATTTAAATAAGTAAGTAAAAGTTAAAAAAAAAAAAAATTAACTTCTACTTTTTTAAAATCACATATCTACAAAACACTTTACCACCACTACCATCGCCGCCATCATCACAACCCACCACACCTCCATCGTCATCACCCACTACCGATTACTACCACCGCCACCACCTACCATTATTAGCATCGCATTTTTATATCTATTACCACTACTATCATCGTTATTCCACCGTCACCTACTACTATAACTCATCACCACCCGTTGTCGTCCATTGCCGCCATCTACTGTCACCCACCCCCACCACTACCATCCATTATCGGCCACCACTGTCGCCACTCACTATCACCCACCCCCTCGCGACACCTACCACCACCACCACCACCATTGCCATTAACCACCGCCCACAAAGCACTCATCATCGTCCACTATCACCATCGTCATTGCCCACCACCACCGCCATTACCACTGCCAACTATCATCACCATTGCCCACCACCACCTACACCCATTATAATCACCACCACCATTACCAATGGCTGCTACTATCACTATTGTCACCCAAAATCTACAACCACCATCACCGTTATCACCTATGGTTGCCTCCACTAACACAATCGTCGCCGCCCATTACAATCATCACTATTTTCCACCACCGTTATTGCCTCCTACTTCCGCTCACCCCACTACAACTGGTATTTTAATTCTTTTCTCTCTCCTCTATAATTGTAATTTAATTATTGGTTTAAATACAAATATGTTTATAGTTGATAATTTTTTTTTATAAAATAATCCCGATATTCAAGTACCACTTATTCTTTATTTAGATATATTTAGTCTTAAACCTGAACATCCATCTTCAAACTTTGTTTCTCTCCTTATTTCTCCAACCACATTTAATTGATTGAAGCCCCATGTGCACACATAGGTATACCACATACCTAATTGTATGAAGGAGAGAGAAAGAGACTTACGATGGCAGTCCCGGTTGTTGAGGAGATACTGGTTATCTATTCCATGGAAAGGGGCAAAAAATAAAAAAGATGTAGGATCATTTGGAAACATGTTGGTTAGTTGCAGCATTAAATAATCAATTACAAAATAATAACAAATTAAAACTCTCAAATTCAATCTTATATTGCATTTGATTGTAAAGAATATTGAGTTTGTTTGGTTTTCATGTAGTAAAAGAAAGAACTGTATTAGTTAATACAAATTAATTTTGTATAAATGGATAAAACACAAGATTGCATATGAGATAAAGTTAATACTGATTATAATCCAGTATTTGGTAAGAAACTGAGTAAGGGTGGAATAATAGAGTCTTAATTACACATTGACTAAAAAATCATCAATTTTATCTAGTTATTAATGTTTTTGTTTATTTGGTGGCTAAATAGTAAATATAATAATACCACCTTTGGAGCATTCAAAATAGTACGGTGGTTTTATAATCGACTCAATAGTACAGATAGAGTATATGTGATGTAGATTGTAGTAGCTCTGATACTAAATTGATGTAAATCGTAGTAAGAAAGAATTAGGTATAAGAAGGGAAGAAGAAGTAGATGAGAAAAGAAGAAGAAGGGGATGAGAACAGAGAGAGAATTGAGGGAGAATCATTCAATATCAATAATCAATAATAATCAAAGTCTAGTCTAAAACTCTTACATGCATCCCGTTATATATGGAAGCTAAACTCTAAAACAAATAAATAATGACAAATAAACCTTCAAAAATTAAAAGAAAATACTTAAAAGATAAATATTAAAAGTATCTGAATAACTATCATAATTAATTTATAATATCTATTCAATTCCTACACGATCCCCATCATTCTCATTTGGTTGAAAAAAACTCTCCTCCGGAGAGTTTTCAAAGTAGAAGTACCCTTAGAGAGCAACATGAAGATGACAGAACGTCTCATCTAGAATGAAAAAACCACCAACATCTTTTCATTTATCAGAATAAATGCAAGAATCTTCCTCCGTAATAATGTAAATCTGGTCATGTAACACATCATCTATTTGGCCTGAAATATGCGATGGAAGTGGAAAGATAAGAGCTGGAGCTAGAGTTGCGAAAGAAATAATTCTACCTGTAGAAGCATTGGATAACAAAATAGGAGATTCTAGAGTACCTCGATTAAGTAGCATGTCCTTCAAATAAAAATCTAGACTGATACTAACATTCAATGGAAAATGAAGTAAATAAACATTAGATCCAAACTCAAGAATAGCAAAACAATTCCCATTAGATTTGAACAAAACGCATTCAGTGGGATAAGATATCAATGACAAAGGAGTAACTATAACACCCTGGTGCTGAAAATAAGAAAGTACAGACTCAATTGAACACTTGACATGAGGCAAAAAAATAAAGTTAACACTCTCAAGTGGGCAGAATCCAGAACAATGTCAACAATCTCAGGTGGAGAAGAATCTGAAACAAAATCAACAATCTCATATGAAGAAGAATCCACAACAATGCCATTATGATTCAAAATAGTAGACACAGAATAATCGCCAACAGATTGTAAAATAGATAGCTCAATATGCTTAACATCTTGCATAGGAACCAACATAATAGATTTTTTCTCAAGTTCAATGCTTAGTGATGATTCAACTTTTGGCTCCGATGAGGTAGGAAACATGATAGGATCAAAAATAATCTCATCACTAGTATCAATGTTCAAACGATTGAAAGTATGTTTTGAAAGATGTAAAACATGAGGGTCAAATGAAACATAAGTATGACTATCATTATGCGGGTGTCCGACATTAGGTGAAACTGGAGACTTGTCCTTATTTTCTTCCATTTGTTGACTTGCAAGAATTTTATTCAAGTGGGAAAGTTGACTTATTAATTCAGATAATTGATATTTCATCCCTTTACATTCTTCACGTAATTGGCCGAGTGAATGTTTAGTATTGACAACTCCAATTTCAAAGTTCTCAACCTTTTTTTCTAGGGCAGTTTGGGCTTTTGAATAGTCACTAATGATATTGAAGATTGATCCAGATTGACCTGAATGATGACTTTGGGAAGCATGACGTTGGTAACTATAATGTGACCTAAGTGTCCCAGAATAGTATTCTAGATAATTTTCATAATAAAACTCAGACTTATTATGGACTTTATGATGACTCCGAGAAACTCTAGGAGTGGAATAGGATAATGATGACATTGTGGAGAACTGTGAACTTGAGACATTCTTGATGTTGGATAAGTATATGAATAGGCATCATAATGACCATATGAACTCATGATTGACTTTGAAAGGTGGGAATAACATCAGAATGAGTTCAAGAATGCAATTGATAATTACAAGAAGTGATAAAACTTAAATATAAGAAAATATGTTTTGGACCTTTTGCAAATTCTCTAATTTCATAATGAATAAAAATATTAGTCTCAAATTCAATGGGAGTATGCATACCATAATCAAGAGGAAATTATGAAACCTTTTTGGGGATGATTCTGAAATTTTTAAAACTTTTAGAGTGATACTTTTGTAATTTTCTAGAATTTCTAGGAGTGATTTTGTAATTTTTTTGGATCTGTTGAGGATGTTTCTGCAATTCTGAAGTTCTGGATGATATTTCTGCAATTTGTTGAAACTTATGGGGGTGATTCTACAAGTTTTTTGGTTTTGTTGGGAATGTTTCTACAATTTTAGAATTTCTGGCAGTAGGTCTTCTTCCCTACGAGAAAAAGTTGTTCACAAACAAAACCTTACCTGATCTAATCATCTTCTTCGCGACAATACTACTTCAATTTTTTTTAACTGGACAGTGAACAGTGCCGATGAACATTGTTTTTTTTTTTTTGTGATTTGTATGAATTGAAGTTGGGCTCTGATACCAAATTAATGTAGATTGTATTAGCTTTGATACCAAATTGATGTAGATCGTAGTAGTTCTGATACCAAATGATGTAGATCGTAGTAAGGAAGAATTAGGGATGAGAAAGGAAAAAGTAGAAGATGAGAAAAGAATAAGAAGGGGATGAGAACAGAGAGAGAATTTGAGAAAGAATGATTCAATATCAATAATCAAAGTCTAGTCTAAAACTCTTACATGCATCCTTTTATACTAAAAAAAAAATAATGACAAATAAACCCTCAAAAGTTAAAAGAAAATACTTAAAAGATAAATATTAAACGTATCTAAATAACTATCATAATTAATCTACAATATCTATCCAATTCCTACACAATCCCCATCAGTATGTTAAAATTAATACTTTGTTGTGTTATTTTGAATTTGGGCTAAAAAATGATATGTTTGTAATTGGGTCATAAAATATTAGTGTGTGTTTGAGTCATGTTTTGTTGTATTTAATTAGGCCCAAAGATAGAAAACTCTAGAATTATTTAAGTGTGTTTAGATAAATCCTATAGGAGTCTTTTCTAGAATATATGGAGTGTCTATATTTAGGCGTGTCTAGATAAAATTTTTTAGAGACTTTTCTAGAATATTGAAGTGTCTATATAAAGTTTGTAATAGACTTTTTTAGAAAAAAAATATATGGAATGAATAAATCTAGTTCCAGAACTTTCATGTATTCCTTTTTGTCTCTTGTTTGTTTCTTTAATTAATCAAAGTTTAAGCCTAATCTAAGGCTGATAGAGTGGTATCAGAGTTCGGTTCAATGACAACAATTGGATGTGAAGATTTGGTTCGGGAAATAAACCCCGATGCTGAAAAACATGGCTGGTTCAAGTAATCAAAGTTTTGGAGCTCAACCACCTCCATTTCCACAATTTGACGGTGAGAATTATGATTTTTAGTGTGTGAAAATGAAAATCCAACTTATTTCAAATGATTTGTGGTAGTATGTTGAAGATGTGTATGATGACCTCGAAGATGTCGATTATTTGACGGATGCTCAAAAGCAAATCTTGAAAGTACATAAGAGGAAGGATGCAAGAGCTCTGTTAATGATTCAACAAGGAGTTTTGAACAAGATTTTTTCGAGGATGATCAACTAGACCAAGGCAAAGGATGCTTGAGATATTCTTCAAAGGAGTATTGTGACAATTTGAAGGTAAGAGCAATTAAACTTCAATCTTTAAGAAGAGATTTTGAAAATATGAAAATGAAAGATGGTAAAATATTGCAAGATTGTTTTTCTAGATTGATGGAAGTTGTGAATCAAATAAAAATTTATGGGGATAATATAACTAGTGAAAGAATTGTGGAAAAAAATTTAATTACGTTGACAGCGGACTATAACCTCATTGTTGTGGCTCTTGAAAATACTAAGGATTTTGAAACCTTGAGTGTTGAAGAATTGATGGGTTCAATTAAATCATTTGAGCAAAGAATTAGTAAGCAAATGGAGAAGTCACTTGAAAGTGTTTTCCAATCTAAGTTCAATGTTAGTAGTTCTAAAACTCAAGGAAGTTCTTGGAATTTCAATTAATTGGAAGGAGGAAAAGGAAAAGGTAAGTTTGATAATGCAAAAGGTAGAGGAAAGAATAATTTTCACAAGAAGAATTTTCAAAGACAAGAAAATAAGGAGTCCACCCAAAGAAAGTGTAAAATTTGTAATCGAAGTAGTCATGTGGAGAAAGATTGTCGGTTTAAGGGGAAGCCACAATGTTATAATTGCAAGAAATTTGGACATGCGAAGAAGGATTGTAGAGCAACCAACCAACAAACTAATTGTACCAAAAAAAAATAGAAGTTGATGGGAACATGCTTTATGCGTGTCCCAATGTTTTGAAGAAAAAATATGATGTTTGGTTTGTTGATAGTGGCTGTAGTAACCACATGACCGGTGATGAAAGTATTTTTGCCAAGCTTGATGTTTCCTCCAATTCGCAAGTCAAAATGGGTAATGGGGCCTTAGTCCAAGCAAAAAGAAAGTGTATTATTGCGGTGGAGACCAGGAAAGGAACAAAATACATAAGAGATGTTTTACTAGTTTCGGACTTGAGTCAAAATTTGTTGAGTGCTGGTCAAATGGTGGAGCATGGGTATGTGGTTCACTTTGAAGATGATACTTGCAGAGCAAGCAAATGATGGTAATAATCAAGATGGAGAAAATTCGAAGTTTTCCGCTCACTTTGAGGTCTGAAAAAAATGTTGCTTTGAAGATGAATGTTGTTGATGAGACTTGACTTTGACATAAGAGATTGGGCCACTTGAATTTTCAAAGTTTGAAGTATCTACAACAAAAAGGCATGGTGCATGGGTTACCGATGATTCAAAAAGTTAAAGAAGTTTGTGAAGGTTGTGCTCTTGGGAAACAACACCGGGAGGCATTTTCAAAAGATAAGGCATGGAGAGCTAAAACACCATTGAAGCTTGTTCATACCGATGTGTACGGGCCTATGGACACAACAACCTATGGAGGTAACAAGTATTTCATTACTTTTATTGATGATTTTTCTAGAATGACATGAATTTACTTTATGAGACAAAAAACAGATGTGTTTAATTTTTTTTGAAAATTTCATAGTCTTGTTGAAAGGCAAAGTGACTACCTTATGAAAGTGTTAAAAAGTGATAGAGGTTGTGAGTATAACTCTAATGAATTTATGAAGTTTTGTAAAGATATTGGGATGGAAAGACAAATGATAGTTGGGTACATTTCACAACAAAATGGAGTGGCGGAGAGAAAAAATAGAACAATTGAAGAAATGTCCAAATCAATATTTCATGAAAAGTGTTTGCCCAAAACTTTTTGGGGCGAGGTCGTTAACACGGCGGTTTACTTATTGCATAGATGTCCAATAAAAGTCCTTTCAAACAAAACTCCATTTGAAGCTTGGAGTAAAAGAAAGCCCTCAATTAATCACTTGAAAGTGTTTTGGTGTATTTGTTATGCACACGTTCCCAAAGAAAAGAAGCATAAACTTGATGAAGTTAGTGAAAAATGTATCTTTGTGGGCTATAGCACTCAATTAAAAGGCTACAGACTCTACAATTTGAAGAAATATAAGTTGATCATTTCAAGAGACATCATCTTTGATGAAAAAGTCTCTTGGGATTGGAAAGAAAAAAAGGTGTAAAATCATTTTTCTCCTCCTTATGAAGAGGTGGGAAGTGAAGAAAGTGACAATGAGGATCTTCATGTTCCAAATCAAATGTCTTTGGTTGCTAGTCCACAATCAACTTCATCAAGCTCAAGTTCTTCGTTTCTAAGTTCAACTCCAAGAAAAATGAGAAAATTTAGTGATGTGTATGCAAGATGCAATTTTTGTGGGATTGAACTGGAACTACAAGTTTGGAAGAAAGCAATGAAGTATGCAAAAACTCTCCTTAAAAAGTTTAAAATGGTGAATTGAAAGTCGGTTGCTACACCTTTGGTTGTGAATGAAAAGTTGACAAAGGAAGATGAAAGTAAAGATGTTGATGCTTCTCTTCATAGGCGGAGGGAGGCAGGGGTCAGGGTGGGCACGTGCCCCCCTCAATTTTTTTTTTATTTGTTAGGTATATGCATTATATATTTATACATATATATTATGTGTGTCTCACTCATTTACATTAGGTCCACATTATTTACTCAAAATAATTAAAAAATTAAGCCCATTTAAAACAAAAAAAAAATTGAGCTCACTATTATCTACCCAAATTTATTAAAAAATTAAATATTTGATCTATCACAATCCACACAAACCTATTAAAAAAATAAAACTTTTAGCCCATTAAAAAGAATTTTTTTGTCCCAACATTAAAAACAAAATTTTTGGCCCACCCATCATTAAAAAACAAAACTTTTGGCCCACTTGACTAAAAAGAAAAGGTTGTAACCCAAAAATATTTCAAACTATTTTGAATAAAAAATTTCTCTATAAGATTAATAATGATCTCAACTAAATTTTGTAACTAAATAAAGTATAATTTTATTACGTACTTGTGATTGTGCGCATTGATAGAAAATTAGTGAAAAATTAATTTACATTTAATTCATATACAAAATTTTAGAGATTTTAAATTTTTTTATATTTTATTGAAATATATAATTAGGTTAAAATGTACTAAAAAAATTATTTTGTGTCTTTTTGTTAAGATTTTGTTTCGGCAAAATAAAAATTGAATTTACTATTTCACAATAATTTAGTGTTGATTCTTATTTTTTTTTTATTCTTGAACTGAATTTTTTTGTATTAATTTCGACTAAATATTTTTCTATATCAGTTGTATTTTGCCTCCATCATAGAATTCATAGCTCTGCCCTTGACAATATACAATTTTTTTTTTGGAATTTTTTTCCTTCTAACCAATCACACTTAAGTTCATTAAGAGTTCTTTACCTTTATCAGTAGTTTGGAAACTTGATCCAATAAAATATTATGTAGTGTGATTAGTTAGAAGGAAAAAAGTTAGAGTGCGTAATTAAAGTACCCACCCTGACCAAAATTCCTGACTCCGCCCTTACTTCTCTTTATAGAGGTTTGGTTGGAAGTTTGTTATATTTGACGACTACACGGCCGAATATTATGTTTGTTACAAATTTATTTTCTCGGTCATGTTTTGTTGTATTTAATTAGGTCCAAAGACAAAAAAACTCTAGAATTATTTAAGTGTGTCTAGATAAATCTTGTAGGAGTCTTTTCTAAAATATATGAAGTGTCTATATTTAAGTGTGTCTAGATAAAGCTTGTTAGAGACTTTTCTATAATATATGGAGTGTCTATATAAAGTTTGTAAGAGATTTTTCTAGAAAAAATATATAGAATGAAAAAATCTAGTTCCAGAACTTTCATGTATTCCATGTTTGTCTCTTGTTTATTTCTTTAATTAATCAAGGTTTAAGCCTAATCTAAGGCCAGCAGTGTATTATTTGGATATGTATGCAAAATAAGACTGAATATAATACAAAATATTTTTTTGCAACCAAATGCAGTATAAGGTTGGATTACTCTTTAATATACCTCTTAATACTGTAACCAAACGATCCCATTACATATTATATATAAGCTTGTTTTAAATGATTATTCAAATAATATATTCTATTCGTACTATTGAGCTGATTATAGTCTAGTTTAAGCATAATAAATTATAAATTTATTATTTTATCCACCAAATAAACAAAAATATTAATAAATGGACAAAATTAATAGTTTTTTATCAATATATGATTATTACTCTATTATACCATTCTTAATGTAGTACGTTTTATACTTTCTCACTCAAGTCCCCAATCAGGTCCCTTTAACATTCTTAGAACATAATTTTGTCAACATAACAGAACATAACATTATCAACACCATTGTAAACACCACCAGTGCTACCACTCCACCCTTATCTCTGGCGATGCCGCTATTACGTTATTGCTACTATCACCATCACTCTTAATACTATTGTCGTCACTATCACCACCCATTCCTTACCATGATACCATTATTATAGCCATTGTCACTGTCATTGAGTTCAAATTTTGATGTTATGGTACTATTCTATGATTTTCGGTATTTTCAGCTTTAAGTGTTGTTCAATTGAATAATTACAAATAATGTTTGATTAATTTTTTTTACAATAATTATAAAAGAATTTCCACCATATAAAAACAATGAGACATATGTCTCATTCTTTCTATTATTTTACAAATATTTATTTATAGTTTTATGATTTACATCCATATTAATATATGCTTTTTAAACACACTTAATTTGAGGCATCCTGTTTTTCAATCAAAACTGGGTATAAGAATTCTTTATTAGTTTTGGTAACAATCATAATGCCAAGTAGGTCCAATCTTTCTTAAACAATTCACTTACTGACATCGGTAAGCAAAAGAAGCTTTAAATGTCACAAAGGGTGTAGGTGAATACTTTTTTGTCCTTCTATCATGAGTGTGAAAAATATGAGACGATTTGTTAAAGCTATACGAATACGATATAAAATTAAAAAGTTTAGATCTTTCGTAAGTCACCGATTTAGTAAATGAGTAGACTTGATACGATACGATCAATATACAAATCGAATATGAGTGAAACTAATAAAAAAAATACACGACATAACTTGTTTATGTATTGATTATATACGATACGAATTTGATATGATATGATTTGTTACACTCGAATTAATAAGCGAAACGAATATATGAATACTTGCTGATACGAATATATGAATATACGAATACACGAATCCACTAAAACTCGATACGAATCCATCTCACCCGAAATGATGTGAGAGACCTGACTTATTTTGGACGTCACTGACTTTCCTCTTTTATAATGATTTGATTTACTTGCTGATTCTCTCAGTTCCGTTCTTTCAAATCATATTTTGCTTAGTTGGGGAAAAAATCCACTGATTTGTTCTTAGTCATATGAATAATTGTGATTGCATTATGTCAATTGATATAAAAATTACATTGATGAAGAAATTTGGTAACGGGGAAATATGGTACCTTTTTTTACTTTTTAGTACTCTGTCAAAAAACAAAAAAGTCCAAAAGTTAGTCTTAGCAGCCGAATAAAGGGTGTAGTGTTTCATGGTGAATTCATGAGGCAGCTAATCCTCAGGATAGTTCAGGGATTTAGCTTGATCTTTGAGAGGTCTCAAGTTTGATATTTTTTATACCTCTAAAGGTCGGTCATTCTTATTTCTTAGGGACATGTTCAAAACTCACTCGCGTTACGATGACGAGTATCCGAGTTCGAGAGAGTTGTCAATAAAATGTTGACAACATCTACCAACAAATGATATAAATACTAACAAAAATTATAAGTGGCATGATATCCGAAGAAAAAAAAATTCTATAGTCTAATCAAACCCTTCGAACCACCAGCATTAGTGTTTATTAGGATGTGTAGGATTCCACTTTCACGTGCTACATGAGCTGTGCTTTATTGTTCAAACAAGTTTTACTGTTTTCTATTCTGTAAAACTGTTTTTAAAATCATATAACCAAACAAGTTATTTGACACAAAAAAGCACCAAAAATAGTTTTCTAAAACTCTTTCTAAAAGTAATTTTCAAATACTATTTTTTGAGACGCAAACTAAATACGACCTGATACTTCTGCAAATCCCAAATGCTGATCAATGCTCACTCTTACAGTTAAGTTTCTTTACTTTTCTCATGATTTTTCCTTTTGGGCAGGAAAAGCTCAGAACAGCTCTATTTGTTCAAAAAGCAGCATTGCATTTCATTGACGGTATGTTTTTCTTCATTGATCATACTCATACTGTCTCATCCATGTATTTCCTTCTTAATTATGTTTTCTTGTCTAGTACAGCAGCTAGTCGACTTGATCAGAGTCGGAACCAGGATAACCAGGATCATCTCTCTGAAGAGGTTAGCCAAGCTGGTTTCAGAATCGGACCCGACCAGCTTGCTTCAATTGCTCGTTCTCATAGCATCAGCAGCTTGAAAACCCATGGAGGAGTTGAAGGACTTGCCGAGAAAGTCTTGGTTTCGCCTGACTATGGAGTGGACGCAAGCCAGATGTCTCTCAGGCAAGACATCTATGGCTTGAACCAATTTGTTGAAAAACCTTCTAAGCCTTTTTGGATGTTTATATGGGAAGCCCTGCAGGACTTGACTTTGATCATTCTCATGGTGTGTGCTGTGGTATCTGTGAGTGTTGGAATTGCCACAGAAGGCTGGCCTAAAGGAATGTATGATGGGTTAGGAATAATTCTCTGTATTTTCTTGGTGGTGATAGTCACTGCAATTAGTGACTACAAACAGTCCTTGCAATTCAAGGAGTTGGATAAAGAAAAGAAAAATATAGTTGTTCAGGTCACCAGAAATGGACGAAGACAGAAGGTTTCTATCTATGATTTGGTGGTTGGAGACATTGTTCATCTGTTTATTGGAGATCTAGTTCCTGCAGATGGAGTTTTTATATCAGGGTACAGCTTATCAATCGATGAATCGAGCTTATCGGGTGAGAGTGAGCCAGTAAATGTAGAGAAAGAGAGGCCATTTCTTCTATCTGGGACTAAAGTGCAAGATGGTTCTGGTAAAATGCTGGTGACATCGGTCGGGATGAGGACCGAATGGGGAAGGCTAATGGTTACATTGAGTGAAGGGGGCGAGGATGAGACACCATTGCAGGTGAAGCTTAATGGGGTGGCCACCATTGTTGGGAAGATCGGTTTGGCTTTTGCCGTTCTGACATTTTTGGTGCTCACAATCAGATTCATAGTGGTGAAGGCAATTCACAACGAGATCTCAATATGGTCTATACATGATGCACTAAAGCTTTTGAATTTCTTTGCTGTTGCAGTGACTATACTTGTGGTGGCAGTTCCAGAGGGACTACCATTAGCAGTGACTCTAAGTCTTGCTTTTGCTATGAAGAAATTAATGAATGATAGGGCACTAGTGAGGCATCTGTCAGCATGTGAGACCATGGGTTCTGCTACTTGCATTTGCACTGATAAAACCGGAACATTGACAACAAATCATATGGTTGTTACCAAATTATGGATATGTGGAGAAGCTAAAGAGATTGAAAAAAATGTCAGTGGAAATTTATTGAAATCTTCTCTCTCTCAGAGGGTATTGAACATACTATTGCATTCAATCTTTCAGAACACTAGCTCTGAGGTGGTGAATGGAGAAGATGGGAAGATGAGCATTTTGGGTTCTCCAACCGAGGCTGCTTTGTTGGAATTTGGGTTGATTTTCAACAGAGATTTTCGTGCCTATTGCAAAGATTCTAAGGTACTCAAAGTTGAACCTTTCAATTCTGTGAAGAAAAAGATGTCTGTGCTTGTGGCTCTTCCTGGTGGTGGGGTTAGAGCATTTTGCAAAGGGGCATCAGAAATTATTCTAAGTATGTGTAACAAGATTGTTGACAAAAATGGTGAATCTGTGCCTCTTTCTGAAGAACAGAGAAAGAAAATCACAAATGTCATTAATGATTTTGCCTGTGAAGCTCTCAGAACCCTCTGTGTGGCTTTCAAAGATGGAGAAGAATCTGCCAATGAACATACTATTCCTGACAGTACGTATACACTAATTGCAGTTATTGGAATTAAGGATCCGGTGCGGCCAGGGGTGAAAGAAGCCGTTCAAACTTGTTTAGCTGCTGGGATCATGGTGCGTATGGTCACCGGTGACAATATTAATACTGCTAAGGCTATAGCAAGGGAATGTGGCATCTTGACAGATGATGGTGTGGCAATAGAAGGGCCCGATTTTCGGGATAAAAGTCCCCAGGAGATGAAGGAGATAATGCCTAAACTTCAGGTTCAACAACAGCTTCAAGAAATTTTTATTTTGCTTCCCACCTATCCTTTTCTGAGTCGTAAACTGATCTTTTTGATTCGTAAATAACCTTTTTGAGTTGTAATTTGAAGCCAGTTGATTTACAATTAACTCCTATGGTATCGAATTCATTGCCGGTTCCTCCTACAAAATGTGTCTAAATGATTTGTGGACTATGTGTTGTGCAGGTGATGGCTCGATCATTACCTCTGGACAAGCACAAATTAGTAACCCAGTTGAGGAATGACTTTAAAGAAGTAGTGGCAGTGACTGGAGATGGGACTAATGACGCCCCTGCTTTGCATGAGGCAGATATTGGACTTGCAATGGGTATAGCAGGAACAGAGGTTTGTCTCATGCCTAATCATATATATTTGACACTTCTTACTCTGGCATTAAGGATCCGTGCTCAACATCTTATCATAACTAAATGCGGATTAGTTACAATTAATTGAGATCAGGTTATGGCTCAGAAAGGTCGGTTACGTCTCAATTGGAGACTAGTCATGACAAAACAAAGTCGAAAATGCAACCACAAGCAATTTCATTTTATCATAATTTGTCTAATAGAGACGTGCCTCTGTCTGATGTAAATATGAATGTTACCTTCACATTCATTGGTAACCTAGTATGCATAAATCTACTTTTTATCCTAAATGTTACAAAATAATGAGTACATAACAGAACACAAGTCATATAATCAACAATATTATGACACTTCACAAGTTTATGGCATCACCTTAGATAGTATGCAAAGGTTTGCAGCTTCTTTGTAACAATGCGTAGATTTGATACTCCAGAGACCCTGTAGTGGCGGGAGCCTCTTGCAATGGGCTACTCTTTCAGTATGCAAATGTTTGCCTCATCTACTGCCATAATATGTGTGAGAGACAGGACAGCAACACCCTTTGATTTTTGTTCTATGAATTATGCATTCTATCATGCTGCTTCAAGCATGTTCTTTATAATTCAATGCTATTGATGAAGCTTCTTGCCCAATATGCCTGCAGGTTGCAAAAGAGAATGCTGATGTGGTGATAATGGATGATAACTTCAGAACCATAGTAAATGTTGCAAAATGGGGTCGTGCAGTTTACATCAACATTCAAAAATTCGTACAATTCCAGCTGACAGTTAATGTTGTTGCTCTCATGACAAATTTTGTATCTGCATGCGCCTCAGGTACCATTCATACATCACCTAACTTTCTCATATGTTCATCTATATACAAGAATTTCAATTTTATGCACCATATAAATCCGACACCAAATTAGTGAGTTGGGGTTTAACAGTTCACGACACGAATGTAACATTGACACAACCGCTAATGCGAATAACAACCGTGGTGATTTAGTGTCAGGCATGGAATATCCATTTTTAACATGACAAACCCATTTAATTGATATTGCAAAAAGACAAATGTCTGATAGTTTTATACTTTTATTTTGTTAGTTCTTGATCAGGTATTGTATGAAATCCTTGGAGAATTAGCAAATTTTTTACTTAAATTTGGTAGAATAAATCTCAAATGTTTTTTAGTGGTTGAGGGGTCCACAAAAGTGGGTTCTGTTGAAATAGAAATGGATCTTAGCCTTGGATTTCTGGTTTACATATTAAACATCTGAACCCACACAGAACCAAATTAGTAAACTGATAGGGTTAGTGTCATGGCAGGGTCGAATAGTACTCGAACATACCCTAAATGACAAGACACAACACGTTAGTACTCGACACAATTACATAATGCAGGTGACTGATAACTCTATGATGTAACTTTCAGGCTCTGCACCTCTTACAACAGTTCAGTTGCTCTGGGTGAACATGATAATGGACACTCTCGGTGCATTAGCACTTGCTACAGAGCCTCCACACGATGGGCTGATGAAAAGACCTCCAATTGGAAGGAATGTGAACTTCATAACCGCGATTATGTGGAGAAATATTATTGGCCAGAGCATTTATCAACTTGCTGTTCTTGGGGTCCTCATGTTTGGTGGGAAGTCCCTTTTGAAGCTTAATGGTCCAGAGTCTAGTTCTGTCCTGAATACATTGATATTCAACACCTTTGTGTTTTGCCAGGTACTTTCCAAGTAGTTGAATTATGTTGTTTCCTCATTTCGAAGGCATGAACTATTCCTTGATGTCACTACTCATAAATCTGCACCTAATGCATCATTCTTAATTTGTGTGTGACCTAGCTTACACCGATGACCCATCTCATATCGCTTGATAAAATGGGTGTGAAGTAGTACCTAATATAAATGGCAAACCTTCACTGCACAACACATTTTCAAGTTGTGCGGACCTTGACCAAAGCGAAGAAGATTGTATAATATGGGTTCAAGGCATAATTGGTATTAGAGGTGGCAAGTAGCATGCTAGGAGTCATCCTCATCCCCATAAGCCCACATCAATGGCTCGAGGTGTGGCCAAATCGAGAATATTTGAGCTTGAGGGGTGGATTGTGATGACTCAATCCCACATCTTTCAGTTAAGTGGGTGTGGAATGACACATAAGTATGATCTTCAGACCCTCATTATGCAATTTGTTTTAAAGCCATGCGGGGGCCTAATGCGAATTTGGATATTACACCTTATTATACAGCCTTACCTACCTTTTAGGCTTGTTGAATAATTGTTGTTTATCTTTGTGATATTAATACTATCAAATCCGATCTACATTATGAGATATGCAAATATAGCAGTATATGCCTATATATAAGTTTATAAGTCAATGTTAAGATTCATATATATCACTTTTATCATATAGTGTGATTAAATATGCTTCACTTTTTGTGATGAGATTTTTTTTCTCCTTCGAAAAGTTTCTCAACAAAAGCGTTATCAAAGAGTAGCTAATTTAGGAAACTGTTTTCTGTACCAGGTATTCAACGAAATAAACAGCCGGAATATGGAGAAGATAAATGTATTCCAGGGCATGTTCGATAGCTGGGTGTTCATGATCGTTATGGTCTCCACAGTGGCTTTCCAGATTGTTATAGTAGAATTTCTGGGCACATTTGCAGATACTGTGCCATTAAGCTGGGAATTGTGGTTAGTCAGTGTCTTAATGGGAGCTGCAAGTTTGCTCATTGCAGCTCTCCTAAAGTGCATTCCTGTTGCTAAGACCAAGCACACTGACTCAGGAAAGCATCATGATGGCTATGAACCACTACCCAGTGGTCCAGACCTGGCATGAATGGATAAGGATGAAGAATCCCAAGGGCCCGATTGGAATAAGGCTCGGTTGAGTTGAGTTGAGTTGAGTTGAACAACCTGATCAAATTCTGGCAGTACCAAATGAAGCAGGGTGAAGTCAAGCGTCTGCAGCATGATTATTGAATCACTCCAATTTCAGACCAGGAGTTTTATGCTTTAGTTGCATTTGATAGATTGATTTATTTGAAAACTTTCCAAATATTTGATTTGATAAAATTTTGCACCTGGTTGTATATATATATATATATTTAACTAGGATTCAGCTTGAAAATTTGTTTTTCGAGTAGGAAAGGTTTGATCGATCCACGATCATTTCTTATGATTTCATTAGGTCTTGCTTACTGCCCTTGCAATTCTCAGGAAATAACAATTGTTCATATTTTCAGATTTCATATGGTAGAAGGGTTTGTTTACCCTGCTTGTCAAAAATATTCTATACCTTTAAGAAAGTCAAAATTACCATGATTCGAAATAAAGAGAATGAAACTCTGTTTTGGTAACACTTTTTTAAGTGATTTTCATAACATAACCGTTCAAAAACCAAAACCATGTTCAAATAAGGTGGGAGGAAGTAAGCAAACCTGAACAAGAAAAAACAGAAAAACAAGAGTGGGAAAATAATAATACTTAAAAAGTACTTCAAAAAACCAAAAAAAATTACTTAAAAAAGGTGATCAAACGATACCTAATGGACCCCTTAATTACTATCAATCAAATTCTCAGAGGGATGTTTTTGTTTAAATATTTGATGCTAACATATAAATCAACAAATTATGTTGAAGCTACCATAATATTTATATAACTATATCCATTTATAATTGGCTTTGATACCAGAAGTGTGCAGGATCGCAATAGTATTATTAAACTACTATAAACAAACTATAAAGATATGTACAAAGAAAAATTTTATTTAATATGAAAGACCGTACAAGACTTTACTTACAAGCGTAGGATAGAAGGTGGAAGAAGGAGACTTTTTACAAGAGAGTCGGTCAAGGAGGATGCAAGAAAGGAGAGAGAGAAAGAGAGTAGGTATGAGTGGGGGTCTAGGAGAAGTGGGAATGAGATGCGGCGTGGGTAGGAGATGCGGTGCTCCACAGGTCGGGTCTACATCTTTTTATATAGAGGGCGGACGTGAAGTCCGGATTTTCAAAATAAAAAATACTATTCACAACTTTATATTGTTCACTACTGTACATCGACGTCAGTGTATACGTCAGCAAAACTACTGTTTATTTTTACTATTCACATAGTGACGTCAGAGCGTGCGTCACTTCTTCAGGGTTGAATTTATCTGATATTTACATGGTAATGTCAGGACGTGCGTCACTTTATCAGGGTCGGCTTTATCTGAAACTTCAGATTTATCTTATCATTTCCTGTGAAGGAAATTATTTAGGATATTGTCATCATTATCATCACGAAAATTTATCTCCATATCATAATTTAGTAAGTGTTCATTAATTTCAATATCACCTTTAAGAGGGGTATATTCCTGAGAATCCATAAAGTCGTCATTAGAGTTAATAGGAGTAGGAGATTTTCTATCTTCCTCCTCGACTTTATCTTTCCCTTTGCCTTTTATGACAACTGTTGGAGTGTTGACGAGATCTATCTTTTCGATTTTGCCCATGCCGAATGTAAACATCACCTGAAGACGGAATTCCTCCACAACTGCTGCTTTAAGCTGCTCATTGTTTAAATGTGATTTTTCTTGTTTAATTAGTTCTTTAAGAACTTCAACGGGGTTAAGATTAGTTCCAGTTTTTATACTGGTGGGAACCATAGCAGTAGAGAGTGAAGCTTTATCTGTAAAAGATTTCTCTTCTTCTTTATCTATGTCTTTAAGACATTCCTCAATAATCTGACATTTAGAGTTAGTTGGGTAATTATTCCAATAACGAACTTGATATTCCCGAATTAGTTCGGGATGTCCATTATCACAAGTCAAAGACCAAGACCAAGACCAAATCTATGGAACAAAGAATTCGATTGAAAAATTGATAATTGGCTTGTATAAGATATCATTATCCTTTAAGGATTGACTCTTTTTTTTATCCGAGTCAAAAAATTTTTTCATTCGTTCAGAGTATATCCTGTCAATAGCACCATGAGTTTCCCACCAATCATAGAACCAGTTAAGAATTTTCAAACAGGATTTAGTGAATTGGAAGAACCATGTACGCCTTAAATTAATAGCTTCATATAAGAAAATATTATGCCAAGCATCAATATAATCAAAATAGTTATACTCCATATATGGAGAAGTTCTTAGTGTTCGGGGGAGAACAAGATCAAGACCCCAGTCTTTAGCACATATTACTCTTAGTATGAAAGCTTTATTATATTGAGGATCTTTACGATTACTATAATTATAGAATCTCTGGAACGCCACAGAGTCAGCTTCAACAATAATATTTTCATAATAATCTCTGTTTTTAGGTCCAGAAAATAAAAAAGCATTATCCAAAGTCATAAATTTTCCTGCAATATAATATGGATCAGTCATCCAATTAATATAATCATAGTCAATAATCATTATACTGCTATAAGCAGTTAGAGTATTTAACTCTGTATAATTTAGTTGGGGTTTAGCAACCAACACTTCTTTAATAGATTTTTTAGACCGAATGACAGTATAAACGTCAGCATCTTTATCATCACATTTATGTGAAGATGAAGATTCACCTTTATGTGAAGTTGAAGATCCTTCTTTAAGAAGTTGATTGTTAATAGCTTTAAACTTTTGTGATTCAGTTAAAGGGGGATAATAGGCATTGACCTGAGCTCTTCCGCCAGGCCTTCCTCTTCCACGGACTCTGCCACGGGGATTACCCTGGTCTCGATTCATGAAAACCCTGCAAAAATTCCCTAGTTAGAAAGTCGGGAAGAGAATTTAATTCTCCTTTAACATGTTCAATTTTAAAATCAAAAACAGATAAAATAGTCTGCCATCTTGCAAAAATTTGTTTAAAAGCAATATTTTTGACATCCTGTTCAATAACATTTTTAGCAGAACTACAGTCAATTCTTAATAAAAATTCTTGATTCAATAGATCATCTTGAAATTTACTAATGCATTTAACAATGGATAAGATTTCTTTTTAATAGTAGAATAATTTAATTGAGTGGATCCCCATTTGCCAGAAGTAAATCTAACCAGAAATTCTTTATTAGAAATAGGGTTTCTTTGTTTTAAAATGCCTCCATAGCCTATATCAGAAGCGTCAGTTTCAACAATTTTATATCAAGTAGGATTTATCAAAGAAAGACATGGTAAATATTTAGCTTTAAGTTTTATTCTTTTGACTGCTTCTGTATGACAATTTGTCCAAGGAGACGGATTTTTTTTAAGTCTATCATACAAGATAGCAGTATCTTGTGCAAGGTTTTGATAAAAGTCGGGTAAATAGTTTAAACTGCCCAAAAATCTTTGTAGTTGCTGTTTTTCTTTAATTTAATCAGGAAATTTGGAAAAAAATTCAAATACTTCGTTCCATTGGGATTATATTCCCTTGTTCAATATAATGTCCCAAAAATCTAACTTTTAATTGAAATAATTTCATTTTTATAGCAGAAAGTACAAGACCATTGTTTTTAATAATTTGAATGAGTTTATTCAAATGTTTAAAATGTTGTTCCATAGAATCAAAAAAAATATTAGTATGTCATCAATATAAACAATGCAAAATGTATAAAAAGCATTAAAAATGTCATTCATTATATTTTGAAATTCAGAGGGGGCATTTTTAAGTCCAAATGGCATAACATTCCATTCATAATGTCCAAAAGGTACTGTGAAAGCAGTTTTATACCTGTCTTCCTCAACAATTTGGATCTACCAATAACCTGACTTTAAGTCAAACTTAGAGAAAATTTTAGCGTTATATAAGCGAGATAATAAATCCTTTTTATTAGGAATAGGATATCTAATCCATTGCAAGACTTTATTCAGAGGTTTATAATTTATCACAAGTCTAGGAACTTCTCGTTCCTTTTCTGCTGCATTATTAACATAAAAAACAGCACAACTCCATGGAGAATAATTTTTTCTAATTAATGATTTTTCTATTAAAGAATCAATTTCTTTTTTACATAGTTTCAAGTATTCTTTATTCATTTGGGTTGGTCTAGCCTTAGTAGGAATATCCTTTTTATTAAAGTCCTTGATATAAGACAACGTTATCACATATTTTTTCCTAATCCAAAAAGCAGTAGAAAGAGTATCACAAATTTCCATAGTTATTTTAGTCTCAATTTGTTTTATTTGTTGAATGATTTTTGGTGAATTAAGTTTATCAGATAAATTCAAGATTTTAATCCATCTTTAATGACTGTTATGCAGTCCAGTCTATTTTACTTGTTTTCCTAATGTTTTTGTATCTTTGACTGATAAAAATATTTTGGATACTTTAACATGCAACATTAAAACTTATGATTATAATTATAAAAAAGGCGCAAATATAATTATGCTTGGTTATAGAATTTATTATAAGGTTATGAATATTTCTCATAAAAAATTAGAACCCATCCACAATTGGATTTCAACCAAAATCTTTATGAATATACATCAAAAAGAATTTGTTGTTAATAAAAAAGAAATTAATACAGAATTTATTCTCCCTAAATATGAAAAATTTAGGAATTGGTATTTTAAAACTATGAGTCCTGAAGAACTTAAAAATTATAAAGAAATGTTTTACCTTTATATAGAAAGGAAAAAAATGATAATTCTTTTTGTTACTTGGTTTATAACTTATTATGTTTCATTCAATAAAAATAATTTTACTAAAATTAAACATATTATTTTTGCTATGGAACAATCTGAGTTTATAACTGAACTTCACAAAAAATTAAATAATCTTCCTCAAACCACCATTAGGGATACTAAATCTAAAGATAACTAAATTAATACATTAACTAAAGAACCTTCACATGACAATGATAATCTAGAGAAGGAATCTTCAACCCCACTTTTCCATAAAAGTGAAGAGAACAAATACAAAGAAGTAACTATTCAATGTAATAATCATCCGGACAAGTCTTTACATATAAAGACTCAACATAAAGATAAAGGCTATAAATCTACTCTAGAAAGTACTCCTACTAAGTCTTCAAACTCATTAAAAGAAAAGAACAAAAAAGTCTATTCAATGTTATAAGTGTGGCAAAAGATGTCATGTTGCTTCTACATGTTATTTTTATAAAGCAAAAAAAGCTCTTAAGAAATTTAGTATAACTATGAATGAATTAAATGTTAATACTTTAACTCAGTCACAAAATTTTATTCTTGATTTATAGATAAAATTCAAGATCCCGTTTCCAAAAGAAAAGTTTTTGAACAATATTTGCAGATAAATCCAAAAGATAAAATTGATAATGGAACTTTATCACCTAATTTATCTCAATCAGCAATATCTACTAAGCCTGAAAGTGATTTGAAGGGTAACCCCTTTCATATAAAAGATGTTTCCACTTCCATGATTAAAGACTTAAAGAAAGAGGTTCATGAAGTTAAAGATGACATAAAAGTCTTGTAAGCTAGGAAGGTAGCTTTAAAAAAATTGCCTCCTAAGAAAAATGATAAAGAAGATAATAAAACATCAACATCTCACTATACTCATATTGAAAACTTAAATATATTAAAAAAAATATCTTATCAAAAATGGTATGTTAAAATTATATTAGTAATAAATTTTGAATTAACTGTTGAAACTATTGCTTTAATTGATAGTGGAGCTAATATGAATTGCACAAAAACAGGAATAATTCCAACCAAATATTTTGAAAAAAATTACTTAATCAGTAAGTGTGGCTGACGGTTCAAAATTAAAAATAAATTTTAAACTTTCTAATATTTTGGTATGTATGTAATCAAGGAATTTGTATTCCTACAACTTTTATGCTTATTGATAATTTAAATCAACTGGTTATTTTGGGTACATCATTTTTATCCTTAATCGAACCTATTGAAAGAATTGATTCTAAAAGAATTTTGACTACTATAAAAGGTCAATCAATATTATTTGAATTTATAACTCCACCACAAACACATTTGATAAATCAAATAAAACAGGATTTGGTCTATAAAGACATATTACTGAATCTGATATTTATATGCTAAATTAGTTATTTCAGAAGGATTAGCTTAAACATATTCTGTTGATTTATATGCAGATCTATTACTGATTCATGTTGCTCTTGTAATGGTGATTTAATTAATACTCTGATATAATTTAAATTTAACATATTATTTAAATTAGGAGAATAAATTTATGATTAGGCGTATACCTAATCATAAATTTAAATGTTATAATATATTTAATAGGTTTAAAATAATGTTATAATATATTATATTTTATCTAAATAGAAGTGTG
>CM042189.1:7792156-7808353 GCA_023539305.1 Ilex asprella
TCTCTCTCTCTCTCTCTTATATGTAGACTATGCACTTTCTATTTTCATATTTTTGGTTACTTCTTTGGTGAATATTGCACTTATTTTTAAGAAACACAGCTCAGTTCTTAGCTTCTGGGTTTCCAAGTGTTTGGCTGCTTGATTAGATAAAGGAGATTTGATCTGCAATCTTTTATTACTATTGTGTTTTTATTATTCCATTCTTGAAAATCTGCAACAATTTTTGGTGGGTTTTAAACTCTTATTGATACTTGTTTAAGATTTTTGGATCCCATCAAAGGCCTTAACAGATGCAAGGGATTGAAGACTGGTAGGCCAAAATTTAAGGTCCAGGGGAACAGAATGTGCATACACTAAACATGTTTTTTATAATTATAATATTTTTTGGCATATTTATTAATATTAATTATTATTTTTTATTATATAATCGGTTGAACCGGTGACCCATT
Organism: Ilex asprella; assembly: GCA_023539305.1. NCBI lineage: Eukaryota > Viridiplantae > Streptophyta > Magnoliopsida > Aquifoliales > Aquifoliaceae > Ilex > Ilex asprella. Next base: position 7,792,606 of record CM042189.1, read on the forward strand.
GACCCAGTCCTTTTGCCGGGTCACTGTCCGGGCCGGGTTTAAAAACTATGCTCTAAGCCAAATTTTTTTGGATGGTATATATTTCCACAGTTGAAGTAAGATGGTTTGATTCATGCACTTAAGACCAATTATCAAATACTAAGGAAGAGGGACTTGGTCTACGTTGAGGGTGTGATCTTGGGGAAGGGAAAAGCCTAGACTAATGTGGATTGTGATAGTACAAAAAGCTATGAAAAAATCATGTGATTTTAGCTGATGTGATGGCCTTAGAAAAAGTGGAATGATGAAACAAAACTCTTGCAGTTGGCCTCAAGTAGACGAACAAAGCTTCATTGAGTGAAGCATCAGAGCATATAATTCACTTGTAATCTTTGTTATGAACTCTATGTTATTAACTTTAAATAGTTTTTAATACAAATTACTTAACTCATTCAAGCATGAAAGACTGTCACAGAATTTTAAATAAAAAATGATGGGTGTCATAAAGTAGAGTTTGCCTGTGTTTGTTCTTAATTTGCATTTATTTGTACTTCTAGGTCATTGATCTTTGGTCAAATGATCTGTTTTTCCAGAGGAGCTCTGTATGTACCATATTGAAAGGACTACTAACTTAAAAAATCCTTCTTTGAGCTCCCTTCTTTTCATGAACTGCTTTCTTATCATTGTTTTGGTGAAGATCTCATAGTCATTGCTATAGTCGTTGGCTTTGTTTCTTTGCTGATATATGTTTACCCATTGTTTTACTTGCTTTTTCCATGGCTATTGATTTCTGTTGCAAAAACTATGGCTATTGGTTTCTGCTGTGTACTTGTCTAAAACATTAATTTTATATGCTTCATGTTTAAAACATTTTTTTTACCTTTAGGAGGCCTTAGAGAAAGGGTGTGGAATGATAATAATGATTTTTTTTTCGAGTTCTTTGCATAATGTGGCTTATGGGAACATTTTATAAGCCAAGCACTTGACTTCTCTGCATCATAATTCTTTGGAAATGTAATCTAGGAAATCAATTTGAACAAAATGTGGTTGTGTCTTAATGTCTTTGTTGAAATAGTTGGACATAGCTAAAGTATTTTTTAGTTCTTCATTTTTAGATCTGATCAAACATTTTTAGCTTTTTTTTTTCCCAGAAAGTTTATCTAGCTGTTCACACCCTTCATCTCTTACAAACTTCTTAAAACAAAGTTCTGCCTTGTATTCTTAAATTATTACTCAGGGAGTTGATCTATATGTTGCAGTTTGATTTTAGAAAAGATCGGAGTGGCCTCTAAAGTACTTGGGTTTACTCTTATGGGAAAATCCAAAAGCCCTTAGTTTTTGGGAGCCAGTACTTCATAATATTGGGAAAAACAAAATTTTGGTCAAGGGAAAAACGATTGAGAAAATGATGAGATTCTTTATGGCAAGGTAGTGGTGAAGTCAAGAAAGATCATCTAGTTAGTTAGGATGTGGTGTCTCAATCTAAAACTAAGGGAGGTCTAGCATTTGGTAACCTACAAGCAAATATCAATATTTCGTTTTGGTGCATAGGCTTGGTCAACTAGAAAATAAAAAGTTTTGAAATATTTTGGAAATAGATATAAGAAGAGAAAAAATTGAAGATTTGTTTCTGATACAATCATCATCATCATCTTCTTCTTCTTTCCTTTAGGAACTAATAATATTTTTTTCATAAATAATATTTTTAATAGGAGAATAATGAGTAGGTAGATTGGTATACAAATGTCCTCCTCAAGTGCAACACAGTGGAAACTATCTACCAGTGGGCATGCTAGGTGATCCTAAATTGCAATTGGTTTTGTTTTGTTCTTTAACATTAGCATTGTATCTTCAATTCAGTGTTCTGAATGAATGATTTTATTAATGAGCTTGGTTTATCTGTTTGATGGTTATGGCTTTCTGTTTCCTTTTCCTTTCTTTTTTCTATATAATCAAGGTTCAAATTATGATGATTGTCATATACAGGGGACATGTTCTTCCTAACTAGCAGATGTTACCATTTTAAGTGGTCTCTCAGTCTTTGTTTAAGTAGCTTTCTTTGAATGCAAGAATCAATTTCGTTGCGATGCATGAATTCAGTCAGTTTGGAAACGAAACGTTTCAATAATTTTTTGGAAACAGGGTAGAGACAAAGCAACAAAAATTTAAATTTTATGTCCAAAATATTGATCGAAATACCTCAAAACACTTCGAAATACGTTGAAACACCTCGAAATATAGGAATTTTGATATTGAGTTATGATTCGTTTAGGTTTGCATGAAAACAAAAAAGTTTTGGACGTTTCGACTCTTTCGAAAAGAAATTTGGTTACTTGCCAAAAAACTAGAAACATTGCCTTACTTAATAAATGGCTTTGGGGATTCTCCCATTGAGCACAATAGTCTTTGAAATTTTGTGGTCAAAAACAAATATAGATTCATGATAATTGGTGATATTCTAAAGTGAGAGAGAGAGAGGTTGTTCTCAGTATTCTTGGACATTCATTTCACAAGAATTATTCCTTTTTTTTTTCCACAAAGCGTCAAGTATGTTATAGGCAATGTGGAGAAAATTCACTTTTAGGAATATGTTTAGGTGGGTGAGCCTTCTTTTGCATCTTTGTTTCCTCGTCTGTATTGGTTATCTAGATCTTATTATTCATCCATTACTAGTATGGTTTCCTCGTCTTCTTCCACCATTAATTGGAACTTTAACTTCTCAAGACATTTGAGAGATAGGGAAGTGAGTGTATTTTCTTATATTGTGGGTCTTTTTGACAGCATTGGGTTGAGATCAATCTTCTTGATAGAAGAAATTGGAACCTTTCTTTTTGGGTATATTTTCTAGTGAATCTATCTTTGATTGTTTGATCGACAATTCATCTCTTCCAACCTTTGATCCTTATTCTTTTATTGGGAAAAGTAAAGCCCATTAGAGGTCCAAGTTTTTGCATGATTGATTGCACATATCAAACTAAATAATAGTGAGATACTCCAAAAAAGAAGGCCATCTCATAGATATTGGGATCGTAGATATCACTAGCGTTCCACAAACCAGAATCGTATGTCCCAAAATTGATGGATTCATGATCTAGATCACTCAAAATTCTTACCCCAAATTATAACTCAAATTGCATATTGATTCATGATTTAAGTAATCTCAAATTATAATCACAACCCCAAATCATAACTCTAACTTGTTATTTCTTTATTTTAGTGTCCTTTAAACTCATATTTTGGCCAAAACAACGTACCAACCACGTGTACCTCCACCATATCATGTATTGGAAGAAATATTATACCACATAACCACAATGGTGTATCCCGTGTAAGAAAGATGTCGAGTGCACGGACCATTTGTTTCCACATTATGCTTTTGTCTGGAAGCTATGGAAGAGACTCTTGGGTATTGTGGGGATCCCATGGGTGGTTCCTAGAGATTGTGATTTAGTGCTTAGTATGAATTTTGATGGCTTTGGTTCAAGTACAAAGGCCAAGGCCCCCAGGGACAGAGCCACAAACTTGCGGTAGTGGGGGCACAAATTTTAACAACAACAATATTATATGTACTAAATTTGAAAAGTTAATTCATTACTACCATTGGATTAACAAATAAAATGCATTTAATGTTGAGACTTTGAACTAATTCAACGATGACAATACATTAAATTATCAAATTAAGCCTCCCAATTATCTGTCAGTAATAGAGGTTGCCCAACATGTAGCTTCTACTACTGTAAGGTTTGAGGTCAGATGTACGTAGCCCTATGAAGCACCAATACAGACACAAGATATTGGTACGATACGATACAGATACGACGATACAACAAAATAAAAAAAATTAGGATAAGATACCGTTAGGATACGTCTATAATAAAATATATTTTATATTTAACTATTATCTAACGACTTAAAATTATAATTTTTAGTAATTCTTTAACAATAGTAAACAAAATTATAATTTTTACCTTAAAAAATGTGTAATGTCATCTCATTATAGATATCCACAATATAAACGTGACCAATTGAAGGAATCTGAACCAACATTTAACTAGTTGGTTTTTTTGAATTATTTGTTTCTAACATTATAGTATAACTAATTCATTTTTTTATACTCTTTTGACATATAATAATAGATAATACTTTAAAAAACTCGTGTCTTCAAAGTCAAATAAATTTTTGTTGATGTATTACATCGTATGTGAACTCAAAAGGAGAAGGTTATAGATTAAAATTAAAAATTATATATCTTGCTCAATAGGTAGAAATATTGGCGAAATATTCACATATTTTATTAATTAACAGATATGTATGATGCGTATTCAATATCTATCCTAGAATATGCGACGAGTATCGTATCCGATATGAATACGTTGATCTTAATAAAGTATCTGTGCTTCATAGACTTAGCCTTCTCCCGAATGTGAGAATATATTTTTGCGTTGAATCCTTAACGTTTAGATCATAATGGAGCAAAATTTTTATATTATAGAAGTATTACATAATACTATTATCATTCGATGTATCAAAATTAACAAAAGTGAGAGAAAGGGGGCAAGATATAGAGGAGGGAACGAAAGTTTCAAAATTTATTGAACACATGTTTGAGAGATTCAATTAAATAAACAATGATTAAGTTTACTTAATTGTGTAAAGAAATTTAATCTTAATGTTAGAATAGAAATTATTAAGTAAATTAAAAATGTACGAGATTTTTCTATGGTTGCAAATTTAGAATATATTAAAATTTATATAAAAAAATGTTTGGACAAAAAAATTTAGTGAAAGGAATTTGTAGCTCTGCCCTTACAAGGCCCTATGGAGATGTGTGGCATTGACTTTTTTTAGGCGGTTTGGTTGAAAAAAAAAGTGCGAATTTTTTAGGATAAGAAGGTTCCTTGGGAAGATCTTTGAGATAAAGCATCTATTATGGTATCTCTTTCAGTGTCTATGTTGTCGAACGACGGCTCAAGTATGCGATTAGTGAAGTCACTAATTTTTTTTGTTTTTATCTTATTGTAATTTGGGTTTGTTCTTGTTTTGGTTTTCCTTTTGTTTTTTGATGTATTTGGAGGACTCATCCTCTCATGTACTATATTTTTTCATTTTAATACTATTCTATCTTTTGGTATATATGAACAAATTGATTTAGAAAGAGAATTATATCAATAACGTCTTTACTTAACAAACTATCAATAAATGACAAGGTACACAGTAGAGAAGGCTCTTTTGTAAGGCAAAAACCTATAATCATATCAAGCAGTTGAAAACGAAATAATCTTTTGGCTATTGAGGAGGATATACAAAAGTGATTTGTCCTAGCAGATATCATAATAAAGAATCAAAAGATGAGTTGAGACTATTATAATCTCATCTTTTCCGGAGGTTTTAAAAAGGGCGGCCCAGTCTTTCGACATATCTATTTTCTTTTTTAGTCTCTCATCTCATGTAAGAGTTGACAGTCGCAATTAAGAGCATGATTTTTCCTACATATCCTTTTCACTATGAAAAGAAATTTCCTATCTTGCAGAGAGTACTATCTGCTGATTGCATCCTTTCATGCTAAGAGGGGAAAGAGTAAAGAGTGTCTTTTACAGTGGTGAGATGGAAACCAACAGGGAAAAGGTTTCAATCACTTCTATGGGACTTCTAATGTCTTCCACTCACTTGTTGGAGTGCTTAATGATAATAAACACCTCCTTTGAGGGTTATGAACATTTGGTAAGGGGGGGGGGGTGAATAGTTGATGTTCCCCATTGACCAGATTTGGCTTCATTTTGAAGGGGGAGATTTTTTTAAATTTTGATTCTTATAAGTGAAATGGTTCTTGATTGTCTCATTTTAATATGGTGGTTTCATTCTTGCAAGAAAATATAAAAGCAGAAATGTATTTCGTTTTCTGAGTTTTGAATGTACGAAATCAGAAGCTAACCATTTTGTAAATCTGTCAATAAATTTTAGCAAAAGGAAACTAAATTGTACAGTTAAAAGGTATGATATAGATCATCGTCTCATCATTGGAATCTGGAATAGATGCAGCTTTATTTGTAGGATGGCTTTAATGTGTCCTGCTCAGCCTAGTGGCCGCACATAATTCATTGACTAGTATATTTTGATATGCCTTTTGGAGGGCAACCTTTGCTCCTTGACCCTGTTCATTGGGTTTTGAGGAGAAGTGTATGAATGAATGTTGATTTCGTTTCTTAGATTTTCATCATGAACAATTACTTTGATGGTTATTGGTAGCATACTAATCAATCAGGCACTGATAAAAAGTTCGAATGGATGCTTAAGACAGAAAGTGCGCCTCATTCTTGGTGTCCAATTCACCAACAGCAAATGCTACTGCCACTGAAAAAGCAATATTGGAGTGAACAATGTCTTCAGGCAATGCAACCACTTGCTTTTAAAGGTAACAAAAGATTTTGGCATTTTTACTTCCGATGTAAAGTTTTCACGTAGTGGTGTAAATGATGGCTTCAGTGTTTCTGTAGATGGATAGGTACTTTTTGCATGATGAGGACTTCTTTACTTGCTGCATCCTGATCTGATATGCTAGGGTTATGTCTACTTGCTGGATGCAAATGTTGAATCAACTGTAGCCAGAGTGACTTTAGTGTTTCTTTCATTTGTCAACTCCACTAGTACATTCCCTGTTTAATCTAATCCCTTACGAATTTTCTCATGAAAAGGTCCATTTGCATCCCATGACAAACTGGTGCTTCCCTTTTATGAGGTCATGACTTCATTTTGGAGAAGAGTTACTGGAAGTTTGAGGGGTTTGAAAGAAAGGGAATGATGCTTTCTAGAATCATAGAGGTGGCCACATGAATATCGCTTTTTGTTTGGTAATTTACAAGGGTGCAGTGGTTGAACAGAAGCTCGCACTGTGTGAACTGTTAAACTTTTGCTGCAACAGGTCTGAGTCATTTGATGTTCAAATTCTGGAATCTCTTGAATGACTTATTTTTTCTTTTTCTCTTTCAGAGTTGTTTTTCTTTCTAGGTCCCTCCTTGGCTGCGTCAGCTGAATTCACTTGGGGATAAAAATGCCAAAAAGTGATTAAAGTGACCAAAATTCATCAGGAAGAAAGAAACAGGAAAACAATAAATTTTTTTTTTGACGAATCACAAATGATTCTAGAAGGACATTTAGTATCTTAAACACCAATCCTTTTTATTTCATTTATTTTTATGCAAGATCAATCTGAGTGATGTTAAAATTTGACTAAAAAAGAAGAAGTTATCAAGAAAAAGAAATGATTAATTATTCTGCATTTCACTTTTTTATTTTCTCCACTTGTAGATTTTCTATGCTGTCATTATCACTTAGGCAGCCAAAGAAAAAAACAGAAAAGGAAAAAGATGGCCATTAACCCATGTTTCGATTTAGAAAGAACAGATTTGCATGCATACTCAACTTCCGGTTTGGTTACACAAGGTGGCTATTGTTACACTTGGTTAAAATCTGCAGATCATTAATATCATCTTTGCATCACACCGCGTTAGAATGAAAGCTTTTTGACATATTCTTTTTATTTACTTCATAACAGCATAGTTTTCATCTAACTCTTCATGCTCATGGAAGGATTTTTGCGCCAATAAAAATTGAAGATAGGATGAGCTACGAGGTGCCAGAATCTGGTAGTTCATACATATGATATTTGAAACATATTCAGACAGGATCAAGGTGCTTTCCAAATAGGATTTAGAAAACATGTAAGCTAGCACAGATAACAAGTTTTTTTAATATGTGAGTTCCTTACTCTTCCTTCAGTGGATGGGTAATGAAGAACTGCAGAGAACTTTTGTTGGTTGTCAACCAACAAAATGCATGGAAGCAAATAGTTCCTCCTAACCCTTTATGTTATTAATTACTCTGCATTTTTGAGGAAGTTAGTTTTGGTGACCTAATTTTTGAGCTCTTCTGCATTTGATGCAACTAAATTACTTACCGTAGTGTGAATTGATGATACCATCACTTGGAATCTGAAACAACTAGATTACTTATGTGCCTCTTAACAGTTCTGTGAATTATGGTAGCATTGCTTCTTCATTGTCTTATGGGATGATATCATTAGTTATAGGTTAGTCAATGCAATGAGTAGGTCTAAATTCCTGTGTCCAAGTTCTGTCCATAGTTTTTAGTGCTTAGATGCACTTAGCGTATTAGCTTAGTTTGCTTGCTTTGTCCTTTTTCTTTTCTCTTTATGTGCTCTTTTTTATTGTTCAGACATAATATATGCTTCTTCAGTCTGATAGAGGTAATACACTTTTTTCTGCTGTAAGTGTAGGGTATTTTCATTCTTGGAGACGCTTTCATGCTTTGTTTTAAGAATTAAGACATTATTATAAAAATCAGTAAAATCTTTGTTTGTCAAACTGATATATATGCATCCAGTCCGGGGCTAATATTCTCCAGTTCTTTTACAATTGCAATTAAGTAATTCATATTTCAGGTACATCTTTAACTTAAGTTAATAAAGTTTCAACCAGGTGGCAGCCTTCCCATTATACACCTACACTTGCTGAAAGGTGGGAGAAATATTGAAATAATATTAACAAATTTACACAAATTGCCACTAGCCATCTATAAGGACCTTCCCTCCTTGTAGTAAAACTCAGCAAAATGACTCTAGCCTTTTTCGCACATGCTGTAAGGCATCATCTTGTTGCAGAGGATAGAACACCATGATCAGTGCTTGGAGCATGAAATTCCGCACTGTATATCTCCCTCCTCTCCTTTTAATAGAAGTGTTACCCATGTCATAAGATGGATATTGCCTTTCGAAAAATTCTCTGGCCAGGAGCAAGGATGGCCAGAGGGTCATAAGCTGATTTCCTCTGTTGGAAGACTTCCCAGCGAGGGCCAAAGTGGGCTCTCCACTCTTTGTATGTAGTATAATGGGGCAGATATTGCTTTCCTCCAAGGTGGGCTGCCTCACAGAAATCTAAAATTCTTTTATTCCGAGTTAAGATTTGTTCTAAACCATCAGTTCCTGTGGATGAGGGAATTGCGTGGGAAAGGAATGCAACTAAATAAAAAACATCTTCCTCTGGAGGAACGAATGAGGTTCTGTTGTCCCATCTGAAAAAATATTAGTGAATCAATGAGTCACGCGACCAAAGATTTGAAAATTTATTGCGTAGATAACTTCACGAAATTATTACTTTGACTTGTTGACCGGGAAGACAAGGACAGGGCCACTGTTTGTATCTGTTACCATGTTGCCAAAAACTTCTCCAGCAAACTTGTGTATTTTGCTTTTGGGAATGAGAAGATTGAGCCATGGGTGTGGAACTTCCCACATTCCTGTTGATCGTAGTTTGAGCTCTGATGCATGAACTCTGTCCAAGAATTCTACATATGGAACTTCTGACATGAAAAGTGTAGATGGAATATATCTTAATTGAGATAGCAAGCCCTCAATTTCCTGCACCAAGAACACAAACAGAAACATGAGAATCATTTCCTTGCAATGATTTGTTATTATGTTATTAATCATGACAATCATGCAAGACCTGGTTGACTATATCGGTCTCGCCAGGGTTGAAGTTTTTGGTTAATTCAAGGCAGAAGAGTGTTTTCCCATCCGATGTGAATTGGCTGGCTTGAACTGGGTATTGTGGGCTGAAGGATGTTCTCCAGTTATTTAAGAGACCTGTCCTGTTTATAATTACTAGTCCTTCAATGTAATTAAATGTGTTCTCTGCAGAGATTAAATACTCCTGGTCTCTGGTGAATGTGGAGAAATCTGAGTACAGCACTCTAATCCATTTCACCTGTTCAGATTGAAGCATTAATATATGAAACAGGTAATTTCTATCATACACAAAGCTAAATTTGGACTTGTGAAAGTTTGAAATATCATCTTACCATCTTTGGGGCTGGTTCTAGAGAGATTCTTGCTCGAGTTATTATGCCGAACTGTCCAAGTCCTCCAAGAACACTGTGAAAGAGGTCTGCATTCTGTTCTTCTGAACAATTTATTACTTCTCCCTTCCCTGCACTCAGTTTAGCCATTTTTGTTGTAAGTGTATCATGGCATGAGAAATTAGTACCATGGCCTATGGTTTTTTTTGGTGTCTATCATGAGAACAAGGTCAAATTCTAACGTATGTGATGACGAAACTGGGTAACTTGTTTGCCCAGTTTCCAATAGATTAAAAAAAAAAAAGATTGGACAAAGTAAAGGACAAAGTAACGGTTGCCACTTATGTGGTTGCCCGTTTCATCAAACGTGTTGCTTCTTGACCTTGGTCTCATATTCCTTGATGCAATCTATCACCATATTGTGGTCCTATATTTAATTATTTTTATTACAAACCTGTAACAACCTCCAGCTGGTGGACATTACTGATCTGGGGGCCATGCCGAAATGCCTGCCCACTGATCCCCGCATTGGACAAAGTACCGCCAACTGTTAGATGTAAATAATCGGTCCACGACTTTGGTGCTAAACCATACTTGAGGGTTTCATGCAGAATATTTATCCACAACTCGCCGCCAGAGACATCCACATAAGGAAACCTGCCAGTGTGAACATGCATTTCTGGTCCATGAAGCGATTGCATGTTGATAACAACTCCTCCTTGAGCTTGTGCCTGGCCGTTGATTGAGTGGCCATGTCCTCTAGCTGCTATTGTAAGCTCTGAACTTGGACCCATTTGCCAAATATGCTGTATTGTAGTGGCAATATCTGAAACTGACTTTGGATGTAGAACTGCCATGGGGAGGAAATGATACTTGTTGCCATAGTCTTTGGCTGCGAATTCATTTTCATCAAAAGTGAAATGACCATTGAGGCTAAGTGTCTTTAAAGAAGAAGGGATACTGGAAAAACAGAGGTCGAGTTTAATAGCCACACAGCTTAGCAACAAGATCATGAAGCTTCTTAGGAGAAGAATATTATTTTGTCTGACATAACTGACAGCTGGGTATCTCATTTTTTTTTTCTGCTTCTCTCTTCGGTTGAGACTAGAAAGCATATGTGAAAACACTCGTTTCTTGTATGTGTTGTTTCTTTCCTAGCAAAATGGAAAGTAGAGGTATAGAAGAGCCAAGGAAACGGAGGGTTGAGGAGGGAATTTAAAGAGAAATATTTGGGTGGCAGAGTCAACCTCTCTCTAATGGTAAGAATCCGTATGAAGACTGCCTACTTGGGTGGGAGAATTTTGATGGTTTTCTTTTTAGTTATTAGTTATCCTTTTTGGTCTTTTTGTTTACAGGAGAAGCCATCACATATTGCCAAGTTGAAGAGAAAAAGTCATCAGAAAGTAAGATTTCACAAATCTTTGCACTTTTTCTCACAGTTGCAACCACATTTTCACCTTTTTCATCAAAGACAAATATATCTCTGAATTTTTCATTTTCCATGTTAAGGATATTTTTGCCATTTATAGAAAAGGTGATGGGTTCACCGGGGACGTGTTATTTATTTACTTCCGATGACAGGTATGGCTATGGTTGTGTCTTGATGATATGATTGCTGACAGTGTTCCTTGAATCCATTGTAGTCGAAAAGCAAACATCGCATATCTACGTTCAGATTGGATGAGAGGGACTAGTGGACCGCCTTTGATTTGTTTGGGTGGGCATGGCATTCATGGGTCCATAAAACACGTGAATTTCACACAGTATATGTTTGTTCTTGTGGGGGAAGAGCTATGATTGGTTGTGTTGGGACCTCTCTGGGCCAATGCTATGGCCTAGGAGAGTAGAAGAGAGGACAGAGAGATGACAGCTCTCTGGAAACAATGGAAGACTGCTCTTGCCTACGTGCTTCCATGAACTTGAAGCCTTAGTTCCCAGCAAAGGGACAAGCAGGTATGATTCTTTTGTTTGTGTTAGAGATTGCAAACAAATTAGTATGTCCTGTGCAATTACTACAATTTTCTTGTTGATTCTGCTTTTAATGAGCATTCTTTTGAGATTTACTGCCACTGGGAACAGGAAATCTTCGATTCCGATTCTGTGGCAGAGACATGGCAACACTCATTGATGGGCTTGGAATCCAAGTTGCAAAGTAGGAAAAAAATTGTGCCTGCCTTTATTTTGGAGGACATTTTTGCTTTTCTGAACTTGGGTCAGGAGTGGGGGTAGATTCATATTTTGATTCTCTCATTTGCTGAAAGTGAGCATGAAGGAATGCCAAGGGCCATATAGTGTCATAATTCTTATCATGATGAAAGCTGCGGCAGGCCATGGAGGGTATGTAAAATTGGAGATTTGTGTAGGCAGCTACTAGCCAAGAAGGGAAAGGCAATGGTCTTCCCCACCCTCACCCTCACCCTCACCTCACACCACACATGCACGCACGCGCGCAGACACAATTCCTTTGAATGGAAAGTTTTCAACAAGTTGGGTACTCTCCAGTTAGGAGTACAATATCAAGCCGCTGGTCTTACCTCTCCTTTGATAAGTGATTGGCAGTATTCTAACTATTATGCTACTATGGCTGTTGTGAAAACTGCTAAAGATTTTGATCTGGTTGGTAGGATTTGGGTCCATTTCTCATCAATTTGGCAAGTAACACTTGATAGTTTTGAAGATTTGGTTTCCTTAAGAGGGGCAAAAGGTGGAAAAGAGCATATTGGATGCCCCAAACGTTCTTGCTTTTCTCTGTATCCAGCTTTGAACATCAATCTATTGGAACTTATTCTTAACACGATTTGCTCACCTCACACAAAATCGAAATAAAGTTATTGGATGAGTTTGGTGCTAACGGGTTTAGGCCATAACCAAGATTACGTGTCTTTTCATAAATGAAAACCGTTGTGTACTAATTTAGTTATACATATAAATGGGTACTTTTTAACCTGAGTCAATTTTGATACTACACGAACACAATACGGTCAATTGTCTGTCCAAATATTCTCTCTCTCTCTCTCACACACACACACCCACCCACACCCACACAAACAAACACACACACAGCAATACAAGTGAAAAGTTGTCTTTAAAACATCAATGCATCATCCACTGCCTCATTCTTCAATGCCTTCATTTTGTTCCAAAACCAATTGCACCTTGGGGACCACCAAAGGTAACCTCCAAATTCCATTCTAGTAGACAACAAAGCAATGTAACCTAAATGGGTCCCTTACAAATGTATCAATCAAGACTCTTAGTTATGCATTTTAGGATTATAAAAGTTAATGGTGCAATAATTTGGTATAGATATTGCACTCAATTCCTCTGATTGTGGACTATAGCATCAAGTGTGAACTAGTAATCCTAGTCCTCTTATTTGTGGGTAAAAACCTGATTTTTATTATTACATGTTTTGTAGAAGGAGACCGGCCACTAATAAAGAAATCAATAATGGTTAAGGCCAGCTTAGCAAGATCTAAAAGATTATCAGTGGCTCATAGGGAATTGATTACATGGGGGCACTCTATAACAGGTGCCAACATAGCCCCATTATGGACCTATTAACTAGTTGCAAGTGTGAATGAAAATAAATAATATGAACGCATCGACGCGGAAACTTTCCTCGAAAAAAATTGCGAGAAATCACTTTATGGTTTATCAAATTCTAATTTATTATTCAAAAGTTAGTTTGTAAGTACTTGAATATGATATTTTAACTAATACCATGCTTAGACGTTCCTTTCTTTCAATTAACCTCTCTGACAAATGACATACCTTGGTTTCTTTCAATTTTTTTTTTATGATAGACCACTCACCATGTGTTGGTGGAGAACTCTTTATTAGGCTTCACTTGAAGTCATGGTGAGTGATGCTATCATTGAAAAAAAAAAGAGTAATATTACATGGACTTAAAAATTAGTCTTAAAAAGTGTTTTTGATAATCACAACTATTAATTTTACTGTAAGTTCCAGTATTTATTAAGATCTACTATCTATTCAATAGTTATGATTATTAAGTACATATTTTAAGTCTACATTTTAAGTTCAAATATTATTTTCCAAAAAAAATAAAAATTATACTCCACTAGATCCAAATTCAGTTGCAAAAGGCTAAATCTATTTTTAAAAAATTGTTTCTAATTATAGGACAATGGTCATATTTGGCGGTTAAAGGGTTCATTTCATAGTCGGGATGATAATCGGGTCGATCTTAATACGACACGATTAATTGATCGGAACAAAATTTTTAATGACCTATTTTTCATAGAGTGACACCATGACTAAGGTTTTCCATTTAATATAAAAGTATTCATTTAATGGATCTGTCTGGAATTAGCTTAAATCGAAAACTTTTTAGGATTTTAAATTAAAATAAGTCATATCTGTTTTTACTCTAACTTTTTTACTAGTTTATGCAGCAATTTCTTAGACCCGAAAAGGCTTATTTAGGAAACTAATTTTATGAGTTATTTTTTTTTTCAACTTTTTGGAGTTTTGTTACAGATCTCATATAACTTTTTAGTTTATTATATTCATAAAATATTATTAGTGACATAAAAAAATTTAAAATTCATATTTTGAAAACTATTATGCATTATTATTTTTTATTTTGGGAGGAAAAAAAAACTAGAAAGTCACTCGAAATAGATTTTTCCAACTTTTTAAATAGCACCTCAAATGGTTTTGTGTAACTTTTTTAATTTTGAATTTTTTTGCGAAACTTTTTAAACCGTAATTTTTTAGGGTCTTTTGAAAGCCAGTACACCAAATTAGACATAATTGTAAAACAATATACAGAACAAAATGTTTTGAAAAAAGTACACAGTTGAGACATAAAGACGCAAATGTCCATTTTGTAAAATTTTCTTTCCTAAAAACTATAACAAGACATTTATCTTAAGTGCTAAAATTTAGGGCCATTTAATTCGAAATCTTTAATGCATCTTGATTTATGAGTATTTTTTTTTAAAAGTAGTTTTATTTTCAAATTATGTCATGTTAACTAACCATGTTAAAATCCGTAATTTAATGGAAGGATAAAGTTATGGTACCCTAAAAAAAAATTGGTATAATTTGAGTAATAGTTATAGATATTTATGCATTTGCAGTCATTTTAGTCGCTGAAAAGTGAAAGAATGATATCGAAAATCAATTTGATAGTATCGTCCACCCTAAGGGGCCATTTGCTTCATAGACAAAAGGGTAGTTTAATAGGTGAAATTAAAAAAAAAATAGTTAGAGTTAGAAGTCATTATAAATTAGTCATCTTTTATCTCAAAAGTTTCAAGAAGGAATTTTCAAGGTTTTAAAAATACTAGCTATAATCTATGCCTCAAGGCACGACATAACTTAAGATTTGAGTGTTTAAATAATTAATCTCATTATATCAAAGAATAATTTATATTTCTTTGATTATTTGATTATATCATTTAAAATAATTTTTTATGCATTATTTTCTTAAAAATAACGTCAAAATTTTCTCAAAATACACAACCCGACAAAATTTTATCAACATGTGTACATTATCGTGCATGAACAATGTATAAAATAAAAATTGTTAAACAAAAAATTAATCAAATATTAAATAATTGAACATGTGATAGAATTCGATGATGTGACATTTTGCCAGAAAAAATATGTTGGGAATAAAAATTTAACTTACTAGCTAACTTATTAGATAGATATATGAGCAATGTATAAGTTCTATGATCCACATTGGTCAATCCTTACATTAATAATTAGTAATACATGACGTGTGTTGCATATATAATTTTTTTATAAAAAAATTAAATAATATTTATATTTCAATTAAATAATAAATTATGTGTCAAATATTTATTTTTTATTTTAATTATTGTTAAACATAATTAGTAATCTACTCTACCCCTATTTGATT
>CM042189.1:7808453-7825669 GCA_023539305.1 Ilex asprella
TTATAGTGATTTGTGAAAGTAACATGAATACGAGAAGTGGATAATAGTTAACCAATATATTTATATGCAATTGAATTTTAATAGTTATTTGGTGAAGGAGAAAATTGTTATTAAAACATTAATCAAGGGTAAAAAGAGAAAACAAAAGTTTTGTTGTTTAAGATACTTTTATAGTAGTAGAGATAGAGATATAGATAGACATAGAGATTATATTGGTTAGACTTTCAAATTTGTAGTTTTTTTTTTCTAGTTTCAGAATGTTTTTTTTTAATTTTTGTTTTGGGGATCTGATTGTAGGTAAGAATATTCTATTACATTTTAGAATGATCAGTATTCACTGTCAAATTTAGTTTTCTATTTTGTTCAGCTCTCTTGTATTAGTATTCATCATCATCATCTTCTTCTTCTTTTGAGAGAGAAAGGGAGGGGTTGAGGTTTGTAACTCGCAACTAGAGGTGTCAATCGTATCGTGTCATATCAATTTCGTGTCGTGTCACTTTTGGTCATGTTATTTTCGTGTCGTATCACTTTCAGTATATGTCGGGTTTGAATCAATATTCGTGTTAATAAAAAATTATTTAATTTGACAACAACTAATATAACACTATTTAAAAAATTATAAAATTCTTATTTTCTATCTACAATACTCGTTAAATAATTATTTTCTATCGATAGTACCCATTAATCGTGTTAATTGTGCCGAACCTTAATTTGATCAATTTATTACCCATGTCAACAAAATTTTTTTTTGTCGTGTTCGTGTTAGATTTAGTTCGAGTCAAGTTCATGTTTGAGTAAAAAATTGACACCCCTACCCGCAACTTCATACGGGCATAAGTGAGCTCTTATCACATTGGGCCACCCTCTCACGTCATTAGGATCTGATCAAGGGCGGAGGGACATAGGGACCAGGGGGCACATGTCCACCCTAAAAAAAATTAAAATTTTATCTTTGTATATTTATTTGGTAGTTGGAATTAGGCCCACCCTCATGACCAAAAACTAAAAATATTGAACACACGCTAATAAAATTGAACCAACTAAATCTTCTGCAAAAAAATAATCCGGCACATTTTTCACTCAAAGAAATATGAAAATATATTAAAAAGTTGCGAGTAGTGATTGAGCCTATTTTTTTTTTTTTTGGATAACTCTCAATCTTATAGTATTCATAATTGTTTGAAATTGCTATAATTTTTTAAATTGATGCTGGTTAATTGTTTCAAAATCTGGTCATGTAGAGTTATACTAACTTTTTGGAATCATTAACTCTTGATCCAAAATAGTTTAACTAAACAACATTTACTTATAAATTTTAACACAATATCAACTATTCTAGAGATAATATAAGTCATAGTCCGGCCCCAGAACTTTTAATTATATTCCGTCTTTCTCCATCTTAGTAAAAATATGGCTAAAAAAACTTTAGAAATGAGTTATTCTTAACTCCAACAACCTTCAAGTTGTCTGCATTGAGTGTTTGGTTACTAGTGTGAATAAAAACAATTCTTGTTGCTACTTGATTCTTTGTAATAATAACGAAGTGATGTTGCATTTTTGTATGTATCTTTCAAGATACCCATAGTTTAGATACAACAAACACTGAAGTGATGATGGACCTTCTTAGTTGGTGATTGAAGGGCATGTAACCAAGGGCGGAAGGACACAGGGACAAGAGGGGTACATGCCCATGCTGAAAAAAAAAATTAAAATTTGTACATTTGTATATTTATGATTTTTTATTGGGTTGTTGGATTAGGCCCGCCCTCATGACCAAAAACCAAAAATATTGAACCCACTCTAATAAGTTTGAACCAACTAAATCTTGTGGGAAAAAATAATCGGTCACATTTTTCACTCAAAGAAATGTGAAAATATGTTAAAAAGTTGCGACTAGTGATTGAGTCTTTTTTTTTTTTGATAACTCTCAATCTTATATTATTCATAATTGTTTGAAATTGCTATAATTTTTTAAAATTGATGCAAACTTAGCCTGAATTGATTACTATTAACTTAATTAATTATATAGAGAAAGACATTTTCAATAACATTATTAATTTGAACATGGTTGTAATTAGCCTCTTTTTATTGAGTATTATTTGCATAGACTACGTATATTGATGTTTGACCCTTTTGTATTTAATGAATCTTTAAATATGCAACACGATGTAAAAAAAGACATATACCATAATACTTTTATTGATTGGAGAAAAAAATTAAATTTTGCTGGTTAAGTGTGCCCATCAAAAAATATATATGTCTATCTCCGCCCCTCGATCAGATCATAATCCTGCCAACATCAACACAAATGTCAATTCTCATCAGTATGCCATTGAATGGTAGGAATACTCATAAAAAGAGCTCTAAAATAATGTATTACTTACACTATTCCTAACTATCAAAACGTCAAATTTCTTTGAATCCTAGTGTGACTTAGACCTTGGAAGGTGCATGATGCTTCTTTAGTCTCCGACTTTATTTTAGATGATACTAGAATTTGACATCAACAATAACAATCAGCATTTTAAAGATGAGATTCTCATTGTCAAACCAAAATTACTCTCATCATAGCCTGCGTAGTGGTGAGGCATTGTAGGGTTGAGGTGGATTTGAGGCCCAATCATAAAGGATGAGAGAGAGAGAGTAGTAGTAGTAGAAACGTTTACTTCGGACAGAAGATAGGATTGGGACCTAATCTAAGCTTATAGGCTGGTTTCGCTTTCTCAAAGTTGAAAGAATATTCAACCACGTAAAGAAAACCATTGAAGAAACATGTGACTATCAGCCTTTGCCTTCATCCTTTTCCTCTCTCTCTCTCTGTGCCACAAACGCAGCTTCATGTAAAGTCTCTGTCATGATAAAGTATATGGGGCATCAAACAGTAGACACCAAGATATGCTGGGAAATGAAAAGGTTGCTGATGAAAAGTCTCTGTGCTAAATATTCAGCCACGATCTCCTTGTATAATTGCTTTGTCTTTATCAAGTCCTTTAATGCACTTCAAGAAACGAATGAAAAATGTGAATGTGAGTTTTTTAAACTATCATCTACTCTAAAACCTTAACTTATTAGATATTTATAGTTCAACACGCCTTCAACTAATTGCTCCTTGTATACTTGCTTTTTCTTTGTCAAGTCGATGCACTTCGAGGAGGAATGCGAATGTGAATGTGTGTTGAACTATAATCTATCCTAAGAGTTTAAGTTATTAGAGAGATTATAACTCGAGTATCTATATTTCAGTACATCTCCTCAAGACTACACTTTAAGCCTAGCACTTGGAATTTTTTTAATTATCAAGTGACGGCGAGATTTGAACACACAATATTTTTCTCTGATACCGCACTACTATCTATCTAAAAACTTAAATTATGAGAGATGTGTAACTTAAATATTTATATGTGTAAGAGTGTGAGAGCTGTAGAGATTACAAAGATCTTTAGGTATTGAGAAGTGCTTAGCTTTTGGTCGAATTTGTCATACACTATTGATGGTGGGTCTTGCACCGATCAAGAATGGAGGGGAAGACTATGTAACTTACATGCACCTTTTTAGTTGGTGCATACAATGTAACTTTCAATTGGCTTTAACAAATCTCAGAAATGACTGTCCACTTTGAGATAAAAGTGAGAAAACTATCTAAACACCTATTTCTTTGATAGTGGAACTTTTGCAAACATGGTCACAATGAATTTCAGAAAAGGAAAAAAACTCTTATCATTTTTTTTTTGTGTGTGTATAAATATATATTTGGGGGGGTGAAAAATAAAGTACTGATTTTTTTGGTCAGACCATCCGATATCTGGCAGTTACATTAGGCTCCGACTAATCCGGATTCGAGTCAGGTAGGACCACAAAGACGGCAAAGCCCTCCCTACCGAACGCAGCTGTGTTCTCAAGTTTCGAACCGAAGACCTTGGTTAAGCTAGAACAATCTTTTACCAATTGATCTAACGTTCGGTAGTAAAGTACTGTTTGATATACAAAATTTCTCTGTTTGTATAGTGTTTAAATGAAGGAAAGTGCAGGAAAAGGATGAAAAAAGCAACTTTCCATGCGTTTTGATTAGCTAGAAATTACGGTTTCTTGAGAAATTTTTTTTTTTTCGCAACACCCAAATTTCTTGCAACTAGCTGCTTTCATTTTCAGCAAATTATGTGGGGGAATTTTTTTTTTCATGGGAAACTTAACTTGTTTCCTATTTTGTCCACTTACCATGTTACCCATTTCAGAAAGAGAAGTGAGAAGAAATTATATATTTTGCTTACAACAAAATAAAAAGAATAAGATATTTTTGTTACAAATATTGCCTTTTATTTTTTAATCAATTGAACTAGAGTTGTACATGGGTCTTATTCATGGTATTGATCTAATGAATCTTATGAAGTCACATCATTATGTCAGCAAATTAAATCAAATTTTTAGATTCAATGAATATTACTCATTTACACCTGATCATATGTGTTTAAAACGTATTTAATAAGTTCGTGTCACATATATATAAATTGGGAAATACTATGTATCCCAAATCTTTAACCCAAATCTTCATCCCAAATGAAGGAAGACTATTGGATGAGTGGATCTCATTAATTTTTTAAATGGGCCCCACTGATCCAATGGTCTCCCTTAATTTGGGATAAAGATTTGAGTTGAAGATTTGGGATACATAACATTGCTCATATAAATTATGTTTAGTACTCATTTATATATATATTCTCCCCCTTAGAGAGAGAAGAGGTGTTGTGTTCTCCCTCTTGAGTTGTCTTTGGTTTGCTTTGCAATAAATGTAAATAACAGTTAGTGGGTTGATCGTTGGGGTTAAAAACTTAAGGTTCTGTTTGGTAACGTTTTTGTTTTTTGTTTTTTGTTTTTATTTTAATTTTTAGAGTAAACAAGAAAAAAAAACTCGTTTAGTAACTGATTTTTTTTTTTTCTGTCACCGCTTTATAAACGAGGGGCGATTTTCAAACTTTTTTGTTTTTGTCTTTCGTTTTTGAAAAATAAAAAACGAAAACATTATCAAACGGGGCTTAAATTATTGCCTTTTTATCCGTTGTGCCCAGATTGTAATTTCTAATCCTTGTGTATGTGTTAGATTGATATGACAAGCATAATTTAATACATACATTAATTTTCTATATTTTTCTAGCAAACTTTTCATTCCAACAAACAACGGAAATTTTAGCTGCTAGGGAGGCTGTCCGTTTTGCTGTGCAACGAGGTTGTGATGGAATTATCGTGATGAAGATGCTCATAGATGTCGATAATGAATTTGATCCCTTGGGCTCTGTTGTAGCGGATATTAGAAGTAGTCTACGTACCTTTCGCTATTATTCTGTATCTACAGTTAGAATAACAGGAAATAAAGTAACTCATAAGCTAGCTAGACAAGCTGTTAATGTTGATTGTGTGACTGTATGGGAGGAGGTGGCACCATCTTTCATTGTGCCCCTCCTCCTTTCATATTTTCTTAATTAATCAAAATCCTACCGTTTCTATCAAAAAAAAAAACACATACAAGAAAAAAATCAAAACTTGTCTATAATTGATTGTATCCTAAATTTCTCAGTACTTTTCTTTTAGGTGACAAAATTATGATCCTTGGTAATAAGTTATTTTTTGAAAAAGCAAAAATGTCATTTCGGGTTAAGAGTATTTTACCATTTCGTATCTAATTATGTTTTATAAACTTGCCAAAAAAGACCAAAGCAGCCTATAGGTCCTATATGTATTCTTTTAGAATCTAGGGGGGGGGGGTTAAGATATTAGGTAAAAGGGAGGTAATTTCTTTAGCAAAAATGTCAAAGTCGAGACATTTCACATTTGTTTCTCCCAAAAAAAAAATATTGTGTACGGGGTAGGGGACCAAGTCACAAATCAGTCAGTTATTGAAAAAAAAAAAGATGAAGGCCACTATATGAAATATTATGAATCAAAGGGGGCAATGTGTTAATTTGAAAGAATCTAGCCACGTAGGTTGAACAACATGAAAACAGATAGAGATAAAGAAAAGGGAAAAAACTTTACCCTCGTTTAGTTCGAACGTATCCCGCTTGAATTATTGATAAGGATAAACTATACAAAATAGTAATTACCTAATTCCAATCAAATTGGGATCAACAAACTCAATTGCAATTATATTGCAATTAGATCACTCAAACACCCACAGATACAACTCCAACAGATGCATGAGGTATGCAATTTTGGGTTTTTAAAAGCATTCAATAACTTCGAGTTTCTTACTGTCTTAAGCATTGGAAGATCGAACCCAGAGTTGCTCAGGTATCTGACTCCCTTATAAGGTGACCGTGGTCTAGCTTGGCCTGATGTGGGAAAAAAATAATGGTTCTAATGATGACATCACATGGCATTGATGATGTGGTGTTACCAATCAGTGATAGAATACCAAGTAGATTTAATGGACTCAATTATTTTACTAATTATCAATAATTACCTCTATCATGCTGGAATAGTGGGGTTCACCAGTCAATCCTATTTATTGTTTTATAATTGATTTGTGACACCACGTGACAATGATAACGTTGTGTCACTGTTACACTCAATATTTATGATTTTAACTTCAACAGAATTGATATAGGGTTGAATTCACTAACCAGCACTTGTAGACCACAACCTTGTGTCATTTTCTAATTAGTAATTTAGAATAGATTCCCTCTAATCTAAAATTGAAGATTATCCTTACTCTAAAGCAATATCTCTTGCCAAAGGATGTCTTTGCACCGGAAAAAGGGAGAAAAAACGGAAGATGTTTTATTGCTTTGTTGAATAATCTTGTAGTATCAATCCCATTTATTTCAATAATACCATGTCGTCAATGTTCTGGTTAATTTTTTCTTATTTTGCGGCAAAATAAAATCATTGGATATTAGTGGGACTTTTTAATTATACTTTTCTTATTTCTTTTTCAACTCTCTCTTTCTCTCTCAACAAAAGAAAAACAAAAAAGAACTCAATTTGGAGATACATGGGTGATGTTAGTTACCCAATAAATCCATTGACTGACCTCTCTGAAGAAGCTAATAGAACAGTAATAGGGACGAACTGTGAGTTTGAATCTTAACAATTTTTTGGAGTTAAATTATGAGAGATTTATCCCTCGTGAATACTCTAGTTTCGACGTAACTAGTCGGCCTTTAACCAGACCAAAAAAGAGATTAATCGAAGTGTGCGTAAACTGACCCGAATACCTTTTATTGTTAAACCAAAAAAAAAAGGTGAGAGAAACAGCCATGGTGGTAGACATCTTGGCTTTCACGAATGAAACTAGGTAGTGCAGTCTTTTTGACTTGAGATTTACCATTATGTGAAGCATTCACTCTTCTTTTTCAGAGAAGAAAGTTAATTTCCCTATCATGGTTACTTTCTAATAATAATCATCAATCATTCTCTATTTTGACAATCTACACTTTATGTCCGTAACCAATACGAAACAAAATACACAACCAGCTTTTATATCAAACACTTAGCTGGCAACCTCAACTTTCTTTCTTTTTTTTTCCCCTTGTGTGCAACTTTATCTAAGGATGTAAAGCTGCAAGGGCTTTCTTCGCATGCTTGAGCAAAGATTGATACGAATACGGCTCTTGCAGCTAGAGGGTCTTGCGCGAAAGCTACTTGACGCAATGCGACCTCAGTTCGGTTGTTGAACTTCCGCCAGTGCACTCGCATTCGATCGAGAGCCGGATACAGGGACGGATCGGAAAATTATATTCAATAATAATGTTGTTGGTGTCTAATTTAGATTAATTAAATTAATAGTAAACTTCATTTGATAGTAAGACTCAGTCCGTTGTTAATCCAAATGTCATAATGTATCAATTCCTTTGATATTAATGAAATTTGATGGGGTTAAATTATCCTTTGATCCCTTCAGCTACGACCATTTTTTTTCCACATTCCCCTCTCACTTAGTATGTTTTTTATAAACCTTCAACTATCTTATTTGTTTCACTTTATACCAATAATTAATGTGCGTTACAAATTTAATGTAAATTTATTTCATTTTATATCATGAATTGTGTGCTTTGATTCAGTTTGCCTCAGATAGTCGACAATTTCCATCCAAATAATAACGAACTTTTGCATTTGGGGCGATGTAAAATCAATTCAAGTAATTAAGGGGGAAACATGAAAAATTCAATAGTTTAACGGGTAAAGTAAAATTGAGTCCATAGTGAGGGGTTAAAAGTGTGGTTTTCCCCAATGCTGAAACCTTACTTTTAATGTCATATTCCAATATGTAACACGAGGGAAAAATGTCACCCCATAAACTTAGATGTCAAGACTCTTTCAAACCCTAAGCAAGATCTGTGAAAGATTTCGATTGAAGATTTTGCATTTTGACTTTTCTTACATTGATTTGAGAACATTATTTAAAGAATATCATGCCTAGTATAACGACAAGTGCTCATTCGTCTAGGTGATGTGTGTCTGGTTTGAATTTGAGAATCAATCTTTTAAAAATGAGTTTATGGTTGCCTAATATGTACCTATCATATAACTTTCTCTCCAAAATGGGATAAAATTACCTAGCACTTATCTCTCCCAAACCTTTGTTATTGGCTGTATATAACCTTTTTAATTTGAAAACCTTGATTTCACATGTGAATATAAGATTTTATAAACATCCTGAGGTAGCTCAAGTAGTAACAGGGACGAGTTATAAACCCAAATGTCTTAATTTCAAATCTTAACAACCTCTCAAGACTAGGTCATGAGAGATTTATCTCTCATAAATATCATAGTCCTAGCGTGGATGACATGCATTTGATCGGACCGGAGAGGATATTAGTCGAAGTACGCGTAAATTAGTCGGGACATCTATGACCATTGAATAATATATATATATAAATGATGGAAACAAGTCTTTTTCGAAAAATCCATGTGTTAGGTATAGATTGGTTAGGTTTAGATTAAATGAGCAATTCTGAAGAGTGAGGAGTATACTAGTTGAAAGTTAAACCTAAATGTAGTGGTGGGCGTATTCACTTTCATGAAAGCAATGCAATCTAGATATCTTCAAAATGGATTCTTTTCAAAATTCAGATTTTATTTGTTGGTTTCAACTTTCTGGTGAAAGGGAATTGTGCATTTTCTCTATGTTTGGTCTTTTGCAATGATCAAACCCACTAACCTTATTGTTGTAGTCACCGATACGTAAATGATTCGTTTGACAAATATCTCAATTATTTGAGGTTGGCTACAAAAACCTCTCCGCGGGTGGACTCTTCCCGACTACTTGCCTCATGTGGTATAGTATTTAAGCCACCAGGTGGATTAGGAAACTACTCAACTTTTTTTTTTTGTGTGAGCATTAGGTAATAAAATAGAGAGAATATCTCTACTTTAATGAAGAAAAATCTCAACGATACGTTCTTTTGTGATGTAAACTCTGAACACGTGTAGTTACCCGTAAATTAAAATAATTTTGACATATGAATTGTCAAAGGTGACCGGTGTAACATCTACTTGAAAACTACCCCCATTGCCAGATATTTGCAGCAATACAAAATTGATGGCAAAATCTAGTTTTGACCACAACTCCTCTTATGGCAGACCTAATTTTGACTGGAAAGCTAGCTTACAAACCTATATTACTGACTATGACCAAATAAGATGCGATTAATACGACGAGGTTTTATGTTCGAAGTTCATAAAAGATGTCTAGTTGATTCAATACACTTGATTTATAGATAATAAAATGTATCTTGAATTTGTGTACTAACCGTAAAAATTTGAGAATATATTATTAGAATGATTCTTTGAAGTCATTAAAAATAATCATTATAAAACCATTGATTACAAATTGAGGTAGCCATCAGAACTGGTTTCTTTGGTGGCTTGACTTGACCATGAAAATTAGAGCAAAGTCTACAAGAGAGAATCTGAGTTTAAAGAAGCCACCCAATAGGATCTGGCTCTGGCCCATACCACTTTACTCTGTAGTGACTACACCTCTGAGAGTGGGACATGTGTCTCATTTCCAACCCATTTATGCCAAGTGGGACTTGGTGTATCTCTGCCAGAATTCAACTTTTGGATTTGAAGCCTTTAGGAAGGGGACAGTATCTCAAGTTCCATGCTGTGGCTACAGAAGTTCTATGGGGGAATCAATAGGAGGACCCAATTGAGATATCCCAAGTTATAAGGGTTGGCTTACTTTACTATCCAACTTTAGGTAGGTTTGTTGGCAAGGTTTCATCACCATTTTGACAAGTGTCTAATTTGCGGTTTTTATCCTTGAATGCAGAGAGATTATTTTCATGATTTGCATCTGTGATACCTAGATTAGAATTGAGTAATCTTAACGTTACGCCAAGATCTGTCCTTAAATTTCTACATTCTGATTATTCCATGTGAATTTCGATAACTAATTATGTAGTTACTACACCTTTGAAAGTGGGAAATATGTCTCATTTACAACTGATTTCTGCTAAGTGGGAATCAGTGTTTCTATGCCAGACATCAACTTTTGCATTTTGAGCTTTTAAGGAAGGGGACAGTATCTCAAGCTCCATGTTGTGGATTCAGAAGTTCAACAGGGGAATCAATGGGAAGGCCCAATTAAGATCTTCCAAAGTGAAAGTGTTGGCTTGCTTGACTATCCAACTCTAAGCTTGCCGACAGACTAGTGTACGAGACTCGAGACTCTCAATACTGTGAGGTTTGAGGAATGTTAAATCTGCGTAATATTACTTGTATGCAAAGTAATTAGATTCAAACACATGACGTCTAAAATAAAATGCATTACTCTTATCATTTTGCCAAGGCTCGCCCTGAAATTGATGCAAATTTATACATGATTCAGAATTTTTGATTGAAATTAAAATAATGGATTTCGACTCAAAATAACCACCAGATGATAATCGAGTGGCCAAATTTTGGAAACCTCTATGCTAGAAGTTCGAGGCCTTCTTAATCGTATGAATTGAGGTGTTCAAATTTGGACCAATGAATTTTCATCCGTGGTAGTTTTGGGACCACAATTGATTCTCCGAAATTTGTCTCAGTTTGAACTTATTCCATTCGAGGTTAGCAGTTGGCTTAATGACCATCGTCTTCGTTGTTGGACCTTAAAGCCGTGGATTCGAACCTTGTCATTCCCTCACTGTACTCTCTAAACCAAAAAAAAAAATCATTCCATGTAATTGTACATGATTATACCCATCAGGCTACGAACCCAAATATAAATAATTATAAATTATTTGTGTGAAGATTGACTTAAATTTAATATCACACGACTCCATTATTTAAATACTCGACACGACATAATCCATGGAACGCAGGACTCATGGTGGAGAGATTACACCATGTCATGGTTGCAATTATTAAATAACATACCATCCGTAAAGTCCATAAAGCTTAGCCACACTACTGTTTGGGCTAAACCCACAATTCAGGCCACAGTGCTGAAAGGACTAAGCCCACAATTACAGGCCCATCAATTACATGGAGAGTCCACTATGACCCCAAATTTCATACATGTTTTCCTATAAAGCCCAACATAGTGGGTAATGAAACAAATTTAGTGGGTCGGATCCAATTATCCCATCTTCAGCTCCAAGCCCAAGGTCTTGGTTTTGATGGACTAGATTAGTCCCTTTGCACGGCGATGGACTAGATTAGTCCGATGATAACTTAGTACATTAATTACACTGGAGATGTTCAAAGTATGAGATTTCTCGCATTTTGGTCTTTAATATTACAATTACATTATTTTAGTCCTCAAAATATTAAATATATTTTTATGTAATCTCTCAAACAGACAATGTTCAGATTGCTAACAATTTTTTTATTATAAACTTGTCACGTAATACTTAAATATGAATAAAAATAATATTCAATTAACTAATTAAAACTAGTAGTTTATAGCACAATTTATAGGAATCCTTAAACCCCGAAACTTTTTCAAAATGGACTTAAATTTCTAGTCTTAAAAAAAAAAAAAAACTTATTTCTAATAGAAATAGGAAAGTCGTATAGAAAAGTTGTCAAAACTATCAAAAACACATGTCGAATATTATTTAGGAAAGTCGACATGTATTAGGCAACTAATAGTCTAGAATATTCTTTTAAATCATGGACCCGACCCAGATCAAATGGCACAGGACCATTTTTATTTTGCCACCTTCCTGTGTTTTGAATTATCCGATCAAATGTGCAACCTGTTCTACATCATGAGAAGACATGGAACTAGGTATGTGAATCTTTCATTTGCAATGGGCCTAAGCTTTGTGTGCTTATAGATGGGGTGATAACAATCGTGTCGTGTGAAACGTGTTCGTGTCATGTTATTTACGAATTTGTGTTAAGCACTAATTAACTCTAATCTAACTCATTTAACTAATCATATCATGTCGATCAAACAAGTTTATTCAAGTGTTGTGTTCATATTAATCCATATAATTCGTAAATAAAAAATTTAACTCAAAGATTTCAATTTAAAATGTTTTTATCACTTAATTGAACTCAGGCTCCTACTATTTTTCTATAAATTAAAAATTAACTAAATAGATATAATAATAAAAATGAATAAAAATATCTTTTTTTTGTACAAGAATTGTGCAAATAGTTGATAAAAAATAACAAAACATTGTCATCGTATATAAATAGATCCGCACTTATTAATGGTGGATAATATGCTAAGAAAGAAAATAGAAGAAAGTTGTAAATTCAAACGTCTTGAGTTCGAATCTTGACAATCTCATTGGGTCAAGCCATGAACGATTTATTCATCGTAAATTTCTTAATTCTGACATAGATGGTCTGCCTTTGATAAGATCGAAAACGAGATTAGTCAACGTATATCCCAAATTAAGCATGAAATCTGTGGATGCATATCCGTCATAAGTCATATCGGGTATGTAATTATTCCTATTAGGAATCTTATTTTTATTATCTTGCTGTCCCTTGAGAGGAGTGGAAAAGTTGCTTATTGATCCGAGTATTTGCTTTTGCTGCTTGAAGGATAATTTGGCAATCAAACAATCTATTTTTCATACAACACAAGAAAATAGATTAAAATCTATCTCATCTCATATCATTTTGGATACAAATTGATTCTAGCATTAGTCTTACTTATGCACTCAAAACCAACTTAACTATAACAAATTATTCCTACGGCCTGATCTAGAGACGCCAAGACGATCCCAATTTGGCAATAAGCAGTCTGAATCCAAGCTGAGATCCTTGGAAATCCTCTTTGATTTTACAGGACTTTGATGACCCTTCAAGCATGGAGATTTCTGAGAGAAACCGCCACTCGGGTAGCCAATCTTACTGCTGCAAGTCAACTCACTGTTAATGGAGGATATAGGAGAGAGCTTATGCTTATAAGGAGAATTGATTCCCGAGCAAGAATCGATACTAATTGGTCCTCCTTGCCTTGGTGAACTCAATGATCTGGCTTTGGCCTTGGCAGATTCAGTGGCAGCCATGTAAGTTGGAATAGGAGAAGATCCTGTGTTCGTATTGTCGTCCCCAAAGGAACACTGTTTCCTGTGATGAAATGATCTTCTGGGAATTTGTTTTGGAGAATCCATTACTGCCATTTGATATTGTTTCTGAATGTTTCTCAGTTTTAATTGTCTTCCTCCAAATTCCTCTCTGGTTCTGGCATTTGAAGGGAAAACTGTGCCCAAGTTTTCCATGTCTTCTTTCTTGGTGAACTGGCTTTCCACCCATTGTTCTAGCCAGTTTTTCCATTTTTCATCTACTTTGGTCTGTTCTGATTCTGTTGATCTCTGCAAAAAAATTACCTCCCAAGATGACAAATTTTAGTGGGAAAATATTGAAGATATAAATGATGGAACATAGAAAAAAAATCGTAAGAAATCGAGTCTAAGAAACTTACCCGATGTCTAATTAAGTACTCATTAATCCTCTCTCTCTTGAGAAAAGCCTCTCTCTTGCTTAAAAACAGAGCATTTGCTTCTTCCTTTGAGAGAGTGCTATCATCCCACCTTCTCTGACTGTTTGAATCAATCTGTGAATACAAATATTTTCACCAAAAATTTATTTGAACGATAAATAAAGAACACCATATTCATTGCTTGGAGAATGACATTGGACTCGTTCATTACCAAACGGCACACCCCTGTAGGTCTAGTGACCCACTCCCTTATATCTCAACAATTGGCTCTCGAACAAAGCTTATAATGGATGACTATCACTACTCTCTTAGATGACACAAGGAACCGAGTCCACATGGTGACTTGGGCCATGATTTTGATACCACTTACTAGGCTTGGGTTTTTAGCCCAAAAGGCACCCCACACCTTATAGGTGAAATGACACCCTCTCTTATATGGCCTAGGACCCCTCATCACCCACGGATGTGGGTGTCGTTCGACACTTCACATGATGAAATGACAGATAACCAAGTTTAGTGCACCTACCTTTATGTCCTTGTCTCTGAAATCCGGCAATTCTTTGTTTTCATGGCAATGCAAATTGTCCTCCACATTTTGAAATCTTCTTGCACAGACCTGTGACTGGATGTTAACAATGGACTGCAAGCACTTGAGAGTAGAGATAGCTTGGCGTCTAACGGCTCGCCCTCGTATAATAGCTTGAAGCCTTACCAGTCCCTTCAATGCCCTCAAAGCTTTTCTTGCCTGCACCATACCCTCTTTTATCTCGTGCCATTGATTTAAGAAACTAAGAGTTAAAACTTACAGTTTGTGCTATGTGCGACGATAAGAATTTTTTTACAGAAATAATCACGTGATACCTTTTGAAAAAATGACATATGGTCTCTGTCTAAAACTTAACGGGTTGTACATTCTAGGATCATTTAAACACGAATTGAATATTTTAAAGAATAAATTAACAAAAATTGATATATTGAAGACTAAATTGACAAAATAAATGTACTTTAGGGGCTAAAAGTGATATTAACCCTTTTTTATTTATTTTTATTTCGACTTACCTTTACTCCGTTTATAAATTATTGTAAGCAACAATTATCAAAGGAAAAGGTGAAATTTATACGAAATGCACAAGTCTTTAAAGAACTTACAAGATAACCCCGATAGGCGGATTGAATTTTGATCGCAGCTAGATCTCGGATCACTCTCTCACATTGATGACTCAGTAGAGAAGCATTTCCTTGAAGATCAATGACACAGAATTGTTGCTGTTCTTGTTCACATTGATTGAAATGACAAACAACTTCAGAAGCAATCTGAGCAGTGCCCTGCTTTTCCTCTGCTTCTCTTACTGCTTTTTCTCTTGATGGCGACGGGGGTGGAGATGGCGGTGCCAGTGATGATGATGATGATGGTGGGGCGGAATTGGAAAGTGGCGCGGATTTAATGATCTTGAGCTTTCGGAACACCCATCTCCTTCTTTTATCCTTATGATGATAGATTGCAAATAAGTATAGATAAAACAGTAAAACTGATCAAAGCAGCTAAAAATGTCACCTTTAGTGATTTTGAATGTGTGTCTGAGAGGAAGAACCTCTTAAGTAGATTGAATAAGCACTTCTTCCTTGCCATTGAGGAAAATTTGTTACTTTCACATACTCCTAAGCAAAGCTCAATGATTGAATAAGCACTTCTTCTGCTGTGATTCTTTTGAGTACTGCAAAGAAAATGTTTCCAGGGAAATTAAAACAGGTCACTGCGAGGGGGGAAAGAAAATATATACCTAGAAAATTCAAGTGAGAGAGCAATTTTGTAAGAACAAACCAGAAAGGATATGTTTTCAAATCCATTTACACACCAGAACTTGGAACAGTAAATGAATTTGCTAAGTAAATTAAAGATGAAAGAAAATTCCTCACCCTGTGGTCTAAACCTCATAATGTTGTGGAATAGAGAGGCAATAATAAGTGCATCAAACAAGCTTATTGGAAATTGAGTACTATTTTTATGGATATCAGAAAGATCAGTCTTTTCAGAGAACCTTTGTTTGGAATATCAAAGGCCAAAGTGCACTTTGACCCCTTTAACTATGGCTCTGATCTCACTTTACTCCTTCAACTATTGTGTTTCTCATATTACTTTTTTTAACTACTTGAATTGATTCAAGTCGATCTAAAACCAAATGCCCGCCATGTTTTGGAAAGAATTGTCAAAATGTGTAATAAAATACACGTTAGCAATGTCTCCGATTAGGGGGTCATGTGAAACTAATAATCATAGATGGAATGTAACATGAGAACCAGAGTGAGCAATTTGAAACTAATAATCTCAAAAGGTGGCTCAACTGGTAGTAAGAGCTGTAAACTCAAATGTCTCAAGTTTGAATTTTAACAACTTCTTGAGGTCATGCCGTGAAAGATTTATCTCTTGTGAATACCTCAATTCCGACGTGGATGACTGTCTTTGACCAGACTAAGGATAGAATTAATCGAGGTGCGTGTAAGCTGACCCCGACACTCTCGATCGTTGAACCACAAAAAAAAAAACTAATAACTAGAGTTGGAAGCGCAATGCAAGAAGCATAGTTGAGAGGGCTGTGTGAGATAGAAGACGTAGTTAAGGGGATCAAAATATAATTTTATTTTTAAAAAGCAAATTCTTTACAAATAACTGGAACCACCAAAACTTAATTTTTTTTCTTTTGGGTTCATCAACTGCTAATAATCTAAGTGGGTATCTTCTTTCTTCTGTTCAATAATTCATATTTCATGATCACTTTCATCTGTTCAACAAGTGGTCCATAGACCAAACATTCTTGGAGGGAAACTTGCTATGAATGATGAGAATCTTTTGTGCTGTATGGGGACCTCTACACTTCTCCAATGTTATCTCAACTAAAGGTAGCATGCACGTTCATATGTTTGCTGGAAATTCTGATGTAAAACATTAGATCAGCTTTTACACAGACCAAACAACATGCAATGGCAACCCATCATGGTTGATGGGATATCGTTTCCCTTCATGCCAAGTGGCATCCGACGATCAAAATCCTCCATTGGCAGGTCCCTGGACTTGGATCCCGTGTACTATACTTTTTCAGTTTTCCATAACAAGAAAATCATAGGGGTTGGAGACATTTATACAGGGAAGCACACTTTACTAATGAGAGAAATTGAGCAAAGCATACTAGAAGAGATTTAGAATCCGACAATACGACATCATAAATAAGCATGTAAGAAATTGGGTTGTTATGATTATCACTAACTAGACTGATGCTACATTGTTCGCCTAGATTTTGCTCTTCCGCTAGTGTTACTTTGGGTGTTA
>CM042189.1:7825769-7851948 GCA_023539305.1 Ilex asprella
CATACCTGAACAAGAAGAAGAAGAAGCAGATGCAGAAGATATAGAATGTTCTAAATGGGTTCGTGGAGTAGTGATCTTCGCCGGAGGAGTGGTCTTCGTCGGAGTTAGCTACCTGCGCCTGAGTGGATTTCGTTGTACGAGTGGAGAGGGTAGCTGAGATATTTGGGTTGATTGGGAAAGGGGATTTCAGATTTGGGTAACTGGGATTTGGGATTTGGGATTTTCGTTTTTGCGAAATCCTTCGCCGGACTGTTCTTCTTCGCCGGACTGCAAGACGTCTTCGCCGGACTGTTCTTCTTCGCCGGACTGCTCTTCGATGGTTGGAGTGGAGAGAGTGATTGAGAAGGGGATTCTGATTTGGGTAACTAAGAAGTAAAAGACATTTTGATAATTAGGGATTTTCTAATTTGGGAAAGGCACATGGGAAACGAATAAATCGTCATTTGCAATGACGTTTTTAAAAACGTCATTATAAATGACGTTTTCTACCCCTTTAATTATGTTAACGTGCCGTTAGCTGCCGTCAATAATATTCATGTTAAAAACGTCATTATAAATGACGTCTTTAAAAACGTCATTCCAAATGACGTTTTTAGGAAAAAAAATTAAACTTCAAATCGTCATTGCAAATGACGTTTTTAAGGGTGAAGGCGTCATTCCAAATGACGTTTTCAAAAAAAGACTGGATTTGAGAATTATGTTTAAAAGTGACTGGTTTTGGGAAATAAGTTTGGAGAGAGAATGGGTTTGGGGAAAACCTCCCAATTTGTATCTGGATGGTAATTTATCATCGGTTAAGATTCAGAAAAAGTGTAGGGAGATTTACATTAGGCACCCCAAAAGGTTTTAAATTCGCAATTCATACCCTAAAAGATTAGAACTTTCATATTGCATACAAATATTTCACAGTGGGAGTAACATCCACCCAGTACTACGACTGCTGGAAAGTTAACAACAGTGGAAGGGGAAAAACCGAGAAAAATAGCAGCAACGAAGAATGAGCAGAAGCGGCAACAGGAAGATGACGACCGAAAACGACGAGGTTTCAGAGCTGCTGCGAGCTGCGGAGGATGAAATGCTCCTCAAGCTCAGCGTCGATTCCCACATGTCGCGTGGTTCTTCGAGTCATATAATCGACCCGGATCTCGATCGTCGCTTCCAAGCCCTCAGATCCAAGCCAAAACTATCGAAGATCAAGCCATCAACAAGTCCACCAGCAGTTCCTCTACGAAACCCACCACCAGAATTGCCGACAGGTTCGATGAGAGAGAGTGGTGATCATGGGGAGACGAAGGTTGATGATGATGATCTGGTTGCTAGATTTTCTGCTCTCAAGGGCTCGATTCCTTCTTATTCATCATCTTCTGTCGCTTTCAACGATAGTCAGCGGCCATCGAAAGGTGAGGAGAAGGAGGAGGAGAACAGTGATACGGATGAGGTTGAGAAGGTGATTCAGTGGGCTATTGATGCTGCTCGACTTGATCCTTCTCCTACTTCCGATAATTCTGATAATGATGATAGCGATGATGATGATGATACTGATGACGACGACGACGACGACGATGATCGGGTGGTAGATGGGAAAAAGAAGGGTCAACGGAAATGATTTGTAATGCGATTACCTAAAATCAACAGGCAAATCTGCAATTAACTGGTACATAATTTTGGGTATTTGTTATTATTGTTAAAATTTTATTGTCATTCATGATTGAGAATCAGTCTAGTTCATGTGATCATCAGGCTTGGATTTTGATCTTTTGTTCATGATCTAATGAATCTGATTTATTTATTTTTAATTTTGAAAAGTAATGTTTGTCCAGGTATTTGGTGATTGGTATGCTTTGGGGGTTGAAACTGTTATTGATTGTATTTGGCAGGGTCTTAGCAAGTGGCCTTTTGCTTAATAGAAGAAGAAACTATGTATGTTAGTGAGCACAATCATGGGATGAAGCTTAGGAAACCAATAGGCATTTCTCAATGTTTAAATTGATTGTGGTATATGTCAAGAATCTACCTCTACCTGGGTTTCCTCTCCCCCTAACCTGGAGATTTATAAATATGAAGATAAACTGAATGTATGCCTGTGTAGCATCTGGGTATTGAAGTTTGATGAATTTCTCCTGACTAATTACGAAGTGCCAACTGGAATTGTAAGGCTGGTTTGCGAGGTGATTCTTATTATTGTTGACTAAATTGATTGAAATTGCTGTGGACATGATTAGAGATTGGCACATTTTCATTCCAAACTGCAATGGAAATCTTATATTTATCTTGGCTTTTATCTGTTTTTTATGTCAAGTGATTTGTTTGGTGTTCACGGAGAACATCGCTAATGTTTGAGTATCATAGCACCAGAGAAACAAAATAATGGGGAAAACTGTGAGGATAGTAAGACATAGAGTGCTTAGAGATCTCTGGCGAGCCAGTGAACTTGGATTCCCAACTACCAAGTGTAGTTTGGAAACCTGAAATGTAATAGCAGGAATACAGTAAGTTGCTGTCACCATATCTTGCTGTATAAAAGGCTGGTTTTTAGGTTGACAACCGTCGTCTGAAATGTGGCTGAGAGATGCAAAGAGGAAGCAGCGAAGTTTATGAATGGGTGCTTGCCAATGGTGCAAGGGGTTCACGTTTACATCAATGGAACTCCATCCTGTTTTCCCTGTGGTAGACGTTGATCAAGTGAAGTAACTTGTATTTGTGTGGTTGTTGTGTGAGGGCAATTTCTCTGATGCCCTCAGACTATGCTACTCCACATTATACGCTATATCTATGATTGAGTACTAGTTCTTGGTTTCTTGGCTGTGAGCCTGCGACATATGGGATATTAGAAAGGGCTTAGTATGGATGATGGACTCTGATCTTTGTTCCCGGAGATCAATTTCACTTCCCTGCCTATTGTCCCTTTGAAGACATTCTCTTTTCCATTCATACTTCGAAGTTCTGCAACTCTTAAAATTATGATATTGGCCACCGATTATATGATTTTATACATTTGCCAGCTACTCATGATTGGACTTGGGTCTCGTCCTCAACCAGAGAGAGTCGGCCATGGCTGCCAAGATATTGCCATGTTCTTGAAAATCTTCAGCGAGGACAGCGCTGCAGAACAAGCCTGTGGTGAAGGGAAACTCCGTAAATTTCAAAAGATTTTCCGCTGGAAGTGCCAATTTGGACAGCTGATGGCCTGTAAGAAATTTGGCGTGTGGGGTGTTTAGAGGTTACATGATCAATCATGGTCGTCCACTTTGGAGTCAATTTCCATATTTGGTGTAGGTGATGGTGTTCTACATTTGGTTATGGCAGCGGTTATATATTTTTTGTGCCAGGTGTCCACCATTTATGGGATGGGATGTTTGTTTCTTCAAGGTAGGGATAGGGGTGGTGGTGGGATTGGAGTTGGAGATGGGCACTATATGAAGTTTTGAAGGGGTGTCGAGGGGTGGGGGAGGTGCAGCCTATGTGTTGGGATGGGAGGAAGGGATGGTTTCATAGAGATAATTAAGCTATAAATTTCGAAAGGCATACGTGGATAACATGCTTTTGATTAGTCCGGAAAGAGGATTAGTCGAAGTACACATAAGTTGGATTGAATACCTCTAACCGATGAACCAAAAAAAAACTAAAGGAGGGTGTAGCTCTAACAATGGAATGAAATAGTAAGATAATTTATACTCTTCTGAAAAGAAAAAAAAAAGATTATTTCTGTAATGATTTACATTTTGTTTTTAAATTCTTTCAAATATTTGAAGTTGAAGAAAATTATCCCTAACTGTCCCCAAGTATAGATTTTTTTTATTATTATTTTATAATAACCCTTAAATGTATATTTGAGGACGGACTTAGCTTCTCTCATTCCTCTGGTTTCTTTTATAATCATTGATGATTTCCTTTCATGTCACGGGAGGGCAATTACCTAATAGAAGCTAGTAAGTTAATTTTGGATTAATTAAAGTTTCGAAACGGTAAAATCTGAAATAGAGAGGATCCAATCTTCTCCCCCCACTCTATCGGATAATGGGATGGGATCACTTGCCACGACTCTTTAGAGCAACTCCAATGGGTGGCATATGGGGTGGCAAATCTATAACCGTCAAAATGTCACTCCAAAATAAAAAAAAAATCACTCTAAAGGGGGTGGCATATGGGGTGGCAAAATGGCAACTATGGACTGGGGGTGGTAAATTTGGCACCCCATGGAGAGAGAAATTGGAAGTTACAAAAAACGGTTGGAATGGAAAAGGGGAAGGAAAAATGATGCTTTGTGTCCCAATTTTTTTTTCATATTACATATTACACCATTAATTTTTTTTGTATTGTCATATTATACCATTAATTTTTTTGTATTGTTATATTACACCATTAATTTTTTTATATTGCTATTATTTAAGAAATATTATGTATTAAATATACAACTTGAAATTAAAATTGAAATTCAAATATAACTTAAAATTGAAATTGGAATTGAAAATATTAAAATATTAGAATGGCACCCCATTTTGGCACCTACCATTGGAGCAGATTGTGTTTTCAGGGGTGTCAAAACACTATTTAAGGTTGTAAAATAGCATTTGGTACCCCATTTTTGGCTACTCCCCTTGGAGTTGCTCTTTAGATTGCAAATAGGGATTCAAATTCGTCTATTACCTCTTTCCTTCGATTCCCTTCAATATGAGTAACATGTATAAGATTTTAAATTTCAATGGATAAAATTTTTCACTTGTAAGAAAATTCCTTAAAAATGGTTAACAATTTACCAACAACAAAATGAATGATAAAATATTTTATCTAAAAACACTATATTACGTATAAAATCTCAACACACACAACGATAAGACATTTCAATAATTTAACACCTAGTAATTAGATTGACTTTAAATTTTTTTTTTTTTTTGGAAAATTACATGCACCCATTAAGGTTATTCAACCTTTTTTACTACCAATTGTACTTATCTCAAAAAAGAGAAATTTTTAGCCAAATTTTATAAAAAAGCAGACTTGAAGGCTTACAAAAAAGCAAGAGGTCATTGCCTTTTATAGGCAACTCAACCCTTCCTATCTCCCCTCATTTGTCAATGTGAGACAAAAATAAAAGGTATTGGTTTGCATTTGTCTTTCAAGTGCTCCTCATCGCCCTTCTTTTATCTTTGAACTACTACTTTATTTATTTATTTATTTTTATATTTATTTCTTTACTTCTTTTTTTCTTGCTAATTTTTTAAAATAATTATTAATTTATTATTATGTTAATTTTATTTAAACGGGTAAACGTGTGATACGGTTTAACATGTTTCACCTGAACACGATCCGTTAATTAAACGTGTTTGACGTGTCAACACGTTTATCACCTATACTCGCTTAATTCGTGTCGGTTAATCGTGTCGTATCAAAATTTGAACCTAATTGAGGGATGCATAAGAGCATCTCCAACCATGATTCAAATTTGAACTCAAATTTGAATAAAAAACTTAATTTGATATAGAATACTCCAATGGCTAAACTCAAATATCTACTTAAATCTTTTAATTTTTTTTTTATTATCCCAAAACTCATTTTTTGTGTTATTCAAATCATGATATTTGATAAAAAAAAATGAAAACTTTCATATCTCTCCACAAATGGATAATTCAAAAAAAAAAATGAATATATATACAACACTACATGGGAATACAGAAACCACCATAGAATTCTAAGATTGTTCTAATCATTTATCATATTTTATAATAAAAAAATCAAACTATTTTGATATGAGTCTGGTATGAAGAACACAAAAATACAAGATTGAAGACATAAAATGACGAATTTCTAAATTTGTGGGTAGTGAAGATTTGAAATTTAGGAAAAATGAGTGGCCTGAGATTGTACTATTGATAGTGTTGAACTCAAAAAAATCAAAGAAAAATTTGATAGATAGGCTTAGGGTTTATATAGTATGAAAGATAGATGAAATTAGAGTTTTGAAAAATACAAGAAATTAAGAAAATAGAAAATGATAAGAAAAAAACTTGCTTATATGCCTTCAAATCATTTGTAAAAGTTTCAATGGTTGTCGGCAATAAAAATAATGTAGTAGAAAGAGACAAAAAGAGGTAGAAAACAAGTCGTCGAAGAATTCTTTTTATTTTGGATAGGTTAAAAAATTACAGCTAAAAATTTGATATAAAATTTGAATCTGCTTTAATTTAGGTCTAAAATAAATTTTGTCTTGATTTAATATATATTTGAGTCGAAAATTTTTTTTGAACAATTTTCACTTAAATATAAATTTGAGTTTACATTTAGGTGAGGGTCGGAGATGATAAGGCCGAGACCGGTGGATCACTGAAAATCATAAATAAGATATTTTTGGGCATTTTTGCCCTAATTCCGCAAAACGCCGATCGACTCTCAGCCAGTCACTCGGCTCTCTCCGTCTCTCGAATGATCATCTCAGGGCAGTCACCACCACGGCATCACAATCGTCAGATTCTCTTAAGCTCTGAACTTGGAACACCAAAGTTTCTATCTCTGCTATATCTCTAGTGTCGGCTCTCTCCTCATCTCGTGCTCTGACATTATCATCGCAGGTTTGAGATAATCTCTTTCACTCTTCTCCATTTCTCTGACCGCTGCCGTTCACCACATCGGAAGGCAGCTGATAAATTTTAGATTACTTCTCGGATTTCAATGCCACCATCTTAGATTACAGTCAAATCTTTGTCTTAGGAATACTCGCAAATCGTTAGCACTTAGCACCGAACCCCGATTCTTCCGGAAATTAGAAACTGCACTAATGAAGTTCATTTTAAAACACAGAGGTTATGGATCTTGAGACGAAGCTATATATTGCTGGATGTTGGAGATGCTCCCGTTTACTTAATTTTTCTTGTAATTGATATTACAATTGGTTAGGAATCCTAACCCAGATGGATTCTAAATTTCTATTAGTTCTAGGAGACTAGGATTATGTTATTAGTAGAACGAATGTTGTTTTAGAGTCTTTCTTTTAAAACAGGTGGTACCCGTAGCTTTCTTGTTTTTTTTAAGAAGGTTTCTTTGTAATTTGTATTGTTTGGAAATTGGATAGATGTTTGATTATTTTTGCATTTTGATTTGATTTAATGTACATTAAACACGTTATTTTAATTTTTTAGCATTTTTTTGTCAGAATATCTTTAGCTTATTTATTGTCATTGATATATATATTTTTTTATTGTATTACCAATCCGACCAGGTTGAACTAGTGACCCACTAGTCTGATCCCTTTCGTGAGTTGATGTTTGGGCCGGGTTTAAAAACTATGCTAAATTCACAAATCAGACATTGTCCCAGTCTCACTCATCTGTCTGCTATTGCAATCTCCCACCACCACCTGTTTCTCCTTCCAAGCTTCAGAGGACCGAGAGTTGCAAAGCATAGGGAGCCAAAGGCATAGACCAGAGAGGTAATCTCACTTGGATTTATGCTTCAAGTGTTTTTGCCTCTAGATTTGCTTGAAAAATTCTGTGGAATCCGGTGATGCTTCTGATTTACTTAAAAAGTTTAGAATCAATTGCCTTTTATGCCATAGTGTGTGGAGTACTGTTTGTGAAGATCATTCATATTAGCGTAAGGAAATCATCTAGGCGACTGTATTGGGCATACTTGAGTGTGTGTATGTATATTTGTTTAGTTTTAAATTTTTACTTCTTCCCTTGTTTTGAAAATATTATATAGCATGTCCTTAGTTTCAGATTGAACCCCCTATTTTTGGAGAATTTTGAATCTTTGATCTTGGTGTTTATACTTGTTTATGTACACTAGTAATCAAATTTATGCTTGGTTATTACTTATTACTAATATACTAATTTTTAGCATAATTAATAATATGACTAATTATTTTTACATTTATAATGTAAGACCAGTTTGATCGATCAACATAATGATTGAACCAGTGACCCATTGACTCAGTTCATTTGTCAGGTTGATATCCGGTCCAATTTAAATAACTGAGGTTTTAAGTGTAGAAGTGACTGAATTTTTAGGGTTCCTTATGCAATTATATCTAAAATAAGGTCGTGATATGCTAATCTCCCAAACAATAATAGGAATTGTTAGACACTCCAGCGGAGGAAGAGCAACAAACTACAGATGTGACAGACACAAAAGGGTACGGACAAACCCCGAAATGCCACCACAGTCCCCACCCACCAAACCCATCAAACCCTACTTCTTCTATGGCCACCGCATACCCACCCAGAACCGCCCCACCGTCCATGGTGGCCTCTTCTCCAACCGCCAAACCCTTAGCCCAAAGAACCCAACTCACCATCATAAACCAAAGCAACCCTTTGACCTCCAAAAGTGGGACCCAGATTCACCCAAAAGCCTCTCACTTCCACCCTCCAAAGACCCATCACACCAATTCTTCTCCATTGCCCAAACTCTCTCTCCGATTGCCCGTTATATTGTTGATGCCCTTAGGAAACACAAGCAATGGGGCCCACCTATTGTTGCCGACCTCAACAAGCTCCGCCGTGTCACCCCGAAGCTCGTTTCCGAGGTCCTCAAGGTTCCACATATCGACCCAAGACTGTCGTCCAAGTTCTTCCACTGGGCAGGTAAAATAAAACGATTATTTCATGAACAATTATGTCTTTTTATTGGTTTTATTCTAAATTAATATGGGCATGTTAGCAAATAAGAGGACAAACATGGTTTAGCATGTTACAATCCATATTGCTAATTGTTCAGATCGAGCAGTGTTTTGAAGCAAAAAGGTTGTAAATATGGTTTTTGTTTGTTATAATACAGCTTTCTTACTGTTGAAATCATTTGTGCAGGTAAGCAAAAAGGTTATAAACACGATTTTGCTTGTTACAATGCATTTGCGTATTGTTTGAATCGAACTAATCAATTTCGGGCAGCTGATCAAGTACTTGAGTTAATGCACATGCAAGGGAAGCCACCTAGCGAGAAACAATTTGAGATTTTGATTAGAATGCACGCTGATGCTAACCGAGGTCTTAGGGTGTACTATGTGTATGAGAAGATGAAGAAATTTGGGGTGAAACCACGTGTTTTTTTGTATAATAAGATAATGGATGCATTAGTCAAAACAAATCATGTGGATTTGGCAATGTCAGTTTATAATGATTTTAAGGAGGATGGGTTGGTAGAGGAGAGTGTTACCTTTATGATTTTGATAAAGGGTTTGTGTAAAGCAGGACAGATGGATGAAGTCTTAGATCTTTTGGGTCGGATGAGAGGGAATTTGTGTAAGCCAGATGTGTTTGCGTACACAGCGATGGTGAGGGCATTGATCTCTGAGGGGAATTTGGATGGGTGTTTAAGGGTTTGGGAGGAAATGCAAAGGGAGAAGGTTGAGCCGGATGTTATGGCTTATACCACTCTCGTCACAGGGTTATGCAAAGGGAACCAAGTTGAGAAAGGTTATGAGTTTTTTAAGGAGATGAAAGAGAAAGGGTGTTTGATAGATAGGGCTATTTATGGGTCTTTGATTGAGGCTTTTGTTGCGGATGGGAAGGTTGGTTCTGCCTGTGATTTGCTGAAGGATTTGATGGACTCAGGATATAGGGCTGACTTGGCAATATATAACTCCCTGATAGAAGGCTTATGTAATGCAAACCGAGTTGATAAAGCTTATAAGCTTTTCCAAGTTACAATTCAAGAGGATCTCCAACCAGACTTTATGACTGTGAATCCCATGTTGGTGTGTTACACAGAGTCTAGGAGAATGGATGACTTATGCAAATTGCTCGTTCAGATGAAGAATTTGAGTTTTAGTGTCAATGGCGATCTCTCAAAATTCTTATCATTTATGGTGGGAAATGATGGTAGAGTCCTGATGGCTTTAGAAGTGTTTGAAGAGTTGAAGGCAAAAGGTTACCAAGATGTTTCATTCTATAATATTCTTATGGAGGCTTTACACAAGATTGGGGAGGTAAATAAAGCAATATCACTTTTCCATGAATTAAAGGATCTGAACTTTGAACCTGACTCCTCAACCCTCAGCATTGTAATAACATGTTTCATTGAAGTTGGAGATATCCAAGAGGCATTTGCATGCTATAACAAAATCAAAGAGATTT
Source organism: Ilex asprella (assembly GCA_023539305.1). NCBI lineage: Eukaryota > Viridiplantae > Streptophyta > Magnoliopsida > Aquifoliales > Aquifoliaceae > Ilex > Ilex asprella. The sequence goes on from CM042189.1 coordinate 7,835,840, forward strand.
CTTCAGTCCCCTCTGTTGCTGCCTATTGTTCACTTGTTAAAGGACTCTGCAAAATTGGAGAGATTGATGCCGCTATGATGGTCATTCGTGACTGTTTAGCCAATGTTGTCAGTGGACCCATGGAATTTAAATATACGCTTACAATTCTCCATGTTTGCAAATCAAACGATGCTGAGAAGGTAATTGGAGTTCTAGATGAGATGATACAACAGGGTTGTATTCCTGATGATATTATATATTCTGCAATTATCTGTGGCATGTGCAAGCATGGAACAATTGAGGAGGCAAGAAAAATCTTTTCAAATACTAGAGAGCGGAAGCTTCTAACTGAAGCCAATTTGATTGTTTACGATGAGAAACTTATTGACCACATGAAGAAGAAAACAGCAGACTTGGTGCTGTGTGGATTAAAATTTTTTGGGTTGGAGTCCAAGTTAAAATCAAAGGGCTGCAAACTTCTGGAAAGTTGAAAAGTGGATCAGGTAGTGAATCATTTATATGGTATGCGGTTAGAATCTTTTAGCATGCATTTTAATAAAACCTGCTCACTATATCATTATTGGCTGTGGATCTAGCTTGAATCAAATCTACCAAGATTGTGTTTGATCTGATTACGGCTGAATCTTGTAATTTGTTAATTTTGTAGCTCATCAAATATGGGTAAAATAACCATTTTATTAACACTTTTCACTTAAAAATCTGATATGGAATCTCCGCAAAACTCAAGTTTGTCACCATGGTGTTCCCAAAACAAAATGAACTCAGATAGCACTTAGCTTGAATTCAAGATGCTTGATAAATGGAAGCATCCACAATTCTTATTTTGCATTCATTTTCCTTGTGTTGAGTGGAGAATAGAGAACAGCTTTAACAAAGGATTTTGGTTCTAACTTCTAAAAGCATGCCACTGGGTTTGTTTCCTGCAGAAAATATCATCTGATATCTTTAAATATATTTGCCAGAGAGTATTCCTCGATTTCAGTAGGGCAGCTGGATACATAGACAAATGAAGTGGCATTTGCTTATCACCTTTGCCATTTAGAGTTGCCTGAGTTGCCTTTTTTCGCGGAATGATTCTTTGATCTTCACTCCATAAGCATTATCTTTTGTATGAAACAAAAACAACTACCATGACTGAGGCCATGAAAAGGAAGAGGCCACCTTAAGAACAGACAAGTGTGTGTACAACAGAAACATGAGAGAGAGAGAGAGAGAGAGAGAAGGGTGGTGGGAGTTCAATTCAGGAACAAATAAGGCTAAAACTCTGATTTCTGTCAACAATTCAGCAATCCTTGGAATCAAGTAAGAGACAGGTCGTTTGGTAACGTTTTTGTTTTTGTGTCTTTAAAAAATAAAAAACAGAGACAATTTTTTGTCTCTGTTTTGTAGCAAACACTAAAACAGAAAACATGTTTGGTAGTCATTTTTGTCTATCAAATTATAAGAATAAAAACAAAATATATGTTTGATAACTATTTCAAGTTTTATCCTAAATATGCTTTATAATATCTCATACAACAAAATACAAATTCAAAAATTTCTTAACCCAACATATCCACTAATTCTTCAAAATTCATATACACAATTCTTTCCGAGGGGTGGTTCATCTTCTGAAATAAAAGAATAGAAGATCTTTCATCCCCATAGCAAACTCAACACAGTAGCAACAAACAGCAAGTAAGAAGCAAAAAATTACAAAAATTTTGGAAAACAAAAAATACAATCCAAGGCTTTAATCCTTTAACAAAAAATCAAAAAAATCTTCATTACTTCCATGGCAGCAGCATTTCTCCTAGAATTACAAGAATTTTTGCTTATGGAAATAAAATATGCAAATTCATACCCATATGCGATCTACATCTCAAAACTGATCACAACCACCTACTGTGGTGGAAAATCCTCCTCTCAAATAACTACCCGATGTCAGCTTTAGCAAGATGCACTTCTGATTGCAAATACAAAACACATTCTCTTACTTTTTAAGCACACAAAACCAACCTAATTCTGCTTTAAAACAACACCAAGTACTTTCCATAAAAGCCACCAAACTGTACCAAAATCAATCCCAATTCAATCCCACCCCCAATGCATTCCTACAGCAAATGGCAATTCAATCACAATCTCAATCTCAATTCAATCACAAGCACAACACACAAGACACAACATACACACACACACATAGAACACAACGCGCACACGCGCGCACACACACACACCAAGCACACAGAACACACACACATACAACACACGGAACAGACGCAACACATAGATCGGTGCATATATGTACAGATCTGTGCGTATATATGCGTATATGCACAGATCTCTGTATATATACACAGATCTGTGTGTATATAAAGAGAGGGAGCGAAGAGATGAGATGAGAAAATGAGAAAAAGAGAGAGAAAGAGAAGGGGCTTACCTCTTCGCCGACGAGACAAAGGAGAGATCGCTGCTCCTCGTCGGTGATGGTGAGAGAATAGAGAGAGTGAGACAACGATGTAGAGAAGAGAAGAGAAGAGAAGAGAATGGAGAGAGGCAGCGATGGAGAAGAGAGGGTGAGGCAACGATAGAGAGGAGAGAGAAATGACGTGGGTTTAAATAGTTTCACGAAAAAAGACTATTTTGCTGCTATGGAAGTCCGAAACTCGAATATCATTAATTTCCTTTAGCGCGTGTTTATGTTTTGCGTGTTTCTTGGAACACAAATTTTTTGTTCCTATTTTTTTGTCTTTGTTTCCAAATAACTAAGGTAAAACAAAAACAAAAACAATACCCAAACGTAATTTTGTTTTCGTTTTTGTCAAAAATTGAAAACAAAAACACAAAACACAAAACACAAGACAAATACACTTACCAAGCGAGCCCTAATTTTACACTTTCTTCCAGGCTCCAGTATCTAGATATATGTTCATTGTCTCTTGCTTTTCCAGCAACCAAAGGGCTGATGTCACATTGCTGGCAGCCACCAAACCAGCAATGCTAATTGCTATGATTGGGATCTGTCCCCTCTAGCAAGACTGTTTCCATAGTGACCATCGGACTGTTCAGGACTCCGGACCGTATATCCACGGAACCATTTTCTGTAGTTACCCTTTTATATCACTCCTATTTTACTTATGCACACACACACGGACGCACGTATATGTAATTTTGTGCAACCTACAGTTGGCTACACTGCTTCATAACACTTTAATTGATTTCATTGAAGAGAATGAGATTTTGAATTACTAACTTTTGGTAAATATTGGGTTTAGGCTGGTTCATGAAGGGTTTTGAGAAAACTGGTTTCCTAAGTTTTGTGAAATTTTTATCATTCAATACCTATTCTGTGCTTTGTTTCTTTTGATGAAGAAATGTGCAATTTGCTGAGTTTGCCTATTGCCTATTGCCTATTGCTATCTTTGCAGGTTGATTTGAAACATCTATGTGTTCTAAATGGTCGAGGCAGCCAGCAGTGCTTGAAGGAACTTAAGCAGCTACTTCAGGATCCATAAGAATCTGAAGGGGCAATGTGATTACAAAAGCCATTTATATTGTTTCTCCAGAGAACACAATAATTGTTCGAAAACGAGGGTGAACAACTAATAACGAAACTTTACCTTCAGCAAACATGTCCTTCTTGACGTTCACTGTCCCCCAAATTGCCCTCCTCTTTGCAGCTTGTGAGTATACTGCAGATCATATTTATGGCCTCAATTCAAGCAAGCCAAAATTTTATTTTAACAAGTAGTTCAACTTTTGGGATAGAGAAACGATGGATCAGCCAAAGAGTGACCTTTCTTCTCATTAGTGTAAAACCTCAGATTGTAAGGTGTTTCTGAGTTTCTTATGATTTGGAGGATGGGAAATCAATCTGAGCATCCTAAGCGGACCAATAATTAATGCAGCTTTCTACCATTACCAAGGCAGTCATATTCTTGTGGCTGTCTAAGCAGTTAAAATGAGTGCCAGCCATCCTTGAACAGGAATCTTTTCTTCAGAGCATTGCTTTACTTGGAGCTTTATTGCAGAAGACTTGTATCAACAAGCACCAGCTTCAGAGGATTGTGTAGAGCTAGTTATTTTTCAGTCGAGCAACTGGTTGATTTACTCTAGTTATATCAGTCTGTACCTTTGTTTTGGAGCATTTAGTTGCTGATGTTAATTTGAGTGAGCTTTTGGACAACAGCATATCAAGACAATCTTCATGTGCATCATGGCCAATAGCGAAGTGCAGGTATCATTCATATCACTTTTGCTGTGTTATTTGGTGAATGGCAGAGGCTTGAATATTGCACTGACTTGGTTACTCTTTGTGCTCTTCCAAAGATATACTCCAGATTAAATTGTTACTTATATATTAGTGTTGTTCAGAACTTTACCGTGTTTAATGTCTGGTATAGAATGAAAGTTCTTCTGAATGTACTGGAGCTTAGAAATTATCTTCCGTGAGATGGAACTTGAGGTTACAGTGGTTGATTTATTCTGCCAGGTGAATGTTGCAGGCTCATTTATCCAACCAAGTAACAGGTAATGCATGTAGTTCACTTCGACTAATGTTAATCTTTTTATATTTAAGATCTTTTGAGCTAGAAGCTGAACGATTTTTCGTTTGATTTGCATCGTTATCAAAGCCTCATACCAGATGACAGTTGCTGTAGCATTGTGATTTCTTTACCTCGTGTGCATGAACATGCATTAACTCACAATGTCGTGATTGTTCCTTTTTGATTTCATCCTTTAAATCTGATGGCCCGGCGAGCTCTTCTAGGAAGTGAAACATGTTTGACTTGCTTCGTAATAGCTACATGATAAGATGAATTTAATGTTTCAATAGTAAATCAAAGGTCGTGCCCAGGCTCCCGCTTATAACCAGGTATGGAAGAGACAACCTTACTCTGTCATTAGAGAGATTGATTACAGGATGTTTAAAATCTTGTATGTAAAAGAAATGTAGGAAGCATGAAACACCAAAAAAACCAGGCCAAGCGTATCTGTAACATTGTTATACTAGTTTGATTATGTGGGATTGTAATTGATATGCTCTCAAACCTCTTCAGAACCTACAGCATTCAGAACTGTGTGGATTAATCCCGAGTGTTTGAAAGTTCGATTGTTGCACGCATAGGCTGCCATTTATCACAGGGTTTGGATGGATGGGAACAAGCTTTGTATACACTGCTCTAAGATGATGCTCTCGTCCCGAGTTGGCAGCCTGAATGAGACTCGGATAGGTCGTGGATAGTGGGTTTGTATTCCTTTATGTTATGGTTAAGGAATACGCTAATGCAAGCACTTCATTTAAGAGTACTTATGGCGTTCCAAGCGAAAATGGGAGAATACTCTTGTAAGCTCAAGGCAAGGTTTGCCCCCTGTTTGGTTCCAGCATGGAAGGTAAAACGGCAACTATCATTTTGATGGAGATTGTTGTAGGAATTGCAAGTGTTCTCTATTAGATAACACCAACTTCAGGCATCCACAGCATTCATTTTCATGGTTAACTCATCTTTGCAGCAGGGATAGTAACGTGGGCAACATTTAGGCCGAATTTTTCGAGGGGGCCGTCTAATGTACAAGACTCTTAACCATTGTTAGTCTTATCAACTCATTTTTAGAGATTATTTTCATGACTTGAATCACTAATCTTCCGATCATAATGGAGCAATTTTACTATTAGACTGAGCTCGTAAGAAAAGATTCCAGTTGATGAGTTAAAAAGGAATCTAGAATCTGAATACTCTTAGTTGTAGGGAATTCAAGCCTTTAGATTGTTGCAGTCAGAAGAAAGATAACCCTGTTTGAAAGAAAAAAAAAAGTAGAAGTAAGGCCCAAAATTTTGTTTTGAAATGGTCGAATAAGTTAAAATGTTTTAGTTTCCAAGGAGATTGAACTGAATTAATGATTAAATTGAAATTACAATGTTTCAAAGTGTTTTATAATATTTTGGCATTTTGTTTTACTAATATTTTGTAGTGTTTCAAGGTGATTTAAAATGTTTTGGTGTATTTTGACAAATTTTTGTGAAATGTAATGGAGATAAATTCTTAAATTTTTGTTTGTTTCTATTTTGTTTTCGAAACGTTTCGAAGTAACGGAAACAATGCGATTTTAGTGGCAATTAGACTATTATGACCACTCAAAGGTGCTCATTCGTGGACACCACAAGTGAAAAGAAACAGAAAGAAAAAAGAGAAAGAAATGTGGTTTCTGAAAGTTGGATTGGCCTAAAATTTACAAGCAACTTTATCCAAACTACAAGTTGCAATGTAAAATTGGGAAGTTCATTCTAAATTACACGATACAACTATTTTCGTCTGCGTAGGTTACAGAAGCGTGGAAGTGCAGGTTCTTCCCCCCATAGAAATGCCAACTTCACCATTTTCCTCTTTTGCTTCTTTTATTGCTTTATTGATTTCAAGATGATTCATTGAAACAATGAAATTTATAAACAATGCCACAAGTAACAATATGTACCGAACAAATTAACTATCGTAACGAAAACATAGCAAACCTTGGAAATTTCAAATGAAATCTTCTTGTGTTAAGATAAACAAGATTCGAAGGTAAAAACAAAAAGCCTAGAATTAGGTGTACATTTGGTGAAGCTTTTAAAGGATTTTCCACACCCCCCTCCCCCACACCTTAAAAAAAAAACAATTTTATCGAAAAAGCAAAGTCAAGTTTTACTGCTGCTTTGCAAAGAAATCTATTTGTGTCTTTTAACATAAGTACATTTAGAATGTGACACTAGTGTCCTACAACAAATGTGATAAAGCTTTGAGGAAATGGAGTAAATCAGGAAAAATGCTACTCAACAAAAGTATTTTTTTAAACAAAAGGGTGTGTGGGGATTCTATCTCAAAAAATAGTATCCGAAAATAATTTTTGAAAAGAGTTTTAAAAAAGTATTTTTTGGGTCGCAAAACTTATTTGATTGTATAATTCTAAAAACAATTATATAGAACAAAAAATAGGAAAACACGTTTGGACAGTAAGACAAAAAATAATGAAAATAGAGATGTTTATGTTGACTATTACACAAAAAAAAATTCAATAGGTTAAACTTGATAAAAACTAACAAACTCCTCCTATAGGGCCCCCAAAAAAATTAATATGAACATTTGTTCTACTCATAAGATGATATTAGGAGTTCTAACATAATTCACCCCATTGTTCGTACATAAGAGTTCCACATTATATTATAACGAGAGAGGTAATCATTTTTCTACCGTGTTGATCACAAGTAAAAACAATAAAAACAACAAGCTGAAATACAAAATAACATTACAACCACAACATACACAAATGAGTTAACCCTTACGATCGAGAACAAGGTCCACATGGTGTTGGTATTCATCAACTAGAATAAATGCATGTCTATGGTCTCTACCAAATTCTCTAAAAATAACGTCCATCATTTTTCACTGTACGACCCCTAAAAACCCTCATGTGGCCAGCATCACATGCACATAAAGGTCATGTAGTTATTCATGTGCTATACAATTTATCAATAAAAATACAAATACCATTAACATGTATTCCAATCAACAAACTAGATAGATCAAACACAACCATGTAGTTCATATCATTACATATAAAATATAAGATCCAACATAAATAGTGCATCAGGTAGATGATAAAAAAACAAGTTATGGGTGAACAACATATTTTTAATATTACAGTTTGAAGTCTAATATTACTAACACTTGAACATCATGTAAGTTCAACTATCGCGAGAAACAGCCGTCCACATATTTGTAGTCATTGTATCCCTCAAGTGAAAAATAGCGTTGAGTTTATTGATGATATATCCAATTTAGTGAATCGTTGATTGTTGGAACTCTGTCCATCATTATCTAATGGCACATTTTCAAATACATACCTTTGAACGAAAATGTAATCACTCGAATGCGTATGAACAAAATTACGAACTACACAACAAGCAGTAACAATAGTTGGTTGACATGCAAGTTTGTATTTTGACATTGTAGTCAATATGGGGAATTTTGCTTTCAACACTCCAAAACATTGCTCAATAACATTTTTTAAAGATGAATGTCTAGAAAGCTCCCTGAATCCACGTGGTGCACGTTTGTTACCTCTACGCTCAAGAATGTGATATCTCTCGCCATGATATGATGAAAGAAATTCAAGCATGTTTGTGTATCCTGTATCTACCTCATAGTACATCCCTAATGAAAAACACATTGTCAACATCAGCTAATTAACATCATTGCTTGTCTAATAGAAATGAAATTAATATGCACACCAACCTTCTGGCAGCATAAAAAAATTGACTTCTTCATTTGTTATAGCATCCATAAAAACACGTGAATCGTGAGCGCTATCTTCCCATCCCAACATAACAAATACAAACCTCATGTCTAACAAACAAGTTGTCATCGTCTTTTGGGTAATTATTTTTTTTCTACTACAGTACGCTTCATGCTTAAAAATAAGGGCCCATGCAGCAACATGTTTACCATTGATTGCACTAATACAATCTTACATTTACAAAGTGTGGTTTAACTAGGAAAATAAAATTTATTGATAAGGTGTAAATATTACCTTAAATCATGGATAGTATCGCTCATCATATAATATCTCGGGTGAAATTCATACGGAAGTTGTGGCCAAATTATTGGCATTTTTAGACTGACTAATGCACACATAACTTTCTTGTTGATTGATAATCTCAATTGAGTGTTGGAACATCTCGACAACAAGCCTATGCCTTACACTACATGAAATCGTGAGTAAGAAAATAGTAACAGATTCTTTAGTTGTCAAACAATTGTGATAGTCCTCTTTTAGGTGATCGTCATCGCGCAATGTTTTACACAATGCAAGAAATGTATTGACATCTATCCTTAGACAATTATATATTCGTGATAGATTTCTATTCAACAATTCCATAACCCATTCTTACCCAATTAAATCAGATGTCATACATGATGTTTTGAACAATTGGTTGTTAGTGTATGGACAAAGTATAGTAACAAAAAACATATTGTCCAAATCATTATCTAAATTGCTTGATGAGCTTATTAAGTCATCACTCGAGTGGCCATCAATATTTGCCATTGTAATTACAAAGATGATCAACACTACTATTATAATGAATAAAAGTTGTAAAGAGCAACAACAAATACCACTAAAGTACCACAATAATAATAAGTCAACTAAAGTTTTACAAGCTAGTAAACCACATAATAATAAGCCAACGGTGGACATCCATGCCCAAATAGTATCGTACATAACTCAAAAGAAATGACACTTAATCTAGTATGTCAAGCCACTCCTTCCTACGCAATACAGACATCTTAAGAAACATTTGACGCCAATCACGGTCCTTGAACTTTACACAAGCACGAAAATATTGCTGAGAGTCAACATCTTCCATAGCCTCTAACACATCCATGCAAATCTCAATGCTATAAGGGTCATCAACAAGGTCATTGTGACCAATACGCTTGTATTTCTCCAACCTCGCAATTGAGAATGCAATCCATGCATCAATGGCATTGTCTATATTAGAACTCTTACTCTCCTTTTGTGATGAAGTGCTTGCATTCCTTTTAGACGATGAGTCAAATGGGCCTTCAAGATCATCATCAAGATTAACAGATGATTTTTTTTTACCATGCATGCACTGCTCTTCCAACTCTCTCTCCTCATCAGAATTTGGTGGGACTTGAGGAGAAAAACGTGCTAAAATGCCTGTGTCTATAGATTTTCCGAAGATAAGTCCCAATAAGTTGAAGTGGTCACACCCTTTCTTGCGAAAACATTTTGCCTGTGGGTTCGTCTAAGAAAAAACAAAAAAAAGGGTATTAAAATTAATATTAGTAATAACTAACTAGACTAAATACTATATACTAATAAGTAAAACTATGCATACCCTGATATATCGCGCCCAGACATCTTCCTCAGCCATCACAGTGTTTGTTTCTGGATCCCAACCAAAACCAGTAGTCGAAATAAGTTTTTTAAAAGTCCGATATTTATTCCTCAACCTATTGTATTTGCCCTTAAGATTTGGAACGGTGTAAGTACGACCCATTTTTTGGGTCATCTCAACCTCAAAATTTCTCCAATTCTTTGCTTTGAAGTTCGTACAATTCGGCTTGTCCTTCTCTACCTCAGTCACCATGAGTTTAATAAGTAACTCTTCAGCCCTCAGTGGCCATTGGGCCATTTCATCACACTCAACAATACCTTGTGATGACATCTAACAAAATAAACATCACATAAAAACACCCTTTGATAATCATTCATTCAAAATGAAAGAACCCAAAGTGTCACTGGTTTACAAGTAGAAACCAATTGAAACCAAATACAAATATCAACAATAACACATACATAATCAAATGTGTGAACCAAATATAGTTTAATGAAGTTCAAGGGCAGCAGAAGGTTTCTGTCAGCTTTTATTCTCAACCGGTGGATCCTCTCGGTTTTTGTTCAATTACTCACCCATTTCTCCACTGGTTTCAATGATTTAAATGCCATAATTTTCGTTTTTAACTTCCTCATTTCCAGCATCTATAGTTTCTTCGGGATCTCTCCCAAAACCCATGAATTTGAGCTCAGACTTCTATGATCGTGAACCTGAAGCTCAACAATTAACCCCAATTTCATCATATTTTATGGAATCAAACACCACCAGTAAGTTTATAGACCACATAAATAGTGAATCTGATCCTTCTTCCAGCTTAAAAGTAAAGATATAAGAAAACTAGAAAACTGTACCAAATGAAGTTCAAAGGCAGCAGAAACCGAATAAACCAAAACACAGACAGCATATAAAGATCAATGAATATATACATAATATGATTTCACAAAAAAACACACATAACAAAGGCAGCAGAAACAACATACACCTGAAACAAGAACAAATTGATACCTGGTCAAATGAGACGTCCGACAAATCTAGGTCGTTTTCGCCGATTGAGGATTGATTAAGGGTTGATTGCTCAATGTGTGAACCTTCGAGTTGAACAGCTGGATTTGCTCCTCCACAGCCCTTCGATGAGCTATTAGAAGCCATATTTTTACTATATCACAAGAAGAAACATAGAGTAGTAGGGTCAGATGCAAAAAAAGAAGAAGAAACATTATTCAAAGAACACTAAAAAAGATGAATGTCATACATACAAATGCGAAAAAAAAGTGAGCAATCAACTCTTTACGCAACAACTTTTACACAGCAACTTCACAAAGAATAGTGGGGTTTGAGGCCAACTTTACATAGCAACTTTTACACACCACCGAATATGTTGAAGGCCATGAAAATGCCCAAGACGATGGCTGGTTTCCGAAAAAAAAAAGCAGTTCGATTTTGATGTGTATTTCAGATGGATTTGTTGATTTTTGCTGGATTTTCAGAGAAGATGCTTTACAAAAAAAAAAATTATCTGTAATCTGTAAACCCAAATCTAGATCTGTGAAAATGGCTTACAAAAACCTCCAAAAAATTTTGGGATCTAACATTATTTTCAAAAAAAGGTTGAAAAATATTTGTACCTAACATTATTTTATCAGATTTGCAAGAAATCACTTCAGATCCATGTATCTACTGGGAAAAAAAAAACAGATCCAAAGACGATGAAACTTTTTGTTATAGAAAATATGTATATAATTAGATTATATTAAACTATATAAATTCTAACTTATGCACTAATTTAAACAGAATGTATAGAAATAAAAAACAGGACACTCATAGGGAAGCAGATCTGCACAAACAATTAATAAGAAAACCTGAATAGATAATCCAAACCTTGTGAAACACAATATCCTTAAGATAGATTTGCTCCATCTCGGGGTGCTCAAGGTTGATGAGCAACTGTCTCCCAAGATAGAACAAATTTTACGTTCTTAAAAAAGCAGCACTTCAATCTTCAAGATTCTAGCGAACACAACTAGTGTTTATAGTTGAACTGAACTAAAAGAATAATGTAACAATATGCAAAGAAAGAGAAGAAATTCTAAAACTAGAATCAGAATTGGGATAGATTGAAATGGCAATGGGGTAGTTTATTTATATACCCTCAGTGGCTATTTAGATTGTCTAAAGAGGCGTGGGTTGTCACTGTTCAAATTAAAAAGACAACACTCTTTAATTTGAACAAACAAAAGACACCTCTTAAAATGAACAGACTCTATGAAATGAACCAGACCCACTTGGGCGTCAAATTTAAAGTAACGAATAAAATGTAAAAATCTAATTGGATTTAAATTCGGTTGGGATTTTAATTCCATCCACGTTCGGATCCGATTGATTTAACCTATGACCCGCACTGCTCTAAATAAATTTTGGACAATTTTTTTTTGTTTTTTTGCCCAAGTCCAAACCTGGTCGGGCGATACGTACGCACGTGTGTGATAACCAAGGTAGTATAAGCGTTCACTCCACTCACAAAAGTGTAGTATCCCTTGGGGCCCAACCCATGAAGTCAACTAGGAGTATATTAACTCACCAAAGTGTTTGTCTTCATCCAATGTGAGACATTTTATCACTTCAAAAAGGTCACTTTGAGACATAATTTCTCATTCAAATCTTAATAATTTTAGACAAACAAATATACCAAGTTAATCTCCTTGTGATGGAGAACGCGTTTAAACTTAGACCTACCAATTTCGAGATGTGGGTCCCACTTTTATTTAAACCTCAAGTTGCTCAAATAATTTGTTTAAAACCATTTTTTCCAACACCTTCTTCTCTGCTAGAGAAATCTCTCGTTCTTCAGGTTAAAGTGCAAACAGTGGAGAAAGGGGCCTTGCTTGTTTCGTCAAGTTAAGAGTCAAGCTGAACAACAAAAGTTGGGGAGAGAAAAAAGATGCCTTTTATAGTCCCACTTAAGTGAACAGTAAAAAAAATTTGGGCTTTCTCCGTGTTTTCAACAGTCATTTTTTTGTCCACAAAACACCCAAAAACACCTTTTACCTATTCTTTAAAATCCATCTTCGATCTACCTTTTTTTTCAAAAACTCCTCTGTCCAAACAATTTTTTACCATATTTTTGTATCTGAAAACAAAAAATTGTTTTGCGAAACCAAACCAAACACGCCCAAAGTCTTTAAACAATGCGTTTTCAAAAAGTAGCATAGCTACCCCAGAGTTAAAACTAAGACCTTACCATAATGTCAACATTATGTTATAATTATTAGATGGAGAAATGAGACCTAAAGATAATGCTTGAGATCGCAATACCAAAGACACGTGCCCTAACGTGTAGATATACGAGTCCTAGAAAACTTTAGATAACTTGGTTGAGAGATTTTGACATCACCAATGGAAGAGGTCAGGGTCTTTCATGCTCAATGAGGATGACTGTTCTCAATGATTAAGGCCTCGCAGGAGCAGGAGGCATGATTTCAAACTCTTAACACATGTTTTTTCTCGAGTTCGCCGAGTTTAATTAGCTCTTGTCACAATATAGCAGTAAACAACGGGGCTTTTTGTGATGACTTGTTTTAATTAATGTTTGAACTACTAAATTTCGGTTTAGAGTCCCCAAAATGCTTGCATATATAAGACTCGCTTTGTAAAAAAATCATCTAAAAAAATGAGAGGTGTAAACTGTAATTAAGAAAAATAATTTTAAAATGCTATTAAAAAAATAAACTGATCCTAAATTTAGAAATCAACGTCTTTCCTAGAATAAGGGAACGGTTTCAGTCTCATACCCCTTAGCCTGCTTAAAGCAAGCATGAGACTGAAAACATTACCTTATTCCAATCAAAGAGGCTAAATATAATTTGCAGAGTCAAAACCACCATCAACAACAGTCCCAGCAACTCTAGAGCATCAGAAAGAAACCTCCGAAATGAATGACCAGACTTTACAGAATAGAGACCCCTCTATGACACAAGACTATGATGTCAGGAAGATCTGAACAACTTTGGCAATTCTGCAAATAGACAATAGATTATGCACTCCCCCAGATGATTACAGGTACTAGCATCCCTGGTCACCAAACAACAAACATCTTTCTTTTTTCTTTTTTTCTGTATTCTAACTAGGCGAAAGAACTAGTTTCCTACCACATCTAAAGAGAGAAAAATGATAATATCAATGCATAAGCAATCATGAAGTGTAACACTCATATGTTTGACAAGTACAACTAATAAAGCTTCTTTTTTTACAGCACTTTATGCACACCTCAATTAACTCCGGTCGGTCAAAAATTGACATGACCCGTTGTTTATTAAACCATCAAACATCTAGAATGCAAACAAGCAAGCCTTCCTCATCGCACAATCAGGCAAACCAACAATCAAATTCCATCAAACCAGAAACAACCACAACCTCTTACTTTATAGGCAAACCCACAAAAGAAAATTTCTGGGAATAAACGACCAGACTCAAAGAACTCAAAAGAGAAAGTGAACTACATATACATATGCAAATGTACCTCTTCAAGAAATACTTGGTCGAGCTTATCAGTAATTTTCATTGAAGTGAAGACGGTGATGGCGAGAAGAGAGTGGGAGCACAAATGCAAAGATGTAGCTGCTGGTGGTGGGGCCTGCCCGAGTCACCACCGAGAGATCTCTGGTTTTCCGGCGACCTAATTCCCCGGAGAATGAGACGGACGTGTAGATTAGAGGTGGTGATTTGTGGGTATGAAAGAGAGAAATAGAGGGTAAATGTGAGACGATGACACTCGTCAGGGTTTTTTTTGGCTCGAGTTGGGTTCATGAGAGAGGAATCACACTTTGTATCCTAAACAATTTAAACATTTTCATTTTGTATCTTTAAAAATAAAATTTTTTATATTTCACTTTAAATGTATTAAAAGTATGGGATAATTTCAACTTATACCTTAAAAGATCACTTAAATTTTAATTTACTCCTTCAAAATTTAAAAATATCAATTTATACTCTAAAAGACATAAATTTGTATTATTGTACACCTGAAATTAACTATCATCCATTTTATCGTTAAAAAAATTTAGACTAATTATAAATTGCACGTTTAAAGTTTAAATATTTATATTTATGATCTAAAAAATTATTTCATTAATGCTCGTTAAATAACTCTCAATTGTATCGTGTCATGTTTGAGTCAATAAAAAAATATTTTAAAATTAAAAAAAAATTATAAAATACATATTTTTTTGCTTACAATACTTGTTAAATAGTTATTTTCTATCTACAATTAGACACAAATCTTTTGACTGTTTGGTCAAATTAAAGTTTGACATTAATAGCACAATTGTAGACATAAAATAACTATTTAATGAGTATTGTAGACAAAAAATAGGTATTTTTATAATTTTTACAGAGTAGTAAATAGTATTATATAAATTATCGTAACTGTGAAATAGACGACACAACACAATTGACATGACAAGAAAATATTTGTGTTAAAAATATTTTTTTATCAACATGAAAATGATATAACATGACACAAAATAACACGAAACGACATAGTTGAGAGGTTTTTAACAACTATTAATGATGAAATTCTTTTTTAATCATAAATGAAAAATATTTAAACTTTGAAGGTGTAATATATAATTATCTCAAATTTTTTTAATGGAAAAATGGATGATAATTAACTGTCAGTGCACATTAATATAAATTTATGTATTTCATGGTGTAAATTGATATTTTTAAACTTTAAGGATATAAATTGAGATTCGAGTGATCTTTCATAATATAAGTTAAGATTAACCCTAAAAATATTGTAATATACTAATGCGACCCTTCCGTTAACTTTTATTATTTATTTTGTCAAAGGTAGCGTTACTAACATTGACTAGATGAACAATAGAAGCTGACCGAAAAAATTATATAATAATACTTTTAATCCTCAACACCATAAAAAAAATTCAAGCTTAAAAAGTAAAGTAACGTAAAAAAAAAATTATGTCTTTTCAAGGTACAAAGTGAAATTCGGTCATTTGTTATCTTGGTTTGGGTTTTCATTGGCAAATTTGAGGCCATTTGTTAGTGTTTTTCTGTTTACTTTTTTTTTTTTTTTTGGTCTGTTTTTCATTTTTTAGTATTGTTGGGGTTTCAATTAATTATGTGAAACTCATTAACCTATTTATCAAAATAACATTGTTATGATACCCAATTTAGTCTAAATTTTTTTTTCTTTATTTTTTTTGGTACAGTG
>CM042189.1:7852048-7866448 GCA_023539305.1 Ilex asprella
CCACCGAAAACCAGCCACCAACACCGAAAACCAGCCACCACCGAAAATCAGCTATAGACCACCACCAAAAACTAGCCACCCAGCAACCCACCACCACCGATCCTTCGATCTTTGTTTGGATCCTTCGATCCTTTGTCTGGTTCTTTCGATCTTCGTCTTCGTGGCTTCAACGTTGTCTGAGAGAAGAAAGAGAGAGAGACGACAAATCTGAGAAGGGAAAGAGATAGACGACACAGATCTGAGAGGGAGAAAAAGAGAGGTGGCTTTTTATATACTCAAGCAAAAAAAATTATATTCTAAGGAAAATCAAAGCCTAGACCTCATTAAACTCCCTTTCAGACTCGCACGTATGTTTTTTTTTTTTGATGTTTTCAAAAACATCATTTTGGATGTTTTGATATTTCTGCCTTGTTTTTAAAACATAGCAATTAAAGAAAAACAAAAACATTCGTCAAACACATTATTTTTTTTTTTTTTGACAAAAAATGAAAACAGAAACAGAGGGTTACCAAACGGGCCCTTATGCAAAAAAGGGAAAGTACAACAAAATAAAATTGTAAGTTAAAAGAAACTAAAATAGCTACACTAAACTAAAAAATGAAATAAAAAGAAATATTCAGACATAGGATTCTAATACACAAGATCAACAAGTTCTTCTACAACCTCCTCGAATAAAAAAATTTCTAAGAATGGCTTAAGTTTTTATTCATTAACTTTAAAAGTTTGACCATTTTTAAAATTTTGAATTTTCGTGGCCACATTCGAATAGACAACACAAACTATATAGAGGCTAGTCCACCGTGAACGCAACTTCCCTGGAAAGATATGAATACAGGAATAATATAATGGTACTTTCTGACCTTACACAAAAGTTTTTCTTAATATTGATTTATCATGACAAATTTTAACCTTTTCTTTTATAAATCTGAGTACTCACATGTGCATTCCTCCGTATTTTCTCTAATTAATTCAATTGTAATTTCATGTGCTCACCGGCTGAACCCAAACTAAAATTCAATGACTTTATGACCCAATATGCTCAGTGTTCAATCTCTACTAGTAAATGACAGGTCTTGTCATAGTTCAACCCTGTAGCGAGACATACCTAAGTGAGTCTTATATGATGCATGGTAGGCCCATAAAACATCAGTTAATCAAATTGACCAATCCTTATGGTTAGGGTTCCTCTTTTTTCAATTTATGCCTAATTTCTTTATTAGCCAACTCAACCTAACCATTGGTCTATGGGTGATAAGCAGTGGACACTCTGTGTGTGATACCATACTTGAGCATCAAAGTCCCAAATGGTGTATTGCAAAAATGTGAATCATAATCGCTGATACTTGCCTTACGCGTTCCAAACCTAGACAAGTTGTTTTCTTTCAAAAATTTAATGGCAACTTTATGGTCATTTGTCCTAGTTGGTATAGTCTCTACCCACCTAAAAACATAATCAATTGCTAGCAAAATATAGTGATAACCAAAAGATGAGGAAAAAAAAGGACCCATGAAATCTATACCCCAACAATCAAAAACCTCAATGACAAGAATAGGGTTTAGAGACATCATATTCCTTTGAGTTACTCCACCTAACTTCTGGCATCAGTCACAGTTCTTGCAAAACTGAAAGCAATCGTTGAACAAGGTAGGCTAGTAAAATTCACACAGCATGATTTTGCTGTAGTTTTCTTTGATGAAAAATGGTCTTCACATGCTTCTGGATAGCAGAAAGAGATAGCATCATGCTACTTGCCATTAGGTACACATCTTCTCATAATCTGGTAAGTACAATATTTAAACAAATAAGGGTCATCAAATAAAAACTTCTTTACTTCCACCAAAAAAAAAATTCTCTCATGTGGACTCCAATGGATAGGGGTGTTCACCTTACCATTCAGATAGGAAATATAGTATTCCATCTTCCTACCTGATACTTTATAGAATAATTTTTTTTCCCTACCCTACCCGATTAAATGTAGTATTCCTATCAGAATTCTGTTCAAATTAATCGGATATGAAGTCGAGTAGGAAATGGTGAACATGTTTTCTAGTTATTAATTTTAGATCATTTTAACAATTCAATTAAGTAATGTAAACCAATTAATCAACACAAAAAATAACAACATTAAAGAAAACACAATAAATTTGATGATACATAAATAATTACAATAAAAATACAATAAGAGTAGAAAATGAAGTAGGAATAGAACACATAAATAGAATTAGGAAAGCAGAAAATGAAAATAGAAGTACAAACAAGAAGGAAAAAACTGAAACAGGAAGCAGAAACAAAAAATCGAAGCAAAAATAGGAAGCAGAAACATAAACAAGAAGTAGAAAAAGAAAACTTGAGTGGAATGAAATGGAGCAAACTTGGTTGCATTGCCCCCTTAATAGCTAAGATTAGTATTGAAATTTGCGTTGCCCCCGTAATTTGGTCTAAATTTGGATTCAAAGTTCATGCTCATTCTGTAACCAGGACCAAATGGAGTGAACCCATTTCTACCTAGGCTAGTCCATGGGCCGGGGCGGGCTTGGCTTGCAAAAAAATTTTTCGGAGCGGGCTTGGGTAGTGTAGCTGCCCGCAACCCAGCCCATCATCTATTGGGCGGGCTTTGCGGAGGGCTTTTGTTGGGCTTTGTGGGCGGGTCTGTTTTGGGCGGGCTTCTTGGGCCCTAATAAAAAAATATACAACTTTATTTATTTTTTTTGTAAATTATATTTTTGAATTAAAAGTATAGTCAAAACAAAAATGAATAAAAATTAAATAATGAATAATTTTATTTATGAATAGAAAAGAAATTGCATCACTATCAAATGAGTACATCCCAACTAGGTTGGCACCTACCACCTATCTATCATTTGCACAATTCTACCCATCAAAGGCTTTTGTACATGAAAAGCTAGAATATTTAATACATGAAAAAAAATACATCAATCTTAATATCTAAATTTTTAAAACTTTAAATTCTGACATTGGGGGATTTATTTCCATATTTGATCTCTCGCTTCAACGACATACCAATCTTGAAGACACATAAGGGCTTCCACTGTCTTTCTATCCAAACAACTCCTATGTTCATTAATGACACGTCCACCTGTACTAAAAGTAAATTCAGATGCTACAGTCGACATAAGAACTATTAGTATATCACAAGTCATGGTGAAAAGAATTGGAAACCTACTTTCATATCCTTTCCACCAGGCTAAAATATCAAAATCAGGATCTTCAACACTTACCATTAGAGCATTGTAATATTGCTAAAGTTTAGTTAACCCCCTAGATGTTGACATACCTCCTCTGTTCAAAATTGAAGCTAGCATAGATACTTTACCATTACCTTTACTACTACCAACAATATCACTACAAGTTGAGGGGGGATTAAGTGCACCACTATTCCCAAATGTTACACTATATTCATTAAAAAAAATTAAAATAATATTTTATTTTATTCATGTGATGCATGTGCTCATCATTTAAGTTACCATATAAAGATATAAAAACACTTGTAAGACCAAATTCTTTAAATCGAGGGTCAAATAACATATCAAAACCAATAAGTATAGGAAATAGTGAAAAATATTTATTAAATTTAGATTGCATATTATGTAAAATAGTAAAAAAAATCAGGTTCATTACTATATAGTCCAAAAAGATCACTGATACTAACTATATGAACATAGGCAAGTGTAATAGTTGAATAATAATTACCAGATAAAGTCATAGTTGATTCATAAAAAACTTTCAAAAAATCTTTCATTTTATCAGTGACATCTCATTCCTCTTCGGTGGGACGCGATAATGAACCGGTGATATCTATACTAATATAGTCATTTAAGACAGTTTTGTATTTAACTGTCACATCTAGCATTTTATAAGTGGAGTTCCACCTATGTTGCACATCATATAATATTTTTTTTGTATTTTAAATTATTCTTTTTACACGTAATTCCAAAAGTCCTAAGTCTATTTTCTGAACTTATTATATGATAAATCATATGTCTAATTTTATCAATTATATATCTAATATCCTAAAGACCACTTTGTATTATGAGATTTATGATATGATGCATACATTTCATATGAAAAAAACTACATTCACATGGTAAAATTAAATAACATTTTAAATGATTTACAACTTCACTATTATTTGTTGCATTATCTAAAGTAATAGTAAAAATCTTGTCTTCAATACGATAAATTTGTAACTGATTATAAATAACTTCAAAAATAACTTGGGCACTATGATTATCTTCAATCCTTGTACAAGTAATAATTCTTTTTTGCATATCCCAATTATCATCAATAAAATGAGCAATTATACATAAATATCCTAATTGTTGGCAAGAAGTCCAAATATCAGAAGTCAAACAAATTTTAATTTTAAGATTACCAAAATAAGCAATTAAATTATTTTTTTCTTGTATATAATATTTAATAACATCTCTTTGACATGTTTAACAAGAAAACTTTCGGGAGGAAGGATTAAAACCACTTTGTAACATTCTTTCAAATTCAGCATCGTCTACAAGAACAAATGGAATATTTCTTATAACAATCCATCTAACAATTGTTTTTTTAGCAAATTCAGGTTCATAACTAAAAATGCTTAGTGTACCCGTGCTAGCAGATTGTGATAACATTGTTTGTCTAATATCAGTTTGACCTCTTAATAAGCATGCACTTAGATGTCTAGTTAAGTGACTAGTTCCATTTTTAGAACTTCCAGCAAAATCATTTTTACAATAGTTATATACAGACTTTTCTAATGTAATGAACCCACTAGAATTTTTAATTTGGATTTTCTCAAAGTGATCCCAGACCTTGGACTTTTTTTTATTAGATGGTACATTCTCAGAAGAATTCATCTCGGGAGTTGAAAATAGATCATCCCCTTCACCCTCATTGATATTCTCAAAATCATTCGACTCACGAATTTCGTTATAAAAAAAAAATTGTGAATGAGATGAAGTCATTATGTAAATTAAACTATAAAAATAAAATAAATACTTAAATTATGTAAAAAAAATCTCACCAAATGAGACCACTTGACAATCTTGAGTATTTGAGACAGTTGAACACTTGAGAGTTGAGACTTCAAGACTTCAAAACACTTGAGACTTCAGAACACTGAACTCTAGTGAGTTCAAAATTCATAGAATGAGAGTTTTTTTTTTTTTTGGCAATGAAATGTGACCAAATGACTGAGTGGGTTGAAATAAAATTAATCGTTTATTTATCATTAAAAAATAGTCGACTGTTGACTCAATTTATGACTGCCTCTCTCTCAGACTGAAAAGACAATGCATTGATACAATACTCACAGACTAAAAATTTATACTATCTCTCTGAAGTTTGAAAAGACAATGCATAGGCTATGAGGCTATGAGTCTGACTGTCTCAGACAATCAGTCACACAGACCGGCTGAAAAATGAAGCCTCTACCTCACATTCAAAGTTTTGAAAAACTTTAAACTTAACTCTCACCTGACCAAAAAAAAAAAAAATTAACTCTCACCAACCAAAATTAAAGTCTCACCTACCATTCATTCAAGTCTCCAACTCTTTTTTTTGAACAAAAGTCTCCACCTCTTAACATAAACATATATGTTTGATCAAAAAAAAATAAACATATATGGGCGGGTATGGGTTTCGGGCGGGCTTCGGGCGTGTGGGCGGATTATTGGGTGGGGTATTTGGGCGGGTATTGGGACGGGTTTCGGCCTGGGTAATAGATTTAGGGGTAAAACCAAGGCTTTTTTTAAAGGATATTGGGCTCGGGCGTGGGCGGGCCAACTATTGGGCCTATTTTTTTCGGGGGGGATAACGGGACCCGTGGGTAATCCAGCCCATGGACACCCTTACTTCTACCAACAGCAATTGGACTGAATCTACCATCCATTCTAACTTCATACCCTCCAGCTGTACTTGCAGAGTGTCCCCGAATGTAATCAATAGCCCTAAGCAAAACTTCCAACCATCGATCCATCAACAGAGTACCAACTGGGACCATCGATTTGATCCCCAAATAGTCAACTGAGAGCAAGAGAGTATTGGGACTTGAAGAGAAGATGACCAACGAGGCTGTGACACCACTAAAATCGGGGGTCCTTTGCCAACTCATTGATCATTCATCGACCTGTGGAAGTACCCATGAATGCCGCAAAACCCGACACCACGTCATAACATCCTCTTCATCAAGATTGTAACCAACATAGAGTTTGGGCAGAGTTTTCATTGTACCGAACACAACCAAACGCATCACCTGTATACATTTCAATCACTTGGCCATTTCAAGGTCCAATATATATCAATTTGTCCTTATTATTACTCTATTTACATCCTTTGAACAAAAGGATTCAAGGTTAAAAGGCTTAGCAAAGTTATTCTAAATTTTTGAAAATTTTGAAGGAGCTATCTGTAGGTCGTATATGTGCTACCGGTAGCTGAGCCATTTGGAATTGTTCTACTAGTAGAAAATCAACATGCTACCGGTAATTGAGTCCTCTGAAATTGTTCTGCCAATAGGTCAAAACTTGCTACCGCTAGATGAGCCCAATTTTTTCCCAATTCAATTCTTTTTCAATTTCTACTCATTCAATCTAATACAACATTCACCCAAACTCATATACCATCAAATTTTACACAAAATATAGTTCATATGAGTTCGCTTTACAATCTTTTATACACCGTTACATATCCAAAACTAATTACATGATTGTTTTACAAAAAATGTAATCTAAATCCACAACTCGGCTTTCTTCATCAATGAGGGCCCAAGTGAGAGCCATTCACCGACACTTGTCCCGCACCTGAAATGTTATCCCTATAGAGGGTGAGTTACACTCAATAGGATATCTCCTAAAGAGACTATTTTCCAACCTAGATACATATGAAATGCTCATATGCAATTCAATAATCAACCAAACATTTATCCAAGAACATACAACTTCAAGAATGAATGTCATAATATCATGTCATGTTATAAGGTGAGACTCACACATGTAACACAACCCGAGCCTTCCACTGGCTCCCATAACACATGCAATGTCATGCGTATGAATCCAGGCATTCGAAGCCCCTATTGATGTTGCACATCCAATGACCCTTTATAAATCCAATGTCTTTCTTATTGTGGGTATTTATGGACTTCCACCAACAGGCACCCAACTGACACAACATTTGTGGATTTCCATCAATAGCTTTACATACGCTGACACACTTTATGGACTCAATACTAATGAAGTTCATATCCAAATCACCGGGTCTTGCATCCAATGGACAATCTAGCCTTTCTTGCTAATCCCAACCATAGTTTCAATGTAAACCCTTTTGGCTCAGTCGAACCTTGGTCCAATTTTCTCGAGCCCACACATCATCCACCAAGAATGATATTTGGTCAAACCATGCACACACCCACACTCATGTCAATTGCTCACGGACATGATGCTACCCCGTGCATATGCAAATGTAATGAACAATTGAATTTCATTATGCCATCAAATTCTCAATTACAATTACAATACATTTATAATTCCTCAATGTAACTTATATCATAAAGCATATAATTACATTTCAATCATCATCACCAAGCATGTTTTATCAATTTCATTTAAGTAACATACTTAATTAATCATAGGCATTTTATCAAACACCTACAAAATACAAAATCATATAAACACATAATTATGCCCAATTTATCACATTCTCATGAAATCACCCATTGAGAAATTCTCAACAAACTCAATTCATGCAAAATTTATTTCATTCATTCTTATACCATTTTCTATATTCTAGTTAAACTAGAAATACATTTAGAGAAGAGATTTCCTCTCAAGTCATGCTACCCATTTCATACGAAACCCTAGCTTGAAAATAAACTTAGTTAGGAGAACAACCCTACCTCTTGAAGTGTAATACAAATGATAAAAACTCCCAAGAACCCAAATCAAACTTCAACCCTTGATTTCTAAAAATTTTGCCTTCAAGGCTTTGGTGAAACCCCAATTTTTGGTACATAGATGTAGCTCTCGTTGAGTAGATTAAATTTAGTTCTTGACCCGAATTGATTCGATAAATGGTTGACCCTAGATCGTAGAGAGAAGCTTGAAATTCACTTGATTTTCCTTCTCTTCTTCTCTCTCTCTATCCAAAAATCTTAACATAAATGGGGAGAAAATCTAATTTTTCTCCTTATTTATACTACTTGGATGCTCGACACACAATATGGCACACGTCACACCTTTTAGTGATCCGATTTTGTTTCGAATCAATTAAATCTCGTCTCATGTTATGTTCAACATATTTTTTATTGGAACTAACTTTAAATTATTTTTCATGTTTCTCAAATAAAAATCCGATAACATCTATTTTGGTCATGCCCGATCGCATCGTAAAACGTGAAAATTTTTACTGTCTCAAAATTCAATAAAAATTGACTAGATAACTAGATTTTGCGAGACAAATCCAACAGTGAGATCTGTTTCGTCATCCGAATTCTAGAAAAATTTAATTTTTCAACTTGTACCATAACAGCTAATTACCATTTTGCCATTTTTCGTAAAAATTCTAATTTTTCCCGGGTTTGATATTCTTCCCCCCATAAAAGAAATCTCGTCCCCAAAATTTACACATATA
This sequence comes from Ilex asprella, assembly GCA_023539305.1. Lineage (NCBI taxonomy): Eukaryota > Viridiplantae > Streptophyta > Magnoliopsida > Aquifoliales > Aquifoliaceae > Ilex > Ilex asprella. The sequence goes on from CM042189.1 coordinate 7,860,687, forward strand.
TTTACATTCAACCACATGCATATGCAACGGTCATATAACACTTTATGACTACAAGAATATACCTCCATCATCCACGGAAGGTGCCCTCATGTCGCCTACTTTACACCACAGTGCTGTCACAACACCTTCACTAACCTCACGGTCTTGCCTAACAAAACCTACTCTTGGCTATCCATGATACACATCGGTCTCTCCTCAAAGGTCTCATCCACAGCAACAACTAGCTCACCACAATCAACTACATACATAGGATCTAGAGTATACTTCTAGAGCACAGAGAGATGGAACACCTTATGAACACTCGATAAATTTGACGGTAATGCCAATCGGTAAGTAACTACACCAACCCTCTCAAGTATCTCGAAGGGCCCGATATATCTCAGCGACATCTTTCACCACTTCCCAAACCTAACTACTCATCTCTTGGACATCACTTTCAAGAAGACGTGCTCACTAACCTTGAACTCCTGAAGTCGTCATTGTCTGTCAGCATAGCTCTTTTGTTGACTTTGTGTCGTAAGAAAACACTTCCGTATCAAGTCCACATTCTCCAAGGTGTATTTGATCAAATTCGAACTTGTGAAAATCTCTCTCCAACCTCCGTTCAACACACCGGAGAACAACACGACCACCCATAAAATGTCTCATAGGGTGCCATCTCTATAATCGCTTGATAACTGTTGTAATAGGCGAACTCCACTAAGGGTAAGTGTTCTTCCCAGCTACCCTTGAGATCAATGAAGCTTGCCCACAACATGTCCTCTAGATGGTCTTCTCTAACTAATCGTCCGTCTAGGGATGAAAAATTGTGCTCATCATCAACTGTGTCATCATAGCCCATTGGAAACTCTCTCAAAAACGGGTTGTGAATTTGGAATCTCGATCCGATAAAATAGATACAAGCATTCCATGTAATCGGACTGTCTCCCATATATACAACCTACAAAATTGCTACAGTGTAAAGGTCATCTGCACTGCCAACAAGTGTGGCGACTTTGTAAGTCAGTCTATTATCACCCACATCGCGTCGTATCCACACGAAATTCATGGCTGGAGTAACCCTACTAGTCTCTGGTGATTAGTCTTGACCTACTGACACGTGAGATATCTACTAACAAAGTTTTTGACGTGTTTCTTCATCCTGGTCTAATAATACGGGTGGCGAAGATCATGATACATTTTCATGTCACCCTGATGGACAACAAAACGGGAGCAATAAAACTCCCTAAGGATCTCATCTCTCAGATCCGTAGACTGAGGAACCACAATCCTTTCCCTAAATCGAAGACTACCCTCTACTTGAATGGCCAAACCTTCTTCACTTGTACCAAATCATACCCAGTACCTAATGGATAATATCTCTGTATCCTGTCCCTAGGACTCGATCACTCTGCTCAGTAGGGAAGATATAGCCGCTAGACTCCCCAAATGCCCTGAATTTGACCTACGTAGTGTAGCTTGAACTATCCCACAGTTTCGAGCATCTGCCATTCTCGAGAAACCACACTAGCCCAGACTCCCCATGGCTTTCGGATGAGTGCATCAACCACTACGTTTGCCTTATCAGAATGGTAATGCAAAGTGAAGTCATAGTTATCCACATACTCCATTTACCTGTATTGTTTCATATTAAGGTCCCGCTAAGTGAAGATGTGCTTTAGACTTTTATGTCAATCATCAATTTATAAACATATTCCATCGATATGTGGTGGCAGTAATATCTTCATCTAAGGGTATCCAAAAATATCAACAGATAATTAACTTTTCCAAAAATATCAACAGGCTTGTTAACAAACTCGAACATTCGCAATTTTCTTGAAATAAATGTAACTGACTTATTTTTCTTTTTGAGTTCCATACATATAACAATGATACCATCCTTACAACTCATTTTGGGTTGAATGACTGCTATCATATAGGCAGAGGATTCTTTCATTGGTGTTGGGGATTTCTTTGGCAAGCCTTGGAAGGAATCTAATGCAAAGTGTACCCAAGAAATTTCTGGAAATGTGGCTATAGATGAAAAGTTCTTATCCCCATCTCACTTGCAAAACAAATCTTCCCATGATGAGGTTGAAAATTCTAGGAATAAAAAAAAATAGGTTTTCAGGGGTTGAGGGATCTTTTACTATATCACAAAAACACAATGCACCCCCCCAAACGAACCAGATGCACCCCCTCCCAAACAAACCTAGATCTAAACTAAAGGAGTATAGATCTGCAAAAATAAAATAGGGATCTATAAAAATAAACCCTAAATTTGAAACAAAAATCATTAGATCTGGAAAAAAAATTCTAAGTGGAGATACAAGCAGAGAGAGAACTTACATCTTCGCCGAAGAGATGATAGCTTCACCGGAGACACTATGCAGGCACAACGGAGGCGATGACTAACGAGCAGAGAAGATGAATCATTGAGCAGAGGTGACAACCCAACGACTCCTTTGCGACGAACAATGACCAAAACACTATGGAGAAGTTACTTGTTCATGCCCTTTTATATTGTAAGGAAAAAAATTGAATGTTTTGCTATTATGAGGGTTTGAAGTCGAGACCTCTTTAATTGGGTGAGAAGCCTTCCGCGTTGTTTTGTTTTTTGGATGTTTTCAAAAGCATCATTTTGGATGTTTTCCAAATTTGTCATTGTTTTGAAAAATAGCAGCAAAAAAAATGAAAACATTCACCAAGCATAATATTTTTTCTCGAAAAAAATGAAAAAAAAACAAAAACTTTGAGTTATCAAACACTACCTAAATTATTCCATATATTATTTATGATTGATTAACATGTTTTGAAATATATGATTAGATGTTTTGATATTGACTTGGAATGCAGACCCAGATTAGGGTTTTTAAGTGCAGTTACAGACAACTGTTTGAAATGACCGTATGATTAGTATTGAATGAAATGTCGGGATTCTTTTGGGCTAAATGTAAGTGCACACAAATCGAGTGGTATAGGGTTTACATTCTAGGTTAAGGTCATAGAGGGTTTCTCATTGAGTTTATAAATGTTTGGGTGGCCTAGTTAGCTTTCGGACTTGGGTACTGAATTATGACTAGGGAACATATCTTCCTCGGGGTACAAGTCTCCCAAAAGGTTTGTATCGTATGTTCGTATTGACTCTAAGTGGTCTATTAGGATAATGTAGTATTGACCCTACATTACTTTTCTCGTTTGAGCTTAGCCATTACTGGGGGAAGTCTGCAAATATTTGAACTACTAATTTATCTTTATTTTTGTTAAATAGTGTTTGGGGTTGTATTCCTATTTCTAATAAGGGGATGTGAATGAAGAGTGTATTTGATATAATGCTGCAAGGTTGTTATTTGTATCATTGGTATTAGAGCTTAATCATTGTTTGAGCATCGTAGGGAAGATTATTAGCGCTTTGAATTAAATGGAATTGGGTTGGAGTGTCACATTTAATACACCCCCATATCCCTTCTATTGAGGTTTCTCGACCTTTTGAATTTAATGGTAGTCTTATTTTGACCTAAAAATATTTAGAAACTTGCATATCCACACTTCTCAAGCTTAAACGCCTCCGAAACTAAATTCGACATGAAAGTCAATACGCAGAAAACACAAACTTCATTATCAATCTTTTAACAACTATTCAAAGTTTCTATTATCCTTTTAGAATTACACTTAATATCATGTTATCCATTTTTTAAATTTTGTACCAAGTCTTACTGGAAGTGTAAAATGGGATGATAGATCATCTGATCATGTAGTACAAATGATCTGTCATCCCAAAAAAAGTCACAATGAACCATATCTATGATATACAAACAAAATCAAGAGAACTACCACAAAAATGCTAAGAAGGAAATATATCTGTCAATCCAGCTTTCTACAATAGCAACATGGAACAACATCGGACACACAAATGATATTTTACTAATGCCTAAACCAGATATTAATTGATGTTTAATATAAATTAGATGGTCAAAACTCATCCATCTTCTGATTTCTGATTTAAAATTTTTCCCAATTTTCTAGGTTTTGTATTATGTACTTTGGTGTCAAGACGCTACACTTGGGCTAAGCAAATCATGACCATAATTGCATTTTTGCATTCATTCAAGTGCTTTTGTTCTCTATCAAAAACTATCATTCTAAAATAACATCAAGGTCTCCTAAAATTCCCTATGATTTTCATTCTAGTCGTGCAACCGTAGGCTATTATCTCCACGGTCAAGGTTGATGATATTGTTCTTTAGTAAGAATAATATCGTTGAGAATGTGAATTTCACATAACTCGCATATCAATAGTACAAAATGTTAAAAATAATGTGCTAAGTTTCATAATGAAATTTAGTTAAACATTGGTGGTGCCTACAAAGTACTTTTTATGCACAAAGTCGATGATTTTGTCTTTGTTTATACCTTTAGAATAAATTAGGCCCCACCAAAAAAGCTTAAATAAAAGTGTAATTTGTGCAACACAAATAGATGATTAGCTGAACAATGCTCCTCCAAATTACTCATTTGCTCATCCCATTTTGTATACATATTTTAAAATTTTATGTGTTTGTTGTCATCTCAATGTTATGTTTTGTCAAAATTTGTATGAAAATGACGACATTTGCAAGATGCAATGAGTTTATCTGCTTTATTATTGAAAGGGAAAATAACACTTTGTCCTCTAAGAACTATAAATTTTTCACATTACACTTTTTCCTCTAAGAAATCTAAAATTTTAACATTATCTCTTTAAGATCAAAACCCTTATATTGCGCGTTAAACTTTTGAAAAGTGTACCAATGTACCCCAATTAATAGATGATGTCCTATTTTTTGGTCGTAACCATCCCAAATAACACTCATGATGTACAATTATTATTGGATAAAGTGTAACTTGTGAACAATTTTAGGGCCTAAATCGATGTTATAATAATTTTACAAATGAAAAACTTATCACCTAGTTATTTCGACACATTGCAAACTAACTTCTACATCAAGTCAATCAAAAATTAAGAGTGGATGAGTTTTAACGATCTAATTAATTGTAAAAATAAAATTTTCCCAGTTTATTTGGAATTTTTGCATAATTTAGTGTCTTTTACTTTATACCAACATTAATAATCATTGAAGGTATCAAGAAAATAGCTTTTCAGGTAACAACCAATCCCGAGTTTCTCGGCGGTTACAGTCACGTAACGGCAAGTTATGACTGTTACATGGCCATAAAGGCACTCAAAAGTAACGGCCGATACATGTATTAATAGGGTTGAATGGTTATGAAATTGTTACTTTTTATGTGCAACTTTTTCTTTGCCTTTTTGACAACTTTCTCCACTTTCCCTCTTCATTTCAAGAACAGATCTTCAATGGTGAACAAGATTTGACTTGATTTAGATTATATCTCTGGAAGGTCTTCCATTTCTTTGAAGTTTGGTTAGTAGGGGTTGGATTTTCTCCAAGTTCAAAGGTATGTGTGCAAATTTTTTACAGTCTTTTGTTTATTGATTGATATAACAAACAAGGGATTTTGATAAACTATTAGGATTGTGCATGCATTTTTTCTATTTGTTAATCCTATGTTTTTATTTGAAAATTTTAGTTTGAGTATGGTGTCTATAAATGTTGAGAAAAAAATGACATTATCTTGGCTAGCATTTGTGGGTCGTTCGTGGTTGTTAGTAGTTTTGTTGTTCTTAGTTATTGCTTTTTAAAATCTTTTGTTTTTAATTCTACTACTAGTTTTAAGTTCATGATATAAATTTCCTGTTCTTAATATATATATATATATATATA
>CM042189.1:7870086-7881783 GCA_023539305.1 Ilex asprella
CAAGCAAACCATAACCCAGTCATTGAAAATCATATCACCCCCCCCCCTTCCCAGGAGAGTGATGATCTAACATTGTAGGAGAGTCAAGTACATGGTACTTGGATTTGGACTTGTCAGTTTTCTTAGTCTGTTACGACTGCAGTATGATATTAAATAAAATAAATTCAAAATATACATATATACACTTGTGTATATTCATAAATAAAAAATAAAAAAAAAACACAGACACACACACATGGTACTAAACTGCAGACCTTGAAATAAAACCCGAATATGAGACACTGCATTGAGGATTTCTTCATCCAAACATCATCAATTCTTCCAAGATTATCATATCATAGTTTCCTTTTTCTTTTTTCTTTTCATTTTAAGCATGTTATCCTAGTTTTCTAATATTATTAGTGAAAATACTTTTCCTCCTGCTGAAATTTATTTTATGTAGGAAGCAACAAAATGACACGATACAACAGAAGATTTCTGCATTAAGAAGATTTTCTGCCAATCAACACAATTTGATTTCTATACACAATAATCGAAGGCCAAGATCTCCAATGACAACAATACCTGTAGGGCCTTGCTCTTCCTCTATAAAAATGTACAGCTCCGCTTGGGTAATGATCGGGAATAACCCATAGAATCGAACCAAGAATGAACTCCAACCACAACTCTGCTTTGCTCAAATCTTTCTCCATTTTTATGCATTCTCTCTCACCCCAGTCTTGATAGATGGAAGAAAAGCAGCAGCAGAAGTCATGCAAGGAGAACTATCAAGCTTCAATCATAAGGTCACTATCCATGCCCGGGGGAGACAAGGGCGGGACAGCTGCCACATGAGTTGCGAAAGCTGCAATCTCTAAAGCCTTCCTAGCGGTCGCTTGAGACTCTCTGCTTCTACCAATCTTCCTTGAGGGAAGTGACTTAGAAGCAGCAGCTTTAGATGAGTTACTCCTCTCGATGGATGCTAAGAACTTGTCCTTCGAGAGGGCTGAGGGGGCAGATGCTATAACAGAGCTAAAAACGCCAGACTCCCTCAAACCTTGAATGATAACCTGGAACATAAAGGAAAAATAGAAGTCAGGTGGTAAAAAAAAACAATAGAACATGATACCAATCAGGGAGTATTCTGACACCACAGCAATAACATCCAACTTTGGCTCCAACCAAGGTGTGAAAAAAAAAACATCACTCAAGTCTCTTGGGGTATAATATTGATAGAGAATACCAGGCCGTTGACTTTGCTAAGAGATGAATGCTAAAAGAACTGTAAAGACGGTTAGAGTTCTCATCCACATATAAATGGCTCTGGACCGAAGAGATCCGCCTTTGAGTTGCCACATACAAAACCATATTACAGATTTCAGAAAGTATGCCTTCAAATGGAACGGAAAACACAAGGAACGATTTCATGGCAATATTGATACTGGGCAGTTACGAATTAATTCCTTGTTAAAGTGTTTCCCCTTCTCCATAAATCCCTTGTTATAAGAGAGTAAAGATCTTGCTTACCATAGGAGCATATATTCGAGTCAAAATGCCCTTCCTCAACAGTTTCAAGTTTAGTGTTTTGTCAGTCCACACAACGTGTTCATGATACCTGAAGGAGAAGCAACGAACAAAATCTCTACATTATTAGAAACATGTAAAAGAATTGAAAGTTAAGAGTTCATTTAAAACACTCAAATGAAATAATGGTACTTAGATTCGAATAGTCCTCACTTGGGAAGCACAGATACAGGATACGGGCACGATACGATACAAAAACGACAATATGGCAAAACCACAAAAAATAAAATACGAGTCCGGCCGAGATTTCTCTCTCTCTCTCTCTCTATATATATATATATATATATATATTTATATTTATATTTATATTTTTACTATTATGTAATAACTTGATAGCTATAATTAATGATTCTTTAACAATAATAAACAACATTAACAATTTTTTATTTTCAAAAAGTTACCTATCGTCTCAAGTACATCTACAAAGTAAACATGATTAATTAAAGGAATAAGAACCATCATTTAACTATATTGTTTGCTTAGAAGTATTTATTACTAAGATTAAAAAATAGTCAACTCATTTAAACTCTTTAGACATGTGATAATGGATAATACTTGCAAAACACCCATGTGTCTTCCAAGTCATATGAATTTTTGTTAATGTATTGCATTATATGTGAAATCAAAAGGAAAGGGTAAAGATTAAAACTAAAAACTATACATACTTCTCTGTATATAGAACTATCCGCGAAATATCTATATATTTTATTAATTATTGGATACGTTTGGTGTGTATCTAATAAGTATAATCGAGTATTTGACGAGTATCATATCCAAAACAAATATGTTGACCTTAACAAAGCATTTGTGCTTCATAGGTCCGCACCATAATATATTGAACAAAGTTTAGAAGAAAACTATGGGAAACAACAAGAATATGTTCGGTAATTTGAACCTTACCAATTTAGCATTTCCTCCTCTGTCGTAGTTGAAGCAATTATGAATGCCTGCATTACCCAAATGTATCATAAAGATATGCCATATTGAAGATGGAACTCAATGCAAACTCCACAGTGCAAAAGATAGTAAATGGTCTACAATTAAGCCCATATTGGGCACTTAAAAAGTAATTCAAGTTACCACCAAAAAGAGAAACAATACAAAAAGTAAGAAAGAAAAGAAATGACCACCTCCTTGCTCACTTATAAGAATCCATTAAACAGAGTGAATACCATCACTAGTTCATCAAAGTCACAAAATGTAAAAGCCAACACTAGGGCTCACTCCTTGATTACAACTAAGAATCCATTTGGTACTAGGAAATTTCATAAAAGATTATAGGAACTCAAACAACGTAGTTGCAACTCAAGAAATTGATGCTCTGGAATAACAAATTTTAAAATCCTCAAAATTGGACAGCAGCTTCTCTGAATTCTTGAAAACAAGCCATTTTAACATTTTCCATGGTGTATTGACATGAAAATAAATAAAAAAAAAAAAAAGACAGCATTAATCCTGCTCACTGAAAAAATAGGATTACTGATTAACAATTCATCACGGATCACCTCTTGAACATGAAAATCCTACTTAACCACCCCATCAATGGCTTGACACAAACAGAGGTAATCTGCATCTACCCCACCAACCGTCAAGCCTTATCAAACTCTTATTACTAGAATGGATCCTAGTCTGTCACTTCTCATTATTAACTTCTTCTATATGACAATCCATCAATATGTGCTCACAAAAGTCAATTGGTTAGTCGTCAACAATCTTTTGGGGACCTGCAAACTGCTCCTAAGCACTAACCGTTCGTAATACCGCCCTCCGTAGCAGATGAACAAAAAAAAATCATTTACTGCTCACCTAATAACCTAGTTACTTCTAATCCATCCTCGCAACTCATCCTGTCAAATGTAGGGCAATCCGCTGCACAAGGCTCCTGTCACTGCAGAATCTAGGGAGGGTAAGGTGTAGTCACTGTCGATACGATATCCAACTAAGCATCTAATACCAAGATTCAGCCAATTTAAATCCATTGTCTGGAAATCAGATTGGTAAAAATGGTGTAAAACGTGAATTAAGATATAGCTAGCTATAAAGTCACTCACAAAATAAAACATTATATGAAAAGGTTTTTGGAGCTTCATAAATCATAATGCAACGTTTTGAAACAACTTCAATTATCTTTTTTTTCAGACACAATAAAAGTTTATTAAGCTAGTCATTTTTCAAATATGAAGACAGGATTTGAAAAACAGCTTTCCACAGAAAACTACTTGTATGTAATCCACTGTTCTGAACCCAAGGGTAATAAAAAAAATTCAAAGCAGGAATTTGGCACACAATACATTTCAATTGCCCATACTCTGTATGCTGGTCACATCAGAGAGAGAGAGAGAGAAATTAAAAGCATCCGTGCAAGCTGAACAACAGAAGCAAGGCACCATAACTATCAAACGTACCAGATTTCTTTGCTCCAGCAGTATGGGCGACCTACATTAAAGATTAAGAAATTTCTGACATACAGCTTTGGTGTGGATTTTTGGCTCAGTGAACAAAGATTTGGAGCAAATACCTTTCATTCTGCAGATGATACTACATGCAGTTATCAATGTCGTATCTAGGGATTTAGTTGTAATTTTGGACAGGATGATGTGATATCGTCCCATGTCACATTGAATATTCACATCAAAACCAACGATTACAAAAAAATCTAGAACACAAGAGTCAATTCCTAATGAACCTATAGATTCTTCCTACCATTCGAGCAGATTCAATTACCATCCATTCGGGTAGTAGGTTGGTAGTTAAAGTGAAGGAGAAGAATTTCCCACCAGTTACTTAGTACACATAACCACAATCAATATAACATTGATTAAGTCTAGAGGTGACTCAACTCAGACTCATCCTCCTCCTTGCCATTTTTTTGAGCCTGACCAAACTCAATGGTTTAAATACTCTACCTAGATCATTCCCATTTTTTGTACCACTTCTCTTATACAGATCAAAGATTTCTCAGCACCACAATTTATACCTTCTTTCTCGTTTGCTTAGTAGATCTTGAAAAGTGCATCTAAGAACTCATCATTGGTACTAAAAACTCTCACTGTGAACAAAGTATCGGTTTCAAAGCTCTTCATACAATAACATACATTGATTATGATGCATCCACAATGAATGGTATTTGCTCGCAAGCACTATAGATAAAGAAAATATTTCAATTGAAACTTTCTCCCTGAGAAAAGAATCAATCTATCTCCATTCTCTGGAAACTCCACACATCAAAACATGTCAATTATTTCAGATCTTAATGATGTTTTGATGCAAATATGCTTCACAAGGAGTAAAGCACCCAGCTGACTCAGCTTCAAGACAAGAAACCATGTGAAATTTAAAATAAAAATCATTAACCAGTCTGACAAGATACATTATCTAAAAAAGTGTAAATATGTTAAAATTTTCAAAGACACATGAAATAGGTGAAACTAATATGCGTTATAAGCCAATTTTGGACGGGAAAAATCCAAAAATGTATAATTTGGAATTTTGCTTTCAATCTCCAAGGCAATGTTAAAATTCAACGGTTTACACAGTACTTAGGTTTTCATCATTGTCTCCCTTCTTCAAAAACCTCCATTGGTTTTCTTCTCTTTGAAAAACTTTCATTCTCACTTAAATTGGACTGAAAAATCTGGTAAATATATAATGGAGAGAATTGTATATTTGTTGACACAACAACTTATATGACATTGATGAATAAAGCCTCGTCTCTAAAGCCAACAGATTGTTTTCATAAAAGAAAGAGGAGGAAGCAAATAAGATTACCCACATGAGATAGCCAACGCATGAAAGTAACAAAATGTGCACTGACGAAAGCTGTAATGACCTCAAATCACCTCATTTAACAGTCAGTTTGGTCACCCAAGATTAGCATATCACAGACCATCTGACGCAGAGGAATGATGTTCATTTATTTGTTATGCAAGCAGGAGCTTGAGCAAAAACCACCCAATTCGTCAATATACAACCAATTCACTATTTACGCATGTGTTTTGCTTAAACCTTCTGCACTGTAGCTGCATTCATGACTTCGAGTACAATTTGAAGATTTGAAAGAGCTTTGCAGATTAGAAGAAATATAAGCAGTATTATTTGTTTCTAAACATTTTGTCCTCCATGTTCTAGAGACATGGCAGCTTGTTTGACCAATTACTATGAAGTATGAACGAAAGACATTTTTACAAGTCCTAAATTTTATACTAATAACATGTATTTACCCGCAAAACCAGCAAACACACAATACAATGAACCTTAGCTCTAAAGTGCATGCCAAAAAGGCTCATCTAGGACAACCAGACCTCTTAATCAAGTACACAAACAATGAGGAGGGTTTGGGGAGGGAGTGCTTCCTACATGTAGGGCCTATAAAATAACATTCCAACTTTAGTGCATAGCTTCAAAACCTTCCAAGAAAAATTTCAACAAGGCACTTTTAGATTTGTATATTATTATTGTTTGAAAACAAAAATGAGATCCCCAACACAGCATTTCTCCAGAACAGAAACACATAAATGACAGAATTATATTTGCCAACTGTCAAGGAAAAACTACAGGAATCCAACACTTCATAGGATATTCCATTTTTAAAATTATCAAAGCAATCATCCTCCAATCATAACTATACATACTCCTATAATGCTTATAGAAGTGTATTTGGTGTTTGAATTCTTCACAAATGTTTCTTATAACCAAAACATTATCATTTTACATATTAATTTTCATGAATCATGAGAACACTGTTAGTTGCATAGAAGTGCAGATTTAGTGTAGATCCTACCTTATGGTAATAAGTACAAAAACTATTCGAGAATGATATAGTTCGATATATAATAAAATCACTGAAATTACTTTCAGACTGTAGAAAGCCGAAAACCAAAAGGTGAAAAAGTAAACAAGAAGAAAAGAATATGGCATTGAACTCACAGATCTGTCAAATTCCAACATAAAACATCTTTTTACATCCTCCTTCGTCGGCTTGCAACCACATCGATCTCGTCTTGAAGTCAAGTCTGAAAACTTGGCATACGTGTAATGTAGAACGGCAGCCTCTTCAAATTTGATCTCACTGTCAAAAAGTCATAAAGAAATCATTTTATAGCCTATTAAAACAACACAGCTCTTTGACTGTAAATTCTACACATTGATAAAAATGCATATAACAGAGAGAAGGTACGACCGACAATAGTTGACCTGCAGGCAACTGAGGTAGTAGAGAAATAAGGATGTGAATATTTTACACGGTTGATCCAAGATTACAGAAATAACATACTTTGGGGTTTTCATATAATTATGCCATCTGTGTGCACCATTTGGACGAAGATGATCTTGAATTCGAGCAGCTGATTTCCCATTTCCGTAAGTCAAAAAGTAGTTTGGGTTACCACGAGTTGACTCTTTGTACATGCCAAAGTAGGTATCCTTTGGCAGATGGTCATAGTTCTTCTTGAACATGGATACCTATTTTGCATGAATACAACAAAAGAAAAATATGTCAATGATAATATCCATCTACAAAAGTAAGTACATAACAGCATGAATGAGACATTTTGCAGTGAAGAAAAAAAAAACCTTATCTTTAACGAAACCCAAATTTATTTACCCTTAGTTAAGTTGCTTTGCAACAGCAGAAACTAAGAGCCTTCTCCATTTAAAACTTTTTTGTCGAAATGAACTTCAAGAAAGAAACTTTGGATTGAAAGCAAAGGAGGGTATATGCCTATATGGACCTATTTTTGTGACCTTTCTGCTTTTATTTATTTTTTGGGTGTGTGTGCGTGTGTGTTTTCACACATGCGAAAAGAGGTATAGATAGGAGATAATGTCTACAGTACACTGTATAATTTAGGCAGAGAATTCGAAGTACTGCAAACTATTCATTGGATGTTATTGCAACTGTCTAGCACCTCCGACAACACTACAATAAGTTCTACTCCTGGGTAAGGCACAGCCTCTTGAATCAAGCTTTCAAGCTGGGGGGTGATGATGACATCCACAATCGTATGACATAATCAAAAAATGTTCCACCTCGTTTTGACCTCTACTAGAATTTACGTAGGGTATATAATAAAGAAAAATAAGAAAATTTAACCAACTCAGAAATATTCACAATCTTGTTCAGATCTAATACTATTCAAAGCCTCATCCCAGGTCCTCGGGGTCAGCAGGCAAAATTCTATTTCAGAATTCCAAACTTTGTATGCCCCATATCATTTGAAATGACTTAGAATTTGGAAATCACACATTCATAAATATAATGTTACCACCTTCAAGCACAGTTTCATTTCATTGTATATTCTACTTTTCTTCCTTCTTGGAAAAATATACAATATAGGTGGCCCTATTATTTTCATGTACTGTTGTTCTTTTCCATACATTCTAAATCTTTCCCTATACAAGAAAAATGTACAACAAACAATCACTCAAAAATCTCAGACACAAAGCACAGGTTTTTCAGTGATGACTTAATTACTTGGCATGGTAATAAGCTGCACAAGAGGGCACATCCTGATGTTACCTCAAGACACATAAGAGTTGGCATATAGTATTGAAAGCAATGTGCGATATGGATCAGGAAGAGAAATCAAGTTTTATTTGACCAAGCAAAGGCACACGTTTTTATACCCTTCAAACTCATAGAATATTGTTTAAAGAACCAAGCAGCTGGTTCTGATCCAAAATCAAAAATTGAATTATAAAATATGAGTTGCTGGTGGCAGATACTGATAAAGGACAATAGGTGACTATAGTTACATGCCTACATCTTCCACCACTCTATTGAATATTGAACCATCAATCAATGATGGACATCATGATAGATAAAAAAGAAAGATCAACACCAAGAGAAAGAGTTACCTCAGTGAAAGGTTCCTTGACATCATCTCTTTCAACACTACTCTCCTGAACATGAGAAGTATCAACATGAAACTAGAACGAAGTAGCTAACGCTATTGTGTTATTCATGGACAAGGAAACAGAATGTATAGAAGAATGACAAAGCAGATGTGCCTAACATCTTTTTACAAATTGCCAAGAATACCACCACTTTCTGATAATTCAACCAAATGCATATCGAGTTACTTACATAGTTCGGAAAGACAACCATATCCACGCTCCTAGGCACATCAAGCAGCAACTGCCTCAACGAGTACTCCCGTGCACCGCCTGGATGTAGTAATTCATCCGTATCGAGATGAATTATCCAGTCCATCCCAGAATCCTAGCATTTTAACATGTAAGAGGGGTTCATGGATTAAGAAAACATCAAGACTTCATAAATTACAAATAAAAATGATCGATTTAATTTGATCTGCAAGCGTAGAATATATATACCCTTGCCATGACAATAGCCATCTCCATATTAAGAGACTGCTTCACGAAGAGCTCGTAGTTGCATGGTTTGTAAAAGAAACTTGACAGCCATGTCTCATTCCAGATCCGACTTAGGGATAACAAAAACAAAGCAATTAGTAAATGAGTAAGAAACAAACGGCTAGTAGATATATATGAGCAGAAGAATTTTGACAGTTGCATATATCAAACAAATAGCAGCTCCATTTTTTGAAATTCTGGAAATCTAACTTGAAAGACAGGGTGAATTCAACAAAAATGAACAGAAAATGACATGAACAAAAAATAGTACAGGAACCAATATGCTAAGGTGCATCATCAATTCTGTTTGTTTTCCCCTGTAAAATTTAGCCTCATCAGGTGAATTGAGAGTAAGTAAAAATAATTTAGGATAAAAATTCCAGTTCATCCCCAAAATCCAACTGGTTTCAACCCAATCACGAAGATAGAAAAAATGACTAACCTCTTAGCTTGTTGCTCTTCTAACTCTCTTGTTCTGTAGATTACTTTTACTCCCTGAGAAAAAAACAAAAACTCAAGCTCAGTCAATTCGAAACAACAAAATTGATAGGTCATAATGTCAAACATCCTAAATGCAAATATGATTTTGATAAACCCTGTGACAGATCAAAAAATGTTATGTAGAAGACAAACTCACTGGAATAGATTCCAGGACTTTAGATACACCAGGAGATGCAGCATTTCCTTCCACAAACAGAAAAAAGGTTGAAACCCCAATAACTTTATGATAGAACATCCATGGCAGGATCTGCTCTAAGCCAGCTGAGGTACTTGTCGTAATACATATCTGCATATTGAGATACAGAACCATATACGGTCATGACACTGGTTTTTATTTTAATAAAGACTGAAATTTCGATGGGGTATACAGAACAAGTATATAAGAAGAATAAGATGAACTTCACAAGTACAAGCAGGAAACAAATAAAACAAAAGAAACCAAATCAGCAGCAAAAAATAAAAAGATCATAATATGTCATGACATCAAGACGTTCATGACACTTAAATTGTTTTACCTTTGTTAACTGCTCCTACCATTAATATTTTGAAAGCAATCATATAGCCTGGGAGACATCTGAATCTACTAGCAATTTGCCGGTTATTGGCCTCAAAAGAAGGTCAGCTAAGATATTAAACTCATAGTTATTAGTATCGTACGATACGCGATACGTATCGTACGATACGTCACGATACAGGGCTAAAACGATATGGATCGTAGTTCTGTATCGTTTTTGCGTTGTATTGTCCGATACACGATACGTTTGTATGATACGAACGATACGTGCAAAGACTTCTTTTTTTTTTTTTTTTTTTACGGAACGTCATCGTTTTGGGCTAGGCAAGTACTCCAACAAACATGTGGTCCTGTGCAGTGGAAGAAATGATGTTAATTTATTTACAAAGTCAAATATTTTTTTTTTTTTTTGGTATCAAATTTCTGAATCTTGATTAATGTTAATTTTTTAATTTATTTACAAGCCCAGTCTCTTTGGTATTTGAAGTTTTAATTAGTGAACTATGGTTGTGAACTTTGCATTATAATATTAGTAGACTATGTTAATAACTTGAATAGTTGGTAGAGTATTAATGAAATGCTATGTTTTTATGAGTGTATGATTTTTTTTTCAAAGGTATATATATTTTATTATTATTTATTTAAAATTGTACTGTATCTTACGATACACGATACGATACAGTATTTTTTAAAAATGATATACCTTCCGATACACGATTTGATAACTATGATTAAACCCTCTGGAATCTGGTGAGTATTCTTTTTTGATTTACAATGGGAGATAGGTTTGAAGGAAGAAGAAGACAAGGAAAGAAAAGAATGAATTTTCCCTGATGTGGTGATTAACAAATTATGAGGGCTTACATCAATAATGTAATGGGGTATTGGTATCCATTCATCCACTATACTCCAAAGAATTTTGTAACTCTTCATCAATCTTGATATTGCCTATGCATGTTGCATTGTTTATGAGAATCTTCTACATTTTTTCACTTGACAAACACAGTTTGTCTTTCGAAAATTTCCATTAACAATTCAGTACATAGCATAGAATTTTCATGCTTACTAAACAAAACACAATTATCCAAGAAAATTTGAACAATAAAGTTTTTTCGACTGTCCAAATATTTTCATGGCAACAGCCAGAACAAAGGAAAAAAGCCTAAGCAGTGGCAACTATCTACACTGAATACTAATCAGAACCAGTTTTTGCTACATATCAAAAAAAATTACAAATTGAGCCTGATATTACAGTCAATATGTTTATGTCTCCCCTATCATACCATGAATAAGGTTAATTGGTGTAAACCATGATATTAGTTATGGCCATGGTCACAATCAAGTACGATGCTGATCATTCGACCCTTCTTACCTAACATCCACCCACAATCAATGTGTCAAAGACTTCCACCTAACATTGAGATCATAGATATAACCAAATAGAGTGAAACTAAATTCTAGACAATAAAATGAAGGGTTAATTACAAATTGGACCCCTTCAAATTTGGGTCATATTACAACCAACTCTTTTTAGTTTCACTTTCAACAAATTAGGGTAAACAATGTTTGAAAATTTTTCAATTAATTGTCTCTATTAATTTTCTTTAGTCAAAAGTGACGGAATATTGTCACGTGCAAATCACATGATATCAAGTCAATTAAAAGAGAAGATTACCCTTTATCAATTTTCCCCACTCAAGCATAACAGCCCCACACTCCCCCTCCTTCAACTGCATCCACCACCCCCG
>CM042189.1:7890528-7909785 GCA_023539305.1 Ilex asprella
GATGACCTTGAAAAAAAGTTGGAGATCGGAGGAGAACTCCGAGGGTCAACTCTTCGATGTTTAAGTTAGTAAGTAATTCAAATATATAAACTGCATTTAGAAGCTATGAGTGGTATATTTTGAGCATCTTAGACTAAATAGATTTTTCATTTTAGGTTATTTTTTTATCATCAAGTACAAGCGTATGAAATAAATCTAATCAACATATTTACATATTTCATTATATCATCTATTGATATAAAACCCAAATAAAATCTTAAATTTTTGAGAAATTTATAATATAATCATTATAAATATATCAAAGAACTCAATTCAACACTCATTTTCATACAATAATTATCTATTAGAATAAAACTAAAAAATCAAATAAAGGGTCACACTATAATGGACACAATATCTTTTATTTTTAATTGGGGTAATTTAATTGTTTAATAAATTTCTCAAGTTCTGTAATTAATAAAGAGTCTAAGTGTAATATTTTAAACTTGATTTAATTGATATACACCTATAAATTTTAAGAGGTGTAATTATAATTTACTAAAGGATATTAGGACATGTCCATTATATCAGGATATATCATATATCAGGTCTAATTATATATATATATATTGTTAAAAAAAGGGATATCAGGACATCTGGGTATAATTGTCCCTTTGTTTTATTGTTGGGTAAATTACAATAACATCCCCCTCACTTTTCTAACAGGTGTAAAATCTATGCCGTCATAGTCAGGGGCAGAGCTACACATTGGCCCCCACTCAATTTTTTTGTCCAAACTTTTTTTTTATATATAAATTTTAATGTATTCTCATTTGTCCCCACTAAAAAACTCAAATATCTTAATTTATTTAATAATTTATTACATTTAAAGAATAAGTTTTTTTACTCACTTAAGTGAACTTAATTATTATTTATTTAATTGAATCTCTCAAACATGTATTCAATAAATTTTGAAGTTTTTTGTTTCCTCTTTTATATTTTGTCCCCTTTCTCTCACATTTATTAATTTTTATAGATCAAATGATAATATAATTATATAATATTTTTATAATATAAAAATTAATCAATAACAATAATAAAGGTAAAGTTGTTCTATTATGACTTTTTGATACATCTAAAGATTCACGTGTGGGATAAGGTAACGTAGGTGTGACCCCAAACTTTGTAGTAATAAAAGTCACATGCTGGACCACTTCTTTTAATTTACTATTACTTTAAAATTTAAAATTTTATTTTTGTTAAAAAAATGTTGCAGACATATAATTGGAAGGTTATGATAATTTAATATTTTGTCATCGTTGAATTAACATAGGTCTCATCATTAAATACATTTGATTTGTTAATCCCACGATAGTAATGCATTAATTTTTTAAATTTAGTACATGTAGTATTATTATTGCTAAAAATTTTGCCCCCATTACCGCAAATTTCTAGCTCCGTCCTTGGTTGTAGTTTTTGGTATCACAGTGCACTTGATAGAGACAACCCATTAATCAACGAATTAGAGTATTTTCTATACAAATTTACTATATTCATATTATCCCATGAAAAAAAAATCAATTAACCTTTAATTATTATTATTATTATAAAGTTCATAACATCCTTAATGCCTTTTTATATTCCTTTAAGAGATCGTTGGATTGTTGTATTATATGGTATATTAAAGAGTCATATTTAAATTAGTTATTGATTTTGGGAAAAATCTTATTGTGTCTCTTTAAAAATATAAAAATTCTCAATTTATTTCTAGAATGATTAATGTTCCCACATTACACACTCAAAGAATAAAAAACGTTATAATGTGGTCCATCGTCTTATTTTTATTTGGACGTCCGTATGTTTTTGTGATTCCTTGATTTGGCACAAAACAAACAAACGATCAAATGAAGATAAGACAGTAGACCACATTGTAACTTTATTATTCTTTAAGAAGTCAATATGAAAAAATTAAGCATTTAAGGGATAAATTAAAAAAAAATTATCTTCCAAGAACAAAATGGAAATTACGCTTGATTTTTAAATAGAGCAACCTAAGAGTTAGTGTCATTAAACTTTGTCAACAAACTAGGTGTCCACAAAAACCTATACCCCCTCTACTTCTTTAGAATATGTACAACAAAGTTTCTTCATAGAAATCCTCACCAACGGGTTCATCACCAACTCTCCCAAGTGCATATAATCCTATCACTGTCTATTATACTTCTTTCTTGATATTAATAGCAAATGCATTGAATGCTTATTAGAAATCTTTGCTTTTGTTAATTTTGGATTTTTATTTAGGGTTAATTAGAAATTATCTCATTTAAGTTTGGGTTATGTTGCAATCAACTACTCTAATTTTAATTTCATAAACTAGCCCCTTGGAGTTTGAATTTTTTTTAATTAACTCTCGTCGTTAATATTCGACCGTTAAAAGAAACAAAATTTAATCACATACAAATCATGTGATCTCAAAACAAGTGAAAAAAAATAAAATTAACCTCAACTATATTTTTGGTCCTCATGCACAAAAACTACCCACTTCTTCTTCCTCACCTTTCCTCTCATCCCCCTCTTTCAAATGTCTAGTCGTTTTTTATGTTCTCCCTCCAGCCAAATTCGTGTTCTCCCTTTGGCCAAAATTTATGTTCCCTTCGACAAGTAGAACTACACTTTCCCACTAGCAGCCCCTAGTGAACTATTTTATCCCCTATTTCTCTCTCTCTCTTTCTTTCTCTCTCTCATCACAGTGAAATCATTTCTCAACCCTACCTAACCCAATGAAACCTCTACCACCACATCCAACTGCTAGACAAAACACCACTCATCTCATCTTCTTCTAGGGGCAATTCAACCCCTCTTTCACCTATTGCGAAACTATCCCTTCCTTGTTGCGAAAATCGTCTCTTCAAAGTGGCACTTTCTCGTACAGATCTGCAAACATATATTGTTGGGTTATAAAATTGAGATTGGTATACAAGTGGGTTGACAATGGTGAATTGTGACATATCTAAGGTTGCAAGGGATGGGGGTGGTAGGTCAATCGTTTAAGTGTATGTGCATAATTCCATAGACAGGACCTGTAAACATACAAAAAATTAATATATTCTCTCACACAAAAATGTGTTTATGCTCTCATTATATAGGATTACATGGTGAGGAGTCCAACCGATTGCAGCATATTTGACTTTATCTCTTTATGAGGATTTGGCTTTGGATTATCCAACACATTGGCTTTATCTATTTTATGATTTGGATTATCCTTTTACATGCCCCTGCAAGTTCAATGGGGAGTCCACGTTGAGCTTGGATTTTAGTATAGCAAATTGGGTAGAGATAAGCGGCTTTGTAAGAATATCAACAATTTGGTATGTGGTTGATAGAAAACGAACTTGGAGATCATGACGAGCAACCTTCTCTCGTACAAAGTGGAGGCTTCACCTAGGACTAATCCTCCAAGGTACGGTCGGGCGCCGAAGCGTGGACCTCTCCCAAGAAGGTGTGTTGCATCCACAAGGGTTTGAAATCGAGACCACTTGCTTAAGCGACCAGTGTCCCTTCCACTCAGGCCAACCTTCGTTGGTATTTCAACATGTTTCATGCATGCATGAAAGACAGAATTGGCACTAAGATACGTGGCACCAATGTTATCACACCATAAAATTGGTGAGGAAGACAAGAAAATTCCAAACTCCTTGAGAAGTGTTTGAAGCCATGTGAGTTCAATTATAGTGTGAGCTAGAGCCCTATATTCGGCCTCAATACTAGACCGAGCCACTATGGTTTGTTTCGTGGAGCTCCATAAAAATAAATTGGACTTGAGAAAGATAGCCGCTTGTAGATTTTTTGTCATCTGGGCAACCACTCCAGTCGACATCAGAATAAGCATGAAGAATTTGATTCTTATTTGGTTGAATAAAAAGACTCTGATGCACCACAGACTTGAGATACCGTAGAATGCGCTTGACTGTATTTCAATGGGCTTCGGTGGAATTATGCATGAACTAGCATGCTTTATTGACCGCATAAGAGATATTGGGTCGAGTAAGGAATAAATATCGAAGTACACCCACAATGTTGCGCTAAAGAGTTGGGTTTATACAAGAAGGCCCAGGAAAACTAAGAGAGATTTACCAGATGTCATTAGGGATGGAATGGGATTGGCATGAGTCATGTTGATCTTCTTCAATAAATTTACAAGATATCATTGTTGAGTCAGGTGGATACCTTGAGAAGTCTGATGGGCCTCAATGCCAAGAAAAAAAAAGTAAGTCACTAAGGTCCTTGATAGGAAAGGTAGCCCTAAGTGATTTGATCAATTAGATGACAACATGAAGTGCAAACCAAATGATGATTATGACATCAGCGTAGACCAAAACATAGAGAGTAAGTTTTGATTCTTTAAAGATAAAAAGTGAAGGTTCAAACTTCAAATTTAAAAAACCCAATTCAGCCAATTTGGAGTTGAGTCGTGAGAACTAGGCTTGAGGGGGCTTTTTGATCCCATATATTGTCTTAGGCAATTTACAAACATAATCTAGGTATTGTGGCAGTTGTGTCATGTCAACTTCTTCTGAAAAATTTCTAGAGAGAAAGGAATTATGAATATCAATTTGGTTAATAAGCCAAGCATGAGAAATAGCCAAAGATAAGATAGTGTGAATGGTGGTGAGGACTGTCGGATGGCACAGATAATCTGTTGGAGGATAAGAATGTGAAGAAAAAAACTCCATCAAAGACTACATGTCGGGAGATGTATTCTCTATGAGAGGAGATATCCAAACATCGATAACCATGGTGATTAGCTACATAGCCAATAAACACACATTGCTTGGACCTAAGTGACAGTTTATGGGACTAATATGATTGGAGATAAGGCCAGCAAGCACACCTATAGACATGAAGAATAGTGAAGTCAAGAGGGTGACAAAAAAGTTTTTCATAAGGGAAAATGTGACCTAGAATAGGTGTGGATAACCAATTTATCAAATGATAGGTTGTTGCAAAAGCCTAGTCCCAAAATTGCATGGGGCCGAGGCATAATGCAAGAGAGACAAGCCAATTTCAACAAGGTGTCGATGTTTTCTCTCGACTGTGTCTTGCTGCTCATGAGTATAAGGACAAACGATCCGATGATAGATCCCTTGAGAGGCAAAAAAGGTTGAAAGAGAATGAAATTCCCCGCCCTAGTTAGACTGAATGGCCTTAATTTAGAATTAAAGAAACGTTCAACAAGTAATTGAAATTGTTTGTAAATAGCAATACATCATATTTGCGTGCCATAGAGAAAAATCAAGTGTAACAGCTAAAATGATCAACAAAGCTAACATAATACCGATGTCTAGAATCTGAATAAGAGGTTGAAGGCCTCCATACATCTAAAAAAAAAAGTTCAAGAGAAAAACTAGACTTGTGTTGAGACAATTTAAAAGGTAGCTAATGGCTCTTGGCACATTAACAAGCATCGCACACAGAAGCTGATGCAGGACTCTTTGTAATAGAAAGAGAAAATTTGCTGATAATTTTTTGGAATACATGAGGAGCGGGGTGACCTAGATGACAATGTCAGATGTGAGGCAAGACATGTTCATTGACAAGCACTTGAAGGTTGGAGGAGGAGGAAAGAGACTGTTTTAGGTAGAAATGATAGAAATTGTCCTTACATAGGCTATGATAAAGGATGTGTCCCGTGGTTTTGTCCTTCACAAAAAAATGGGTGTCATGAAACTCAACAAAAACATGATCTGAGAGGTAAATTCGTTGATAGACAAATGGTTCTTTTGAATGCAAGGCACATGTAACAAATATAGCAATTTAAAAGAAGAATCTTGAGTAAGAATAATAACAGAACCTATGTGGGTAATAAGCAAACCGAAACCATCTCTTACTCGAGTCTGATCTGTGCCACGATAGTCTTCAGAATGAAGGTTAAGGTTACTCAGTTCAGAAGTCAAGTGATTTGTGGAGCCAGTATCAACATACAAGTTGCTATCAAGTGGAGTGTTGGGTGTAGCAAGAAGGCTGAAAACTGGTTGTTATGCTATACCTATAGCTATGATAAAATATGTGGTAACAATTGAAGGCAGAGTGGTCTTGCTTATGTCAAACCTGGCAGGTGGGTTTGTTAGAAATTTGTTGAGAAGTGTCGCGACCATGACTGCGACCTCTGCCTCGGTTTGAAGAGTTGTTATATTGACCACCTTGGTCATAATTTGAAGATCCACCATGTGTAGCAGTGCTGGCCAGAGAAATCAGTGCCACTCGAGAAATGTTCAAGGCATAATTCATGGTTGAGGAGATGCCCATAGAGATCAGATAGGGATATGGGCTCAACTCCGATACTCACAAATGTAACAAACGATTAGTAGGTTGAATCCAATCCTGCAAGTAAGTAGGAGATAGTTTTAGAGTTTTGGAGAGGTTGGTCGATAACAGCTAGAGTGTTGGCAATAAATTTCACCTTCTGATAATAATCGACAACTAACATGGTCCCCTTTTTCATGGTGGAGAGTTGCAAGCGAAACTATAACATTCACGCATTTGCATGAGACAAACACATATGTCTTCAAGGGTCATCCAAAGTTCTCGTGATGTAGGAATACCAACCATATGAGGCATGAAGCTCTCAGATAGGGAGGAGACAAGAGTACTTCATAACAATTGATCTTGGAGACACCAAGCTTCATAGGTTGGGTTGGCTGTCACACCCCAAAAATTTTTATTCCTTAAAAAAAATATTCGGGCGTGATTAAAGAAAATAAATAAATAAAAATTCACACCGAATTTACGATAACTTTCCTCATATTATTGTATTTTGCGTACGAGTACATAATATTTACATAACCATCTCAATATTCTGGATACACATAAAAAAAGAAATAATAATAGCAAACTTTATCCATAGTCCTTTCAGCTTATCCTCCTTCCCGGCTTATATCTCCGAAAAATATTAAATAGGGATAAGCTTACTAGCTCAGTAGGATAACGTTTATCAATGACTACCAATGTTTTAAAAAAATGTATAATATAAGTAAATAACAGATAATCGCAAGAATAAAGTAAAATAATAACTCAAGTAAATAAATAAATAATAGCACACATCGATCATATCAATCCGTCAATTTTCTGGTTCACGCATGAACCGCCTCCGGAGAAAACTTTGGTGCCTTACACCCTAGGGAACCCAATGCCCTTCTTACTTTTCTGGAAACACCAATACCGAAAATTATGTGGTGTCACACAGCCACCACGGCAACCGATATTAATAACCAGTGAGTCCAAGGACTAGTAGGAATCCTGTGAATCCTCGCAAAGATCACACATCTACTAACCCCACGCCCTCGATTATGTGCATTCATAATAATTTCATCAAATTCACAAGATAAGATCATACCGTAATCAGACCTAACAACAAACCGAACATTAAATAATAATAATAATAAAACATTTGTACAAGTCAAACATTAGCTAAAAAAAATATTTATTATGCAACGTGGTTTCATAAGATAATTAGGGTCTCAATATAATTAAATTTTTCAACATGATCACGACTTATTTATAAAATCCCAGTTTGACCCCATGATTAAAATGATATAAAAAAGTATATTTTAATATGAAGCCCCCAAATATGCATGAAATGCATCAATGATAGTAAAAGATAAAAGAAACCCTACCTCTTAATTGCAAGATTGTACTCCTAGATTGACAAAATTTTGACCATTTTCCCTTCTTTTTCTCTCTTTCCTTCCTTTCTTTCCCTTCATTTCTCTTCTTCTTTCTATGCCGAACAAAGATCTGAACTTGACTATTTATAGCCAAAGTTCTTACTCATGGTATCGTGTCTTACACCATCTTAATAACTTCACTTGGACAGGCGTCCAAGCTTTCACCCATTCATTTTTTTTTTCTTTTTCCTCACGTTCTCAAATCTTGTCCATTCTTTTTCTTTTTTGTTGGCAAATCCAAAATATCTTCAACAGTATAGGACACTAGTCATTTTTTTTCTAACATATTGTCATGATATATACAATATATATGTAGATATTTGTGTTTATATGATACGAAATTTGACCTATATTCTAATCTTTTGTCTCATTTTTAGTTGAATAGTTTATATTTAGGGTCCATTTACTCACAAAATATTATATAATATATATTTAAAATAAATCACAATTATATAGTATCATAATTGACGACCTAAATAGCGTGTTAGTGATTATTTTTTTTATAAAAAAAAATTCTTCATTTCTTTATGTATGCTTCCTATAGCTTGTAAAGATCTAGCATAATGTAATGATCTAGCATAGTACAATTATCTCTGTATAAATATATTCCTTTATTATGATTACGATATTTAAGCTAAATTATAGTCGTTCAAAAAAAATTCAATTATAAATTAAAAACATAAACTTTAATTATCCAGAATCATAATTGATGACCTAAATTAACGTGTCAATGATTAATTAATATACAGGTCGTTACAGTGTAGAAGTAGATTTAGGAGATGGAGTAATAAAAAGGGGTGGACTTGGGTTGGTGCCAACAGCAAAACCAATTAATTTCTGATCGTGAAGGTACGGAACCACCTGAGCTTTCCACAAGAGAAAATTATGTCTTGTTAGTTTGATCGATAAATTGTGTTGTAGGTTGGTGAAGGTAGATGTTTGGAGAGTGACGTTGTTAATAGAAGAAGAATTATTGGTGGAGGTTGAAGACAACTCGATGGAAACCATAAGAAGACGTTTGTCTTATGTGGCTCTGATATTGTGTAAACATACAAAAAATGAATATATTCTCTCACACAAAAATGTGTGTTCATGCTCTCATTATATAGGATTACATGGTCAGGAGTCTAGCCGGTTGCAACTCATTTAGCTTTTATCCCTTTATGAGGATTTGTCTCTATCTACTTATGAGGATAGACTTTATCTACTTATAAGGATTTCGATTATCCAGCATATTGGTTTTATCTGTTTTATGATTTAGATTATCCTTTACAGACCAATGTACAAGCCAGGGGGCATGACCCCCTTAGATGTTTAAAAAACACTATAACTCTTTTGGTTTTTAAAAATCATAATTTTTCCCTTAAGTTTTCAAAAAAAAAAAATACAACTTGTGGCTATTTCACATAATGTAATTAGAAAACATACTGGGTTGGCATTTAATAACAAATAGTGGTTGTAAATACATGGATGAGTTTTATTCTTACAAAGGAATATACTTGCTTGGATGAGTTTGATGGCGAAATGAAATTGTTGCAAAATCGAAAATGTGACCTAAAGCAAAAGAGTAATGCTAGATAAACTAAAAAGAATTAAAACAAATTAAATAACAAAATATTGTGGCACAATGTGTCAGTGTTGGTTGAGCAATAAATTTAGACTAAACAAAATTCGAAAAATCATTTTGTCAAAATTTAAAACGAACTTCAAAATTTGAGCTTGAAAATCAAGCGCTTGAGTTAAAAGTTCTATTTTGAATAGGTAGGGATCAATTTTGGGGTTGTATGACCCAAACTAATTTTTACGTTGGTGTGATCTTGTCATGCCCCAAATTTCATAAAAGGCGTGATTTATTAAGAAAACTTTTTTTAACAAAAATGTTTGTTGATTTACAATGAACTTGCATAAATATAATCACTTATATAATTAAAATCTATTTTTCAAAAATTTGGCAGATTTTTATTTGAAAATCGAGCATCCGACCCGTTGGCATGAGTAACTTGTTAGGGCATATACAATCTAACTAGACTAAAAATCTCAACATCCATCCATGCAACATAAAATTAAAAGTTGGGGTGATAAATGAAAGCCCACAAAATCCTCCTGAACCCGACATCCATCTATTCAATATTTAATCTCAACAATAACCCAAACATATATATAACAACTTATCTCTCCAAGTTATACATCGATATATTTAGAACTAAATTTATACAAATACCATAAGGTTCACCCCCTTATAATTTACTAATTTTATAAACAAAGGATATCAAAGGAAGTTTCTTCTAGCACCGAGTCCCAACTAACACTCTAATAACTCAAGCCACGAGATGTATGTCTGCCTTTGAAAATGTTAAAAGGAATAAATGAGATTAATTATCCCAATAGAGTAATATTTTCTCAATCTTTGCACAATTTTAAACACAAAACCATCAACAATACATATAATATTTGCATATTTTAAAGGAAAAGTAATTAACATGCAACCTCCCGATCACTCCGATGCATTAATTATTAAATCGATTCACAGATTCCACAAAAATATATCTCCAAATACAAATACCAGAACTCTAATTATCTCAACAAAAATGAAATTGATAATCAAATCTCCAAATACAAATAGAGCTCACAATTTAAATATTACAAAAAATTATCATCTCCAGTTCCTCTAATATTTCAATCATGATCTATGCTCCACAATCTTCTTGAAATATTAATTAAGCGAATAAATATACAATATGAGAGAAAATAATATGTTCAACGATAAAAATACGAATGATCAAATGTCAAATAACTCGATCAATAGGCAATTGCAGAATTATGAATCAAATACGACATATCACAACATGCATCGTCTCATACTTGGTTCATCTTTGTAACATAACAAGTGAAAGTTGGGCATGAATCTAAGCACGTACTAATCAATCGCACCCCCCAAGGCCTCAATCACACCTTGTAGGGCCACAATCATGTTTCACAAAATATGCCTCAAGTGCACTCCGTACATATATCAATCAGTACCAAAGTAATTAGCTCAAAACACAGCCAACCCAAATTCATATCAATTAACAAATAAAAAATAAGAATACAAATTTAAGATAATTAATAGAACACTTTTTGTAAGTAGATTTTAAATACAGAGCATATTATATACCAGTGTTTTAAAATTCAGTCTTACCCGGTGGGTTGACTCAAAAATCCGATCACCGGACACCAAACCAGGTTGGTCCATCAATCAAACCGTTAGAGCATAAAACTCGTCCAAAACTCATTGAACCAGACAGATTTTATATGAACCATTTAAGTTGGGTGATTTTTTACAAACCATCTAGGTCAAAGAAATTCCTGGGCATTTTTTGCCCTAATCTACTACACAACCGCTCGCTCATATCTCTCTTTCCATTCTTAAATTCATTCTCTCAGCCTCTCACTAATCTCATCTCATCTCAATCGCTTGACAATCCGAACAGCACTCTAGCAATCCAATGGTCACCTGTCTCTCAGTCATCTCCGTCTCTAGATCGTTGGCTTAAATCAAATAAGTATAAGTGTTTTGCTTCAATACTTGTGTGTTGGTGAGAGTTTGTTTTAGTAAGAGGTGATTTGTGTTGGTGGTGTTCCATACTTCCATCGGACTCATTGATCTCAAACACTAATATTTGTGAGTAGTTGACTAGAATCTTGTAAAAATTGATCTTGCTTGTGCTCTACTTAGTTTATACTTGGCATTAAAATAAATTTGGGGGTGTAAAATTTCTAGTTCTAAACCTCTAATTTATTAGAGAAACCACTTTTTATAGCAAGGTATAGCATACATAAGAATGAATGAAAGATTTTAGGGCAAATTATGTAGGAATTTTTTCATATTGGACTTCCATTAATTGATAGTTAATTTTGAGTTTGTGAAAAATGGTTAAATTTATGGCCAAATGAAATGAGTCCAATATTGTTAAGTGATCTATTTTGATGAACTTATGTACATTTCTTTGATTGATGTGGTTGAGGCGGTTAAGTGTAGGTCTTAATCTAATTATGGCTCGTAATGGAAAAGCTTATTAGATTCATTATAAATAGCAAGTTAAGTCCCCTCGCCATTTCATAACCTAATTTGGCTTATCCCATTGAGAGTTGCATATTGCTTTGAAAAAGGAGAGAAAAACCTCGCCCTTCTGCGAAAAGAAACTTGAAAATCGAATATCATGGCTCACACATTTTTGGCCTAAAACTATATGATATAAATCTTACAATTTAGGTGTTTTAAATTTCTTATACGAATTATTAAAATTCTTGCATTTGGTATTAGAGCCTATCGTATATGAATTTAGGACCCGATAAAATTTATATTACAATTTTACGGCTAATTTTCATCGAGACTAGAGTATAATTTTTTGAGTCGTCGTCAGTAGTCATTGTAAAAAAAATATAGCGTTGATCATAAGCTATACTGAAAGCGTTGACACAAGAAGCTATAAGAAGGCATTGAATTTTCAACAACTTTTTCATTTACAATTGGATGGTAATTAAATTAGGAATCAAAGTGTTATTTTAATTTATTATGGAGGGCGTTCTGTCAGAAGCCATGAGAACCACCCATTACTTTATATTTCTTTTCATTTAGTGACAAAATCTTTAGGTGTTGATTAGAAAATCATAATGATGATTGGATGATGATAATTGGACATATAAATAGAATTGAATATGTGTATTAAATAAATTTTGTATTCACAATCTATATAATTTTTTTAAAAAATTTAATCTTATAATGGTGGGGTTGCTATTTTATTGATTGTGTCTTTTCTATTGAATATATATTTTTTAATTTTTATGGGTCTTGTGGATGAATAGACATAAGTTTTGCTCATACAAATTACTAATATCAATCAATTATTTATTCATGTTAATGCAACTTTGATTGAATAACTATAATTTCTAGAGGGTGTTTGTACAATCCCGATCCTAATCCCTAGTGATTTTTAAATATTTTTTTATGATCTACTTATTATTTATTAATGTTGGTAGATGTGAATTTAAATTACTTAATTAATTTTAATAGTAAAAATAGAATTGAGACTTGAATGCAAAAATTAATGATAGATGATCTATAGATGTACATATTGATTAGTACCTCATATTGATTGATCACATGATATTTAATTATGGGCTTGTGTTATAATATCCCGATTTGGAAAATTTTATAGATTAAAGTGGATGGTTGCCACCATATGGTCCATTCATTGAAATTTGTAGATTGTTCTCATTCTTTTGTTGCGAGATGGTCTCTAAATTATAATATACAATTACATGTCCCAAAAAAGTTATTGTGTATTGTAATTTAAAGATGTAATGAAAATACTCTGGTTTGAAAAATTCTATGTGTTAAGATGAATGGTTGCCACAAAAGTGGTCCATTCATTAAAATTTATAGGTTTTCTCATGTTTTTGTTACGGGATGGTCTATAAATTGTAATATATAATTACCTGCTCAACGAGGGTTATTGTGTATTATAATTTGGAGATGTCATAAAATATTGTGTTAAAGGTGCAATACTCTAGATATTTTATCTGCCCAAAGGAGATAAATTTTTCAAAACTTGAGTATTCTCATTAGTTAATTTCATGAAAGAGAGGATCTGTGGCATATTGTATTCTCTGTTCAAATGGGAGTTTGTAATGATATATTTGGACTCTCTTAATAAAATATGAGTTATTATGTTCAAATCATATTTTATTTATTTATTGTCCAATTTTGTTAAATGTTTGTATTGTCGTTGTCTTGAACAGTCTCTTTTGCTGTGAATAACAATAATGCCAACATTGAGGTCTTGACTGGTTCTAATTATAAGATATTGAGTTTGTCTTGAAAATTTCTGATATAGACTTCGTCTTCAAAGAGAATAAACCTCCTAAACCTACTAGTGAAAACTCTCATAAAGTAAAAGAACTTTATGCAAAGTGGGAGAAATCAAATCGGCTAAGTATGATTGCCATGAAAATATCTATTGTTGAACACCTTATGAGTGGTTTGCCTGAAACCAAGAATATTAAGGAGTTTTTTTACCGCTGCAGGAGAGAGATATATGATATCCAATAAAACTGAAGTTGTGGGCCTAATGAATGAACTAAAGAGTATGAAATATGACAATGTAGGTTGTGTTAGGGAATATTATTCTTAAAATGGTTCATGTTCAAATTAAGCTCAAAGTTTTCAAAATTGTTATTCCTGATGATTTCATTGTTCATCACACTTTTAACTATTTGCCCCTGAGTTTAGCCAAATCAAAACTGTCTATAATACCCAAAATGAATCCTGGACAATAAATGACCTTATCTCCAAGTGTGATTCTGAGAAAGAAAAACTTAGAAAAGAAAAAAGTGAAACTGTCTTGTTTGTTTACTAACCTAAATCTAGTTTTGAAGATGGGTATCAGGAAAATAATAAAAAACCTAATCATAATGCTCCAAAAAATAGTCATCATTTCAAAAAGTATGGTACTGGTCAGAATGTAGGAGGTCTTAAGACTGTCATTCAAAAAGATGTCAAGTGTTACTTTTGCAAGAAATGAGGTCATAAAAAAAGTGAGTGCACTCGATTCAAGTCTTAGTTAGAAAGAAGAATAAAAAAGAAAGTAACTCACTGACTTTTGTTTGTTTTTAATCCAATTTAGTTAATTTCCCATTAAATTCTTGGTGGATTGATAGTGGGGCTTCGACTCATGACTCATGACTCACACAGATATGGTCTAAACCTATATGATCTAAATCTTGCAATTTAGGTTGCGTTTGGAAACGTTTTTTTAAAAAATAAAAACTAAAATGGTTTTCATTTTACTTTTATAAAAAATGAAAACTGAAAACATGTTTGATTGTATTTTCTGTTATAAAAAAAATGAAAGCAGAAACAGAAAACTTGTTTGATAAACACTTCTAAATTATTTTATGAACAACTTATTTACACCATACACTTTCCTGCTAGTTTAACTATAAAAATAACATAATATAAGGATAACATATTAAGGCATAACATAAATCATAAGCATCCATACTACAAGTATATCCCATAATTTACAAACATCCAAGATAACAATCCATATACACTAAAAACCATATGTCTCAATGTCGAACACTTGCCCACAACTCATTGGCAATGCAATCTCGCACATGAGCCATTTGACAAATCTGAGCTTGACTGATATCTATTTCAATCGGGTTCTGTGAAGTGAATCCTATATTATCATCCACCCTTTCTTTATAACTGAACTCATCAAATAATTGATCTTGAGTTGCGTGCATTATAATGAAATTGTGAACTGTACAACAAGCTGTTAGAATGTATTTTTGTGTTCTTATAGGATAAGGGAGCATTTGTTTGAGAATGAGAAACCGAGCCTTTAGCACTCCAATGCAACGTTCAATGACATTCCGAAGTGATGAGTGACGATAATTAAATAGCTCTATCTTACTCCTTGGACGTCGACCACTACCTCTATAGTCACGTAAATAATATATCTCACCACGATACAGTGACAAAAAACTCAGGCATACTCGTATATCCAACATCAACAACATAATACTTATCTGGCAAATGGTACACATGTACAGTAAGTGATAAGTTATAAATTCTATGAATGGAAAGAAAGGTTACAATGAAGAATAATACCTCCTTCAGGCATTGGAAAATTATTTTCTAGATTGTTAATGGACTCATTAAATACTTTCAAATCATTTGCAATTCCTTCCCAACTGCTCATATCAAATGTGAATCACATGTCAAACAAACATGCACACATGAAATTTTGTGTTGGTTCAACTTTCTTACCACGGTATGGGATTTGCTTACTCACTGGTACACGTGCATTAACATGAGTTCCATCTATAGCACCGATATAATTCTAAAACATAATAGAATATTAAAATACATAATGATGTGTATAACAAATAATAAGAAATAGAAAATACATTACCTTGAAGAATGGATAGTAATTAGGATTGTGTCGAATCTAAGGTGGAATGATATGGAAATCAGGAGCTCTGATAATGTGCACTCCAATCAATCAATTGAATGACATCATTTGATTTCATCATATCCATAAAGTATATAATACAATAACAACAAATAATGATTAAACCAAACCGACAATATACTATTCCACAAAACATTGAAGTCATCACAAAAAAAAACACATTGACCAACAACCAAAGGTTAAAAATAGTATGTTAAATGTACAAAACATGGTTTAAAGTCATCACAAAAAATATATTCATGACCTAACACATCACAAATTCATGATTACACCCCTCTTCCTATGATCAAGCAACTCCAAGAAAATTTTTCGTCGCACCGCATCATCACACATCAATTTTAAGGCTTTTGTATAAGTTGCATCATCAATGTCCTCAGAAGAGTTCAAAGCGTCGATGTAGTCTTTCAACAAGTCAATCGTAATCACCGAATCAACCATAGAGTCTGCAGAAGTCGATGACGAACCAACACTTGCCATTCTTTTCTCGTTGAACTTCGACCTTACCTTTGTAGATTTAATTAACATATTTAGTGCATTGGTAAGGGCACAAGAACAATAATCTTTCTTCGTATGCCGAGTATAATTAGGAGTGATAGAGCAATTTCAATTACGATTGGTGTCAGTTGGATTATCATCCACATTGTCATCGACACTTCCATATTCCTCATCATATTTTGGGTCATAATTGGGGTCATGTTCATCATCAGAGGGAGGCTTGGTTGAAGGGTAAACATGTTCACCAGTTGTTGCTGTGTCACCATATATTTTACACAATGTCTCATAATGTGAACAACCCTTTCTCTTGAATTTTCTGGCATGCTTATCGACCTAACAATATAAGATTATTATAAAACACATTCTAGTAATGACCATTTAATGAAAATTATATCATATTTGAACACAATAAAAATTTATACCTTGAACAAATTTTTTCACACATCATCTGGCAGAATCACTGTCACTTTCTCTAGATTCCAACCAGCTCCCATGGTTTCATTAACTAGTTTGTGAAAATCACCCCATACTCGTTTCAAAGTATTAAACTTATTATTAAGTTGCTCATGGTTATATGAATACCCTGTTCGATTTTTCAGTTTCTCAAGAATGTAGTTCCACGTTTCTCTTTTGAATGTATTAGTTGATCTATTTGCTTTTGCAACCTGGTCATCCATTAAATCTATAAAAATTATCTCAGTTTTAGCAGGTCATGGGGTATCAAATTTGGTGGATTGAACCTCAATCACATCATCACTACCTACATTGCTTATATTATTATTCGCCATCTACAACCACACATTTCAGTAACATCATATGTATGAAAAAAATTGATGAAATCAGATATTTTAAGTGCATGGACAATAAATTCAAAGGAAAAATTATGGATTAAAACAAAACAAAACAAATATGATCATATCATTGAAAATGTCCCAATCTTCAACTTCTAACCCCATGTACAACCTAAAGCAAATCAAATCTAACACAAAAAAACTACCAAATGGATCTAATACATAATATAATGTAACAAAAAAAATGTAAAGCAAACAGATTGACGAAAATACAAAATATAATATAAAGTGAATTATTTAAAGCAATAGAATGATTCATGTTCTGTAAAGCAAAAAAAAAAATGTAACACAAAATATAATTGAAAGCAAAAATGTATCGATGCCTTGACAGTAATAGAATGACTCACATAATAAATTGAATTTTGTGTCTACAATCCGGTGGACAGGTAATAGAATGACTCACATAATAAAGTCTAGCACACAAAAAAAATACAAAAAATACATAGAAACAGATCTAACACAAAAACCATATCTAATATATTTTTTTAAAAAAATCATATCTACCACAAAAAAAAATAGATCTAACACAAAGAAACAACCTGCAGATCTAATATATAAATTTAGTACAAAAAAATAACCTAGATCTAAAGACCATCAGAGAACCCAGTAAACAAGTGTAAATCAACACGTAACCCAAAAGAATCAAACAAAATAAAATGAAAACTACAAAAATACAACATAGTAACATAAGGGTAATCTTCGAATCTGTACATTATGATCGTTACAGATCGAGAAACAAAACTTCAAAAATAAAAATTACATATAATATAAACCCAACAATCCTCAAAACCCATATAAAATCTATTTGTTATTGCCGTTAAATCTCACCAAACCATAATTTTTTTGATCAAACTAAAAAATTCTGAAAACCCTAGATCTAAGGACTTACCTTGGTGAGAGAGCTTCAGATGAGATAGACGAACTGCTGGACGCCTAGAATGAAGCCTGGAACTTCTTTGCTGGAATGCCTCTACTGAATGATAAGATGAGAGTGACGATGAGACGAGAGAGACGATGAGATGAGGGTTTAAATGATTTTGCTTGAAGATTTTTTGGTAGAAGACTTTATTTGTTCCTAATAGGAGTCGATGGTGGGATCTCATTAAATTATATTCTGCCCGTTTTCCTTTTTTTTTTTGGAAACAACTTTTTTATCGTTTCCAAAATCTGAGGCAAGTTTGAAAATGATTTTAGTTTTTTAAAAAAACCTAAAATAGTTACCAAATGAGGTTAAGTTTCAGGTTTTCTAAAAAAATTAATATCTATTTCAGTTGTAGGGTAGTCCATAACCTATTGAAATAAATGAATTGATCCTTGATTCGGGGATCCACGATGACAAATCATCGCCAAGTAAAGCATAATCAAAGAACTTCACAACAAGGCATACCCTCCATGCTGCATACCACACCATCATATGATGCATGAGTGTGAACACAAATCATGGACTGTAAAACCGTAGAGGTTTGTCCCTTTGAAAATATGAAGCCATATAATTTGGCGAAGGTCATAGTTTAGGGGATCAAAGTGTATTTTGCATAATAAAATTTAGCTCTTAACAATTTTCCGCAGACTATATATAACCATATAATGTTCCAAAGAATGCCCTAAATTTACCCTCCACCACCAACAGCCATCTCTTTATCAGAAACCTAGACCTGTCCAAGAAGTTCCCACAGAACACAACCTAGTTAAGGTAACCTCCGTGTGCCTGTTCGCTGATTTGTGTTTTTTGTGAATTTCTGAATTCTGGGTGTACGGTCAATGCTTCGCAGTACCTCTTCTCAGCTTTCTGTTTTTAAATGCCGTTTCTGTTTCTCTCTCCTTTCATGTCTTCAATCTTCAACGATTCTCTCCCCTTTGTCTTCCCTTCAACAACTGCGCGAAATCCTAAACACACCATAGCTTTTGAATCTTTTTCTATACAGTTTTATTCTCTGTTCCATCAAAAAAGATCTAGTTCCAGGTGTTTGTGTCCAAGCAATCCATCCTCTGCACAACATGAATGATTCTAAGGTTAGTCTAATATATTTTTTTCAGTATATGGTTCATTTATGTTTCTGGTTGTGGGTATGTTAGTTTTAGGGAATTTGATGTAAACGAGGGTGATTTACCTTATGGGTCATTGGTATCATGGTGTTAAATCGAGTGCATTATGCAAAATTTACATTGTTCACTGTTGGTACTTAG
>CM042189.1:7914785-7959960 GCA_023539305.1 Ilex asprella
TAATTTGAAGACACAATTTAAATTAATAAATTAGTATTATAATAATAGGCTGCACTTAGTATTATTAATTAGTAAATTAGTATTATAATAAAATTATATTATTAATTGGATAATATTCTAATTTAAATGATTTCTATCTCATGTCAGACTTTTTTTTCCTCCAATTTAAATTTATTCTTATATAAATGGATGTTAACCGAATAAATATGTTAAATTAATCAATTATTTAGCTTATCTTTATAAATAGATTGTATTTGTATTTTTATATGTTTCCATATTTTTTCTGCGTTTCCATTGCGTTTTCGAAACGTATCCGTTTTTGAGCTGACTGAAACGGTACTTCGAAATAATATTTCAATCCTTGGGCGTATCGTACTGATACGTATCGTATTGTAAAAACGTATCGTGTATCGGACGATACGATGCAAAAACGATACATAACTACGATCCGTATAGTTTTTGGCCTGTATTGTAACGTATCGTACGATACTAACAACTATGGTCGCATGGGTGCAGAAAATACATTAGCCATTTGTTTGTGGATCAACCTTGAACCTCCCTCTGTGATATAGAGCAAAGGTTGCCTCCTTGGCTGGTTATAGGTTGCTTGCTTTGGGTTTGTTTGGTTGAAAGGAATAATAAGCTTTTGATAACATTGGAAGGTGGTGTGTGCCATACGGCCATACCTGTGACATTCTTGTGGACATGGTTACGAATTCACTATGGCTTTCTTTAGAGTTCCCTTCATCTTTTATAATGAGAGTGGTGTTTGTGGGTTGGGGATTGTTAGTATATCAATCTATTATTTGAATCCTCTTACATTGGTACACCAAGTTGGTTAGACATGTTCCTTAAATGTGAACTCATTCAATAGGGCTTTGCTGATATTCTCAGAGATACTGGTAAATGCCATTGACCGACCATTTTTTGCCATATTTGTAAGTTATATTCTATTTGGGCTCGATTGTGGCTTTGCTAGTGGATGAGTAGACTAGGCGAGAGGATGAATCAACATGCATTTGGAAGTAGATGTTTTAGCTTTTAGGTGCTTATTGATTGCTTTAAGTGGAGATTTTGAGCCTTCTGGAAGCATAATTCACTTACATGGTGGGTTTTTGGATGTTGTTCCAGTGGTGGTCCTTCTGGCTTTACATATTTAAAAACCAAACCCCCGTCTTCCTTAGGTCCTGTGTACCTTGTTCGAGAATTTGTCCTTGCTCTCTTTAATCTCCTTTCTTCCCTTCAACCGATTTGAACTTATCTTCATTATTGAACAACGATTTTCATCAGAAATTTAAAGAGGAAACAAACCTTGTGATGGTGGAGCATGAAGCTTAGGACTAGTGTGGTGAGTGTCGTGAGATGTGTATTTTGTTTTTCTTTAATGCAACAGTGCTGCTGTTGTGGCTTTTCATTAACTGGCCATATTGACAAAATTTATACTGCTTATGCGTGCTTATTGCTTAGTTCTGTGACCTTTGGCTTCTTGATATCAGTTGGGTTATTTCTTAACACCCCCACCCACCCCAACACAAAAAAGAAAAAAAGAAAAAGAAAAACAAACTTTTTTTTTGGTGCCTGAGTAATATGGACCCTCTGTCGGTGAATTTGTTGCTTCTCCCCACCTCTTGCAGGTGCTAGTATTTGGTTCATTTACTGAGGACGAAACCAGGTCATGGCTGGGGCAGTCATCTGAAAATGCTGAAAATCCTGTGGAAAAGAAAGAATCACAAGTTGAATCTACGGCTTTAGGGTCACAAGTTGCGAGTGAATTATTTTTCGGCAGTTTCACTGGTGAATCTAGCAGACTGCTGGGTTCTTCAAAAGGGCCAACTAGGTCTCATCCGTCCAGTATAGGGAAGAACAATATAGTCAGCATTGTAAAAACAACAGGTGATCCCTTGCCAGGAGTTTTGAAAGAAAATGGAGTCATTCCTACTCCGGTCCAATGCTCTATTGGTAATGGCAATAAAGCACCTACAGCAGTAGATGGCATTGATTTTCCTTCTTTATGCATATCTGGAAGTGCAATTGGGACTTCAAAACAATCTCCCTTTGTGACTCTGCAAGGAAATTCAAATGGGACTATCCAGGATTCATCAGTAGTAGCACATGTTGTAGAGGATGGCCAGAAGGGCTCTAATGGGCCTGTTATACCTGGTGGAGACTTGTTGCCTCGAGGCTTAAGCAACTCAGGAAATTTATGCTTTCTTAATGCTACGTTACAAGCTCTTTTATCATGTTCTCCATTCGTTCAGCTTGTGCAGGAACTAAGAATGCGCAATATTCCCAAGGTTAGTTTTTTCTGACATGTTCTTTTTATTAATATATATGCATAATATTTTGATTTTAGTAGAGCGTTATAGATGATTATAATTTGAAAGGTGTGAGCTCTTCTGTAATATAATATTAATGGTGAGCATGCCTATCCATTAAAAGGCTAGTCTTACCTTGATTTTCTTTTTCAGCTTGGCTATCCGACAGTAGCTGCATTTGTTGAGTTTGTTGCTGAATTTGACATGCCCAGTGGGGCAAATTCAAAGGAAAAAGATACGAACATTCTTGAAACTGGCAGGCCTTTCCGTCCCGCCATGTTTGAAGGTGTTCTGAAGAAATTTACTCCTGATGTGTCCAGTAGCATCTCAGGGAGGCCAAGGTCTATTGCATTTTATGTATTAGTTATTTTTCCCTCTGCTTATTTTTATTTTTATTTTTTTGTTTCTTTTGTTGATTCTTGTTTCCAAAACCTAGCACCAAATTTTAAGTATAAATTCAGCATTATGAGGATTAAAACCCCTAAAAAGCAGATACTCCCGACAAATTATGTTGTCGTCTTGTGATGCTTGAAATTAACTTGAAAGCTGTTATAGGGAAAGAAAGAACCTGTTTAAAGGGAAGAATTTTTGTACCATATCTGGACAGATTTTTCATTAGGAAGTAGGAGTTGAAAATGCGTATATGACAATTCTGAATTATGCTGTGCACTTCAGATGTTGACCGTCATTTATTGCTATGGTGTAGTTTATTTAAACAAACTTTAACTATCTCGGAAATTTGTTTCAAACATTCTTAACCTTTTCAGGCAAGAAGATGCACAGGAGTTTCTGAGTTTCATCATGCATCAAATGCATGAAGAATTACTTAAGCTTAAAGGGCAATTATCAAGCTTAAATGGGGGAAAGTCATCTTTTGTTTCTTCTGAAGAAGATGATGAGTGGGAGACTGTTGGCCGAAAGAACAAATCTGCAGTGACGAGGACACAAACCTTTATGCCTTCAGAACTGAGTGCAATTTTTGGAGGGCAGTTGAGAAGTGTTGTGAAGGCTAGAGGTAAGGCTATTCTGTAACTGACATGACTATATGCCGTGCTATGCTGGTTAAGAAAATGTATATGATATGTTATCCACACATCAACAGGGCAGCAGTATGAAAACATGTGGTTTAAAGATAACATAGAAGATATGTTTATAAATGTGTAATATATATGTACCATGGATATATGCTTGTTTGTGGATATCATTTATCTACAGAGAGGATATACATGCATACATAAATGCACCCATACAGAACATTCTCCTCATGCTACTTATTTATAATCTTCTGTAATATCTTATTTATATACTATGGTGGTGGTTGTTTGTTCTTTTCATTTCTTATAGCTAGGCAAATGTGTTGCAACTATTCCTGTGTTTGACTCATCTTGGTGAATTTTGTATTTGACGTGAATAAACTTATGTTAAATTGTTAACATGCCTCAAAGAGTCTGAAATGCGTGTAAGTGTGCCTGTGGTGTGATTGCTATGTCTGACACATACACGGTTATCTGTATGCGTAAACGTGTGTTTTACTTTCTACATTATTGATATGTACACGGCATGTTCTCAATTCAATAAAATCGTTTGTTCCCTATCCAAAAAAAAAAAAAAAATAGTGCACAACATGTATTGACAGTCATCTCATGTCCTTTTCATACTATTTTTATTCTTCTCTAGTTTTCCCCTTTTTGTTGTTACTCTCTTTCTTTTTCTTTACACAGCTGTTTTAGAAGTCCTTAATATCCAAGCCCTGAAACTCTTGAGCCTAACAAACTAAATGTATTGGATTCTTGTCAGGACAAATTCCAGTTTGTTATAATTTATCTTTTGTACTTATCCCCCCACCCCTATTTTTTTATTTTTCTTTATTTTTCCTTTTTTGTTTGTTACCCTCTTTTTCTTTATTCATGTTTAAGAAGAACATATTCCTCCATGTCTGACCCATCTTGGTGAAATGCATCACTTTTGGTGGCATATAGTGTCAATGAAGTCAAACATCCAACCACCAAAAATATCATTTATCTGTAAACTTTGTCAGAAAGTTATGTTACTCTGTCAGATTTAAAGCCTTTTGATTTGGATGTGTCTTTGTGTAACAGGAAACAAAGCCTCTGCTACTG
The DNA here is from genome assembly GCA_023539305.1 of Ilex asprella. Lineage (NCBI taxonomy): Eukaryota > Viridiplantae > Streptophyta > Magnoliopsida > Aquifoliales > Aquifoliaceae > Ilex > Ilex asprella. The sequence goes on from CM042189.1 coordinate 7,919,221, forward strand.
TTCAGCCATTTCTCTTGCTCCATCTTGACATTTCCCATGAAGCTGTTAGTACTGTTGAAGACGCTCTTCGTTTATTTTCTACACCCGAAACACTTGATGAGTACCGGATATCAACAGCTGGAAAGGTAATTTATCTTACTGTTTTTGAATTCGTGTGTTGGGGGCTGTAAACAAATTACTATGACAATGAAGTAGGAAAGAGACCCTAAAGAGAGAGCATGGGAAATCAATCCATCTTTGGCTGCAATTGACTCCCTGATCTGGGAAAGTCAGCAGTGGCTAACTAGAGTAGACTCAGTTCTGTTTCTTCCTTTTTTTTTTTTATAATCATAATCACTAGTCCCCAAATGCAGTTAGTGAGGAAAGAAAGATGTACATCTGCCAAAGAGCTGTACAAAATAGTCAACTCAGGAAAGATGGATATTCTCCAGCTTAAATCTGTTGATTTCTTCTGCTTAACATAGCTGATACCAATGGCAGAGATGAACTTACAGCACCGATTCGTTTACTCTCCTGATGAGCAAAGGCAATGCCCTAATTTGGCGTCCTAGTTACTTTAATGGTAGCAAATGAGAGAAGAATTATAAGGAGCAGTTCTAGTGGAAAAATTATGGCCCAGAGATGGACCCTAAATTCAGAGGATTACAATTTCTCAAATAAGGAAGGAGAATTCAAAAGCATCTTCAATAATATCAACAATGGAAGGCAACTTACTTACTGGAAAAAAGAAAAACAACTGCAGTTTTTTAGTTATTATTCCAAAAGCTGAGGCAAATGAGATTTTGAATCAAGAAGATTGCTCTGTAAATAAAAATTTTGAAGCTAAAATTATTATGTGTGTGGTAATGATAGTGTTAGGGGATAGATAAATAAAAACTTAAATGTGGTATTGTTCTTTGAAAGTTGGATTTCTGAAGCATGTCATAAAAAGTACTAATCTTAGTGCCCAAGCAGAGAAACTTTAGCTTGTTGAGTGGATTCTCAAGGAGAGGGATGAGCTGACCAACCATTCGCCCTTGGTGTTCCAGTTATAACAGAGTGAATTTTCTGAAATGTATGGATCAAAAGAAAGGGGAAAAAATGCTGAGTTGCATGCAAAATCTGTCCTAGCTTTCTAGTAAATTTTCAGACATTTGTAAAATGTGGAGGTTGTAGTCCGAATGTTGGAAGTTAGCGTAGGTACCGGCACCATGTTGTCGTGGCCCCAGGTACCGGTACCAAGTCTCGTAGGTACAGGTCCTTGGAAACTAGAATGGAAACTAGAATGTCCAGGTACCGGTACCACGTAACAGACGTACCGGTACCTCTTCAAAAAACTTGACAATTTAAAATGTAACATCGTCGAGCCTTCACATCTTGAACGCTCTTCCTTGAATGACGTAAATGGGTAAATATTAAGTCCTAAATTTTACGGTTTGGACCTTGGAATGGTCCTATAGATATTATCTCAACAGGTTATGTGTTGGGTAGTGCTCCCGTCTAAAGGAGGCTCTGCTTGGATTCTGTTTTATTACAATCCTGGTGAAGGGGTGTAACGACATGGTATCGAGTTATATGATAACCATGGTTATTCTGCAGGTTGATGGTTGATCAACAGGTCTAGAAAGGACTCCGGATTTTGGGGCGTCACACTGGGATATGGGAACTTCTCAATAAATAAAGACACACACAAAAGCTAGAGATGAAAAATATACTTTAGTGTTCTGTTGTGAGAGTAGTATGAGGTTTAAGTTGGTGTTTTTAAGTGCTCTCTAGAGGGTACAGGTATCCCCTTAGGCTCATTCTCAGAGCTGCTAAAGAATTGTGAGCTTCAGTGTCAAGCATACACGATGCACACTTCTTTGTATGGGTAACCATCATGATTTATACAATTATTGAACAATCATTTTCTTGTCTCATTTGAGCCAATGCATTATTACTACAAATACACACACATCCCCTCATGCATGGCTGCTCGTTTATGCGGGTAGTCTTGCACCCGTGCATGCACAAAGTCTTGTACAGCCATATGATGCATATATGCATCTTTAGTTCTGTTCATTGATATAATTCTTTATATTTAAATTTAAGTCTGCATGTGTTTATAATTGTGATGAATGTAGCTGATATGGCCTTGTCATTGTTAATGAACCATAGCTGAGGAATGTAGCTGATATGACCTTGTTATTGTTAATGAACCATAGCCTATTTCTTGGTGGATCTTATTAGTGATGAGATCGTGCACAATTGTGGTTAGGCTTGTATTGTTTTTCGTGGTCTACAATATCTGCTAACTGTTTTGTTGCTTTGGTTGGATCCTACTTTTGAATCCAATTCATCTTGGCCCTCATGTCCAATTACAATTATTTAATACTTAATGTTAACATCGATGCTTTCCTTATTGCATTGTTGATGCATTCACTTCTGGAGTTTACTTGTTCATGTTCGAGCTGTGTCAGCTTAGCTTTGTTAGAATTGACGAATATCAATTTTTATGCTTGCTTTCAATTTGGTGCCATGTCGTACCATGATCTGGCATTCTAGCTCTCTCAATTTTAGTGGAATGGTCAGTTTTAGATCATGTCATGTGTGTTTGACATATGACGATCAAGTATTAATGCTTTACTTTTCAGGCTGGAGTTGCAGCTGCTAGAAAATCTGTAAACATACAGACACTGCCCAAAATAATGATATTACACTTGATGCGTTTTGGCTATGGAATCCGTGGAAGCACCAAACTGCATAAACTGGTGGGGTTTCCTCTTGAACTTATGCTAAGTCGTGACTTGCTTGTTTCTTCAGCTAGTGAGGTATTGTTCCTTTACATTCTTTATTTCTTCTTTCTTTGTTCTCTGTTAATCATTAAGAATAATTTTTTGTTTTGCCCAATGAATGATGTCTCTTTGGAAAAAATAGTTATAATCTTTTCTCCTTTGTGACCCACACATTCAGTTCTAGATTTTGAACCACATTATTGGATTATTTGGCTTCCCTGCCAGTTTTGTTTCTCCGGTGCAGATTTTGATGATAGTTGTATTGTCTCTAATGATTATGTACATTACCCAAAGTAAATCGATAGAAACATTTCATTCTGGCATTTGTTTTCGTGTAACATGTTTGTTGATGTGTTGTTCTATGTACTGTTTCATAATACACTCAACAAAAGGTAAAAAGATATTACAGTTTCATAATAGGACAAAACTTTATGAACCTGTATATCGTCTGACAATCCTCTCTATTGCTTAATGTGTAATCCAACTCTTTTTTCTACAGAGTTCATACATCAAAGGGAAGATCACAAACTCCCGAATTAAAACTCTCTAAATTATTTCTCATCTTGCCTTTTGCAGGGCCGAAGATTCGAACTTGTTGCCACAATAACCCACCATGGGAGGGAAGCCTCAAAGGGGCATTACACTGCTGATGCCCATTGCCCTAATGGTCAATGGTTACGGTTTGACGATGCATCTGTAACTGCCATCAGCACAAGCAAGGTGTTGCATGACCAGGCCTATGTTCTCTTCTACAAACAAGTAAGATGATAAACAGGGGCTTTCATCAAGTATACATAACAAAGAAGCAAATCTATTGCATTCATGTAAGTTGTTATGGAGATGATTTGGTTGCCACGTGTATGCTCGTCAAGCCCTTTACCTAGGGTCGTCCTCGGTTAAGGTTGGAGTGCCTTCAGTTTGGGATGTGATTCAGAATCTGAAATTGTAACTTTTGTTGCAGCCATTTGAAGATGTACGGAAATTTTGTTATTCTTTCTATTTAATTGAAACTTTATGGTATGCAATCCTCCTTTTGATTCAAGAAGTTTGGTTGTTATGAGATTGTGAGCCCAAGAGATTTTTCATGTTATCCCTGTTGTGTAGAGTTAGAAGATGCACAAAAACACATCTTGAAATGTTGCGCAGGAGAATTATTAACTGCTAAGACCAGGTATTGTCTTTTTGGGAAGGTCCTGGCGGAGAGTGTTTTGCCAATTCCAACTGTTGACACCCAAGTCACAATGAAACAATTTTACCTCTACGTCAAGGTTGTTTTTATGACTTGGATTCTCAACGTCCACATACCATACTTCAATAAATTGAAGCTCTGTCATTCCTGCATACCCCCAGATTGGTGGTTTGAATTATTTGAATGCACCTTTGAAGTGTTCAAAGAAACCATTATCAAAAGGTAACATTGATGGCAAAGGTGGCGTCCAAATGGCATCGGTTCGTAATATTAACATGATTTTCGGCTTCATTACACTTTTAATGCACTCTGGGTGTCCAGGAATTGTTGCGAAACAGTCTTTCCGAATGCCAGGATAAAGCCGGAAGCCTTAACAAACTGTGAAGTGAGTCTCATGCACTTGGTCGCCCTTTAATAAATATGTTTCGAGCGTAACTTTTCATTTTCTTCCGTGTTGAGGATTAGATGTTTTCTGAAATTATACTAGGTCTTGATCTCTTATAGAACTTGTTATACCAAAATGTTGTATCTACAAAGTCAACAGAAATTTTCATTTGTTTGGCTGTTGTAGGTGAGAAGGTTGAATTTCTTTTCTTTTTTCTTCAACAAGCGCTCTGGTTCCTGAGAAGAAAATGACCAGAAAAACCAGGAAGTAAAATTTTAGTGAGTTTAGGAGATTGCATTTCTTCCCAGAAAGAGCCTAATTCTCTGTTATAAGCCACCGAGGAAAAAGGTAAGGTGGAAAAAAAAAATTCAGAATCTTGAAAGTACCTTCACTATGTGAGATCTTATAAAACAAGAAAAACCTTGCAATCAACTGAGCCTAATACAGCAGGTGAGGGGAGGTTATATTCTATAGAAATAGATTAAAATCTCGAGATTTCGGAAGTTTTTACTTTTTTTCTTCAGATTTTTTAGCAAGCAAACAAAGGATGAATGCAACAGACACACATAATATGTCACTCAGACAAAAAAAAAAGGTACCTTTTATTTGTTAATGCAACACTAACAAGCTGATCTTTCCTCTTTTGTCTGATTGGAAGTTATAAAATCACAATATCTATTACAATAATTTGCTCAAAAGTGGAACCCTTTACCTTCCATTTTCTCTCTCCTTAGCTAATTGTACATGCATCTTCACTCCCTTTAATTTTAATAATGTTTTGAGTAAGATTTGATTTGCTCCTGGCATTCATTTCACAAGGGTTATATACAAGACAGGCACTAGTTCAGTGACCATTGCTATTCATAATCTGATAGTGCCATTTGATTATGGAAAATTTCAGCCAACAACATGTCTTTCTTTCCTGAAGAAATCATGTTGGTTGCTTTCAGTTTCTGTCTGATCCCAAAAAAGTTTGTAAAAAACTATTCTGTATAGTTAGGAGCCCTTCCTTTTTGTTCTTCCTTTTCTAAATTGATAGAGTAATGCTCAAATTGAAATAGGTGCCTTCTGTCCTTGAATGGCACAGAAGAATGCTCTCTCTCCCTCCCTCCCTCCACACATCACACACACAATAAGCTGAGTGGTCTAATTTGGAGGATGGAACTTTGTGTTTTCTAAGAGCAGTGACTGGAGAGGAGATGTATTAGGCTGTAGTTGATAATTTTTTAATAGCTGCTGAGAGTTGGTTTGTGCAAGCAATATCTGTCCTGATTTGTCGTCGGCTATGAATGCTGTGTTGTTTTGAGATGATTCATAAACTATAATTGCTATTTTAAGGCTCTAAGTGATAGAAACCCATTGTAAATTGGTCACATTTAGTCCCCAAAAAGTACAGGTTAAATCAGATCCACTCTAGAGAAAAAGAGAGATAAATTAAGCATTGAATAGTAATTGCCCTTGGATGAATTGAAGTATTGAACTATTCTTTTGATTTAATGGATCTTTATGGTCCAATCTGGCGAAGATTTGTTGGTATTTTATATGATAAGAGAGTAGAATAACGGGTAATAACTAGACAAATTTTTGGAACGAGAAGCATCATGGGTTTCTGATCTAATCATTTGAATGTGCCATCCAAAAACACATCAATTCAGAGTAAAATTTGATGAAAATGATGAAATGAAAACTAGCAATATTTAATGAAATTAAAAGAGTTGTAACTTAAGGTCACAAATTTGATCATGGAGAAAATGACTTCATGCAGCAATTGTAAATGTGTCCAACATTATGCAGGGGATATTACTGAAGCATATTGGATCTGATCTTTTCTGCCATTAGTTTATATGTAAACCTGTTGGAATGAAAGATTGTCTTGGTCTTCCTGGTCCTTTCAGGACAAATGTAAAGGTTATGAAAGCTACAGAAGCTTTTTAAACAATAGAAAGTAAGATACAGATTCAATGGCTTAGAGCAAACCCAATACTTTAGTCTCTGTCATCCTTCACTTTCCTTTTTCCCTGCAAGTTGCCAAGATTTCTTTAACAAAAGGGACTGTGGCATTGAAAAACATAAAATTTTATATCATCTTGAAGGAAATTATTTGTGTACGAAATAAGTATTTCATTGTATTTGCGGAAACAGTTTCTCCGCATGTGAGGTAAGGGTACGTATATCTCACCATCTCCAGATTCCATATTGGCGGGAGCCTCGTGCACTGGCCCCCATTTTTAGAAGTGTGTAAACCAAAGTTATAAAGAGCAAGCTGCTCTCTCAATGCCTCAGTTTTTTTTCCCCTTTTCAGATCTGGTACTGTAAACTACATGTCAATCTCTCTGTGGAGTGATGATTGATGACAATGATGCAAGTTCTTTCTTCCTCCAAACAGAGCTTTTAAGGAGAATATATAACTAAGTGGGAACAATAAACTTGATGAACCAACAAAAGAAAAATCTAAAGCATAAGGGATCAAAACCAACTAAAGAAAATCTCTACAAGATCGGTTGTCGACAGAATCCCCTTCTTTTGATTTCTTAATAAGTAACTGCTCTCCTCCTGGACTAGGGTCTATGGTCTAGGGATGAGAATTAGTTGTGCTGTGTTGGGTCTAAATCGTGTCGTATTAAATTTTCTCATCCTGTATCCGATCCATTTATAATCGTGCATAGCAAGGTTCGAGTGTATGAGTCGTGTTTAACAGATTTGTGTTGCATTTAGCCAAATTCGTATCGACCAATTTATTTAATGGATATAACGAGTCACCCGAAGCTACTAAGACTAAAACCATGCCTGCTAATTCCACATTGATTTTGTGTCAAGTTCATGGTTCGTATCTAAAAATCCTAAGTCACATAGGTGCTGAACCAGTGTTATAATGAAAAGCTTCCCTGCTCATTTAAACAAAACTGCTAGTTCATGTTCTTCGATTTTATATTCTCAGCTTTTAGGATTTTCTTAAAGCATCTCAGCAGTGTTTCTCAATAATGTTGGGGGGGTGGGGGTTGAAAATGCCATGTTCTAGTCTTCTTGGGTCCATGTACCAAAGCTCATACAGTTGTTTGTTTAAGTTTGTCCTAAACAAAGAAGGATAACAAGTACAGAAACAACGAATTTTTTAGCTAGATTATGCAAGAGCTGCAATGTAAGTATATGAGTGCAATAGAATATCAAACTCCGCGCCGCTGTTGTATTCAACACTATCAGTCCCCAGCCAGGATAAAAGAGGAGGGTTGCGTTAGGTAACCGACAGTCAACGTAAAATTTTGTCAGATTCACTATGATGAGTCCAAATAATGATATATGCGCTAATGCTAGATCGTTCCCCATAAGTGATGTGTTGCGCCTGCCTCGGGCCGTTTCTTAAAATCAATTAGGGGTATTGCTCCCAACTCTGGGCGTTTCAACAAATAAGTTATGGGCGCCACATTCGCGCCTGGGTGCAGAGATAAATGGGCAAGGGTCTCCGCGCCATGGATGGATGTGGGTGGTAAGGAAACTAGTCCACACAAATAATTTATCGGACCCCAAATGATTGGGACATAAGGCTTGGTTTGTTTTAGTGAAATAAAATATCACTGAACTTCTATAGATTTGATTCCCTTAGACTTCTACATGTAATCCACTAAATTCTTAAACCTGTATGAGATAAAGAGATCAGGGAACAAAAACACACTGTCATGTTCCTCTGATTTGCTTCAAACTTTTACAGCTTACCCTTGAGATTGGCCTCATTTTCGCCATTCTGTTCGAATACTTAAGAGCTGAAAGGTGTCATGTACTCTAGTGAAGTGTTGGGGAACATATCAAAATCTATAGCAATGATTAATTACTTTTAAAATCGCTGACACCTACCATATTGTGAAATGTTTGGATTATAGGTTCGAAAAAAAACAATATTCTTCTCAAAGGAAATTTCCGAAATATTAAAAAAATTCTTATTGAAGGGACATAAAACGACTACGCATGATTGAGACAGTTAATGAGACTACGTATTTTAAAATGCATGACCAGAAACACGTGCAAGAGGCACTAGGGGATCTACAGCCTCCATTACCACCAACCAAACACATGACTAAAGTGTTTGGCCGAATAGGACGTGCTGTCAATATAACCAAGTCAAAATCAAGACCAAGCAAGTATCACGACCTGACTTGTAAACAAGTATCATTTAGAAGATGAGACAGCTAGGCTATCTCGATAAATTAGAGATAGGGCTCGACTAATAAGAACATCACCTAAATCATAGGTGAGCGTTATCGGCCCCAACTAATGGATAAATGACATAGCTGGGAGAAATTCCGTCATCAATTGAAAGCAATCCGGCTGAGAATTAGATGTGCCATCAAATTTAGCCAACGGCTTCAATCTTGACAGGACAATTGTCAAGCAACGCTATAAATACCGGGTGCTGTTTGAGTCTAAGGTATATACTTTTGAATCCTACAAATTTCTTTGCTTTCTTTCAAGAGCCTTACTTACTTAAAGAATCGGAGTGCCTCCGATGGCCCACTCCTAGTCTTTGACAGTTTATTCATTTTTACATTACGAACAGTGCAACTCTTATTCACTCTTTTTCCAATTAAACCATATTAGAAGGTAAGAGATTTTTCTCTCTTACACTTATGTCTCTCAAGTTTTTTCTCCCATTTTGTTTATGCTGATTAGTTGAATTTTCGTTCATTTACTTTTCTCGTCGCTGAATATTTTAAATTTGAGGTTGGTTCACACTCAGAACACATGTTTCATGACCAAGACATAGATTAGTCTAGGAGGAATTGCAATTCAAAGATTGGAAAGTGGAACTTGTTTATAGCATCCTTAACCAATTGAAAAATATTTCTTTACCGAAAGTGCTTAGACTTGTTGCTTCCACTTTGCCGTTGGTCCATCTAAGTTTGTATCAAACAATACTGAAATAGTGTGGGGGTGACAGCATCCCTTTGAAGTTTCGTTGGTGTCTGTTGAAATAATGGCTGCTTGCTTTCTTTCAAATGAACCAAAACTCTAACTCTCCCCCCCCCCCTCCCTCCCCCCAAAGCTTGGGGCAGTCAAAATTCAAAGGGTGGTTGGAATGTTCTCATTAAATAGTGGCCGTATGAAAGATACATATACAATTCTAAGGATAGTTTAAATGATAATAGGGATGAGTTAAGTTCGAATCTTAGAAACTCTTTAGGGTTAGATTATAAGAGATTTATCTCTCATAAATACTCTAGTCTCAACATGAATGGACTGGACCAAAGAGAGAATTAGTAAATGTATGCATAAGATACGTATACAGATTAGGATACCTATTCTTTATGGGCAATTTTCGAAATAAGCAACATCACTTTTTGTGTTGTTTCTTGATATTGCTGCTTCGTTTGAGAGGAGTTAAAGAACTGTTCCTTCTCTTTTGCTGTCTATTCCTACGGAAGGTGGTAAGCATCTCAAAAAAGAAAAAGAAATTACAAAAAAGAAAAGGGAAGGACAGTGGAATGCCCCATTCTAGCATAAAGGAATCAACGTTATGCAGTGTTAATAGACTGGGATTACTAGATGAACCAATAATTCCTAGGGCTGCCATATAAAAAAAAATTATTGCTATTAAAATCGAGTAATCGGATCCAAAATGGTTTGGTTTACTGAGTGACATTTTATATGATTCAACTTGTATATAATTGTATAAAAATATTCTAGTAGTCATGACTATCATCACCAGAAGACTTCGAGACAATTGAACGAGAAATATGTCAGATGAAAATCAAGAAACTCTAGCAAGAACAAATGCTTGGTGGGTCTTGGGAGTAAGGTGTTAATCGTATTGTATCGTGTTATTTTTGTAATATCATTTTCGGTACGTGTCGTATTTGTGTTGATATAAAATTATTTAATCCTACAACCCGTATAATACTATTTAAAAATTTTAAAAAATTATAAAATAACCATTTTTTGTATACAATAACCATTAAATACCTTTTTTTTGTCTACAATACCCATTAATCACGTCTTAATTTGACCAATTTATTGGAAGTGTCAATTAATTGGGTCATTTTTGAGTTTTCTGTCTGGTCGAGTTTGTAGGTAAAATTGATATCTCTACTCGAGAACATATGTTAATTATTGACCCAATTCTCATATAATCTCGTATGGCTTTTCTCCATAAGGAAATAAGCTCGATCAAAAACTAAAAGAGGGCGCTGCTCAAAGAACAACAAGAGCTCATTGTGCAGGCTGTCGCCCTTATTCTCTGAAGTGTCTACTTATATTCTATAGCTTATCTATATGCCAAGTTGCCCTTGTTATTCCAATCCTTATCATTAGAAAACAAAACACTGTACAGCATCACATCTGAACACTTTCCACAGTCTCTCTCAAAACCAGTTGTTCAATTCCTGTTATTCTTGATATTTGAGGCTGCAGACACTCACTTGACCAGAGAAATTCTTACCACCAACTTTTTTTTTTGTTTTGGTGTTCAACGGATAGGGATGTTTGAGCCAACTTACGTGCATCTCAACTAATCCTCTCTTTGGTTTGGTCAAAAACAAGTCATCCATGCCGAGATTAGGATATTCATGACGGATAAATCCTTAATGACATGGGGTTGTCAAGATTCGAACTCAAAATGTTTAAATTTATAGCTCGTCCCTATTAACACTTGAACTACCCCTTGCAATTCTTACCATCAACTTTCAGTATTCAAATGTAGATGATAGTCTCACAGAGGTAAATCATGGAAAATAATAGCAAAATAGATTCTACAGGGAACAAATAAAATGGTGCATATCCAATCCCTATTATAAAAGAACACATAAAAAGAACCCCAAATGTGACCTTGAATTCTACTGAAAATTTCCTAATTCCAAACAAGAAAAAGTGTCTTAAATTCATCTCTCCTTCAAATTCTTGTTTGCCCTCCCATTTCATTAAAATAATGTCATTTAAGTTACATTTTATATAACCGAGAACCGTTCCAACCATCCATCTTTTGACCCGTGACTGTTATGTAAACTTAGGATATACGTAATGATGTAATTATCTGTAAATTCACACATTGATTTCAGAATAATTTAACTCTAATATCGTCAATATATTTTTCTTGTATTTTACTTTTCTGCCTGATTCGGAGAATGCTTATGTCCCACTAATGGTAGGTTGGTTTTAAGGGAAAACCAAGTCTCGAGCAAAAAAGGCTCAACAGATATTGAAGTGTTTGTATGAGAAAAAGTCTAAAGCAAGCAGGCTTCTGAAAAGAGGCCTCCATTCATCTCTTTTTCAAGAAGCTGCTTTTCTTTATTGTGAAGGATTACAGTTTTTACCATGTCAATTTTCTTTACTGTTGGATACTACAAAATTAAAATTAGTTCCCAGATATTTGTCATTAGCCTCAATTTCTAAACTTTGTCATTGTCCAACTTTATTTCCCTTCTATAGTAGTTTTTAACTAATGTCCCAACTTATCGTGATTTAAAAAAAAAACATGTTTTGGCAACACGCTTTTACATTAGAAAATGTATTTTAAATGCAAAATTTTAAGGGTGGTTTTTTTTTTTCATTGAAAGCATGCTTTGTAGATTCTTTTTTACATTAAAAAGCATGAGTTTAAACCACATGTTACGAAGACTACGATATAGTGAGAAATAAGTCAAAATCTTTTGTTACGGAAGAATAAAATAGTAAAATCCCGGTAATTTGTTCAAGAAACTCCAAATTTTACAGGCTCAAAAAGAAGGAATGAAACTGTAGAAAGTGAGGAATAAGGATCTGGGGGTGAAGGCTATGATGCTGAATAATGATGGAAAGAAACAGGTACCCAAAAATAAAATAAAATCAGTAACCAAAGAGAGCTACATAGTTAAGCCTACCGAAAACATTTGTACAATTGGGTTGGTTCAACAGCACCCCAATTGTTTTTTTGCTTTTTGACAACAACTGTTCACTTTCTTACAAGTTACAACCAACCTCAAAAACTAATGTTTAGTTTTTTAATAGAGGGTGGTCCTTAGACACAGGAGAATTATACCCACCTAGTTACCAACCAAAGGAGAAAATAATATATTGATTAAGTTATTAAACAGGAGAGAGAAGAGAACCACATAATTGAGGAACAGATTCCCTAAACCTCATTCCTAGACAAACTCTACTCATTGTCTTTACATTTTAAAATGTTTTTAGATAGTTGCTTAATGATGGTGGGGGCAAGTATTGCACATGATTTGGTGTAGTTTTTCCATGATTTTTGGGTTCCTTGTCTGAGAGCTCATCAAGATTATCTTAACCTTGTTCTAAAAAGCAAACATAAAAAATGCGGCCTATTGTACAAGGCTCCCGTCGTGGTTCTTGCTGCTATGCTATGAGGTTTAGGGAGGGTAGATGTACATGACCCGCATTCGGAGTGGTTATTTCTGCTCTAAGCAAGCATATAAAATTCAACTAGAAAAGTATTAGCTACAGTTCTGCAAAATACGTACATGGCTGTAAAAGAATAACACAATTTTTATTGAATTGAATCACTCAATAACCTAGCTACAATTCAAGATTAATGTAAACACTGTATGTAACATTGAAAACCTTTGTTTCTGTCAGATTTTACACCCAAATCCTTGTCATTAAACCCTAAAGACCAATCCAAGAATCCAAAACTCCAAAAACAAACTTCAAAAACCACCTGTAATGTTGTTGCCTATTCCTCTTTGAACTCAAACCCAACTACAAACAAGACTAGATGAATATGAAACTGACTCAAAAGGCACTGTAGACGCTAAAAAAAGGGACCAGTGCTTTAAAATCTTCCTAACACATGACTACGGAATTTTTCTCTGTACTTTGAGTTGAAGATCTGTCCTCTGTTTTAGCAGAGTACTTTGGAACCCACCAAACTCTTAGGCTCCTGTCAAGGCTGCCACTATACAGCATGAACCCACCACCAACACTGTTAGGTGATGCTTGCAAACACTTGACTGGCCCTTCATGTCCTCTTATAACCCCAACCCTCCAGAGCCCACCATTAATCTCTCTCTTCCAAATATTAATACTCTTATCAGCAGATCCACTGCATAAAAATTCCCCCATCAAACAAATGCACAAAACAGCCATTTGATGTGCTTTCACCTCAAAAACTACCCTCCAACTTTCAAAATTCCCATTTTCCACCCATCCAATTACATACCCATCAGAACCCCCACCATAAACAATTCTCCCATCCTCTGAAACCACCACAGAATTCAATGAAACATCTTTATGACCCTCTAAAATTCCCTTCAAAGAATGTGAACTCTTACCCTCTTTCCCCCAAGCTTTAATCTTCCCATCTGCAGAAGCTGAATACACAATCCCCTTGCTAGCAACCAACCCATTTATAGCATCATCATGAGCTTTTATCGATTCCAAACACTTCAAATCCGAAATTCTCCAAACTTTGAGGGTCTTATCCCATGACCCAGAATAGATCAACCCATTATGAACTGTTAAACAAGAAATACTGTCACTGTGTTCGATCCACAAACGCTTGTGGTTCCTTCTGGTCTGCACATAATTGCTCTGCTTCATGAACTTTCCCAAGTAATCTTTTGTAGTGGGAAGAGTATCAACAAGCCTGAATATATTTTCAGAGCTTCTTGAAACCTTCCAAACCCTTATTCTACTATCTTGATGCGCCGTGAAAACCTTGTTTCCGACGGTGATGAGAGCTTTGACAGAGCCATCGCCTTGTCCGAACTTTGTGAATTGCCTCAAATCAGGCTGTTGCCAGACTATTATGTCTTTGCCTTGTGAAGCGCTGAGGATGAACTCTCCACAGATGGTCAAGCAAGAGACTGATCCAATATGGGCCGAAAGAACTGCCAATGATTTGTATGAGTGGAAATCTGAAACGGGTGTGTTTGAGATGTGAAATTTGAAACTTTGGATATCGAAACGATGCGATGTTGCAGGGCTTTCGTCAGTGTCGCTGCTTGTGCTACTGCTGCTTGCTGTTGCTGATAACAATGGAGTTGATAGGTTGGTGTCAGAAACAGGAGAGTTCGTTGTGGTAACCATTTTTGGATTCTTGAAAAAAGGGTCTTCTTGTTTTTTCTTTGTGTGTGTGTGCGTGTGAGATAGAGAGAAGAGGGACAGAGGATGATCCTGTGCAAGGAATACAAGAATATATATAGAGAGAGAGACGTTGGGAAGGATTGTTTCCAAAGAATAGACCTATAGAGAAACATAAATTATACTTTTGCAGTAAGAAAGAGAGAGAGAGAGAGAGAGAGAGAGAGAGATGGACCAAGAAATAGAAAGATGCAAAGGGACGTTGGAGAAGATTATGAAAAATTTAATTTTACCACCCTAAGGGACGTTGCAGAAGATTATGAAAAATATAATTTTACCATCCTAATTTTTTATAATTATTTAATTACTCTAATTTTTTTATAAATTATTATCTAACTTTTCAAATACTATAATGACAATAGATAAAAAAAAAAAGAGGAAGGATGACCCGGGAAAAATGGATGATTAAAAATTTTGTGTATGGCACGAGGACGTCCGTAATACACTGTATAATATTGTCATTTTTATATGTAGGAAATATTTTTTTGTAGAATTAGTACCCCTAACATGGTCTTTTTATATTTTTTTTTACTGAAGTATTGTCAAATTTGTCTTTAAATAAAAATTATAAGAATAAAAATATGATTTAACATTTATGCATTTCCTTTCTCAATAAAAATTTCGAAATACCTAATTCATATACACTTGCATAGAGAGAGAGAGAGAGAGAGAGAGAGAGAGTGGAGCGGACCCCATTTCAGGCCCAGGAACACGGACTTCTTGGTGGAAAGATACTGTTTTGTTATTCATAATTGACGTGTTGGAGGGGTTTGGGGAAGGTGTAACGGCTACTTTGACAAATAAACTCAGTCGTGAGCCATGAAAAGTGTTTGGGTTTACTTATTAGTGGGACCAACCTGTCCTCTTCATTGTTAAACGGGATTTTGGGCATGTTGGCCAATCATAGCTCGCCAGCTGTAATTGAGTTCAAGTCTTTTTTATTACATTTTTATTTAATTTCATTAAATAGTAATTTTTTGATCCTAATTCACTATGTCATATATGGATGTGAACCATTTATAAAAACTATTTAACATACATGTGTGATGCACATGAATTATTTTGAATTATAATTTTTATTTTTAATTTTTAAATTAAATTTATAATAAAAAATAATATTCGACAATTATGTCTGCCAAATTATCTTTTACTCTGTCTAAAATGTGAAAAAAATAATATTTTGGTACGCATGAATGATTTTGAGGATTTCATAAATTATTTGAGACTCCTTGTTACATTCGTGATGTCCATGACCTGAAACTTGTCATTATTCTATTGAACATTAGCACACAACAACTAAAAAAATAAAAAAAAATTAATGAATATAACAAGGGAAAATTTCAACTACACCCCTCTAGTTTACTATACCCCCGGCAGATAACAAATGTTAATTAGAATGTAATTTTACTAAATTACCCTTGCTATATTTGATGACAAACTTCATCCACACCCTCCTCTAGATAATCATAATCTCCTCTGTTTTTTAAATATTAAAATTCGTGCCGATTAAAATTCAATTCGAGTTAATTAAAATTTATTTTTTTCGTAGTAAAATTCGAGCCGATAAAAAATTATATTTCTTGCGTATTAAAATTTGAACCGATTAAAATTCTATTTGAGCCAATTAAAAGTCATTTTTAATCGACTCTAATCAATTTTTAATCAACTCGCATTAGATTTTAATCGGCTCAAATTTTAATACATAAAAAAATATAAATTTTAATTGACACGAATTTTAATAAATAAAAAATATAAATTTTAATCGATTCGAAGTGAATTTTAATCGGTGCTAATTTTAATATGTAGAAAATAAATTTTAATCAACTTGAATTTTAATATGTAGAAAAATAAATTTTAATAGGCTCAAATTTTATGTAAAAATATTATTTGAGGTTTATATAGGAGCATTTTTAGTATTTTAGATGAATTTTTTTTTGGTTAGAAATGATAGTTTAATAGTAGAGAATATCAGTGATGTTTAAATATAAACTAGAAGGAGTGTGATTGAAATTTTTTCATATAATTAAGTTTACTAAATTAATGATCAATTGAGATAAATTCATACATGGAGCGCACTACACACAAAAAAGATGTTCTTATATTCTAACCCATTGCAAAATTATCAGTTTATCAATTACTAACACACTTGAAGCCTGGAGAGGGAAAAACATAAATAATGAAAGTGTTTTAACAACTTATAAGTGACTTTTTGTTACCCCTTTAGTAGAGTAAATTGAGGTTACAAAGAGAATTAATAAAAAAAAAGTTAAATAACTGAGAGTCTAGACCACGTAGATCACCGATGTGTTGGGTGGAAGCTGGGGATAGTAGTTTATTTAGACCTAAAATAGTGAGAGAAACCACTGAGAAAGTCCAATTGATTTGAGAGAAATTGCGTATCACCCAAAACCGACAAAAGAGTTGTGCTGATAAGACAAGAAGGTCATTAGAATTCAATATAGGTAATTATGTATTCTTGGAGGTACCATCCCAAAAGGGAGTTATGCGTTTTGTTAAGAATGAGTAGTTAACTCCAAGGTATATGAGACCTTTTGAAATAATTGAGTTATGGAAAAAGAAGGCATATTTGTGACGGCCCAAAAATCTGGGGGTATTTTTTCAACTTTGTTATCACCCATCAACCCGCGAAATACCCATGAATACTATATAACCCGATAGCACATCGTTCCATCCTATACACCAGGATCATAACAAAACGAAATTCAGACAAAGTCTCTTTTACACGGGAACTCTACTCAATACATAACATGTGCATACCTTAATCATATGACTTTTTCAAGGTCCATATCCCAAAATCTAGGACTTAAAATTTAACCATTCATGTTGTCCAAAGAAAAAAACTCAAGATATGAAAACTCGGGAGCTTGAAATTCAAAAATCAAATTTAGGGAAGACGTACCGGTACCTAAGCCCTTTGGGAGCTAGGTATAGGTACTTGTAAGTCTTACTAACGGTACCTGAGCCCATGAGCTATGTGATATCGGTACCTGTGAGCATAAGTATCGATACCTGAGCCCTCTACATGTTAGGTATTTGTTAGGTATCAGTGTCTAGGGTCCAAAATTTTCAAATTTTCCAGATCTCAACTTTTACCCAAACATAATTGAAATCAAGTAGACATAAACATAAAAATGTTCATCAAATTGCCCAAACATCTAACTAATTACACTAGTTTCATATTGGCTAGGCAAATATTATACGCGGTCATACCCATACCATATACATAATTGAAATTGAAAGTAATCCTAAATGAGAGAAAATCCTCACCTCTTAAACTTGATCAAGAAAGAAAATCTCCAAGAATGCCTAAGAAAAATTCCTCCAAGCCCTAGCTGCTAACACCCTTGATTTTTGAAAATTGTAAAAAAAATATGCTTTTGTTGGTATTGATTCATAGGCTTCGTCGAGTAGACCAACTTTAATTCTTGGCTGATTAGGATCCAATGGTTGGATCTTGAGATATGAAGGAAAAGAAGAAGGAGAAACTTGAAAACTTAAAGCCTCTCTCTCTCTCTCTCTTTGTCTCCCGCCGAAATTTGCAAGACAAAGAATGGGGGAAAAATTAGATACCCCCCACCCCTTTAAATACTCTCATTTTGCTTGGCTTACAATGCTCCACACTTCCTACTTTAATTGGTTCAATTTTATCCCGAATCAATTAAATCTTGCCCCATATCAAGTTTGATATATTTTTATTGAACTAAATATAAATTATTTCTTAAATTTCACGAATAAAATCTAATCGCGTTTATTTTAGTCACGCGAAGCCTGATTGCATCATAAAAAAATTTAACTATTTCAAAATTCAACAAAAATTGACGAAGTAGCTAGATTTCGTAATATGAATCCAAAAGTTAGGTCCATTTCGTCATCCGAGTTTTATAAAAATTTGAGTTTTCAACTCGTATCATAATCGTTAATTACCATTTTGCCCTTCTTAATTAAGTTTTTAAATTTCTCAGATTTTACAATATCAATTGAGTCTTCCAGCTTAGTTGTGAGGTGTACACAATGTATTTCATGTGTTAATGCTCCAAAAGTGTGAACCTGACACATCACATATAGTGGATTTGAAAGGAATTGAAATTCAAGATGAAGTAACTTATGATGAGTAGCTAGTGAGGATCCTAAATACAAAGGAAAAGGTGATTCACAATAAATTTATCTTATTGGTGAAGATATTGTGGTAACACCATGGAGTGAAAGAAGCTACATGGGAACTAGAATTGGGGATGCGAGAGAAGTACCCTCAGTTGTTCCCTATTTGAGGTAAGTTTTGAGGATGACACTTCTTTTTAGGGGGTAGATTGTAAACCCCAACATATTTATCAAAATGTGCAGTACGTATTTAGTGTGTATGTACTTATATAATAACTAAAAGATGGGTCTTATATGTTATATTAAAAGATAGTAAGTGTTTTTGAGTCTTGTTTGCATGTTTTAGGAGATTTTGGTGAGAGTGAAAAGATACACTACTTGGGTAATCTAATCATAAATTTTTGCACTGGAATTAAATGGTCCTAATTTTTTGTATAGTAGAAACTAGACATCTAGGGCTACAAAAGTATATCTCACAAAGATTTTGTGAATTGAGTTCTAAGTACGTCAAAACTATAACGGAAGTTGAGGCATAAAACTGGATCCACATTCGAGCGCAAATCATATTCGAACGCCAGTTAGCTTTAGTACTTTGGTGTCTGATAAAAGTCTGATAGAACTCGAGATACTGGGAGCAATGCACGTTCAAACGAAGGTCTCGCGAATACTGTTCAAAATATAACCTTATAAATGCCCTAAGAACGCTCCTAGCTCAATTTTAACAGATTTTAGCCCTTGAAAACCAAAGAGAGTGAGAGAGGAGAAATATCAAGATTAGGAGAGATTTTCACATTGGGAACAGATCGAATACGCTAAGGCTTGCATCAAATTGTGGATTAAAGGTAGGAATTTCTTCATAAACTCGTTCATTGAGGTTAGTATTAATATATATGTAGGTTTTGTTTCTAAATCTTATGTATATGATATGCAATCCTTAAATCTTGTTTTTCTTGCAAATTATATCACATTTTGAATGAGATTTATGTTTTATAGCCATAAAACAATTGTTCTTGTTATCAAAACCCTAGATTTCAAGAAATATAGGCTTTACATATGATATTTCCTTATGCTTAATTTAAAAACTCTTATGGTTGATTTTGAAAAATAAAATTATGTTTCTTGAAGATCTATTGCATGTTTTGTTGATTTGTTCTAGTGGAAAACACTTGTAAAATTATGGTTCTTGGATTACGTGTGATTTGGTGGATTGGTTTGAAATATTATCTCTTATATGAGTGGTTTGATGAATATGAGTGATCGTTGACCGGGTATCATAGAGTGAGTAGATGTGTTTTTTACCCTGAAGGGTTTGAAGGTTCCCTAAGACTCGTAGTGGGGTTGGTACCTTGCGAGGACCAAATCACTATTCGCTCACGGTTATGGAGGTTAGGGGCTAGTATACTATTCCTACGTTTGATTGTCACAGCCTATGCGTCGGTAGACACTCTTCCTAAAGTTGTGTTTCCTTGCGAGCAGTGGATGTGTGTAAGTGTGTTCTAGGATATTCTCAATGTGTGTATTCATGCTAAGTCTAATTCTATACCTAAGATACATTGTTGGAAATGGTTTAGGGACCAAAAGTTGGTTTTACTTCTTCATTTTTTTTTTTTTTTGCATTTAGCATAACCTTGATATCTGAAAAATTATCATTGTTTTAAGTCAAAAGTTTCTATGATATTTTGGAAAGTGAGACTGACCTGTTTTATATGCTTTCAAAACCTTGTTTTGGTTTGTGAGGAGTTCCTACAGAGCTTAGTGTTGACCCTTTATAAACAACATCTTTCTCAGATTATGGACTAAGGGAAAAGCTTGGAGTGGATGAGCAGGTAAATTAGAAAGCCCAAACTGATAGGGTCGTGGATCCCAAGGCAGATGTTTAGAGATGTTACCCTAGCTGATGGATTATGATTGTGTTGGTTTTGAATTATGCTTTAACTACTATGAATGATGAATGAATTTCTTCTTATTTATGGATATTATTAGTTATTCTCATGGCTTGCATGTTGTGTAGAAGATAATGTCTTTCATGGTGGATTTTAAGGCGTTACAATTTTTTGTATCAGAGCCTAGAAATTACGTCTTACATGAGAGTTATAGGTTTTGAATTAATCACTAGGGATGTATGTATAAGTTGGATGAACTTTAGGCTTAGATCATTTAGGAGCATATGTTTATGAATTAAGTGTGGATAGAAATCGATTACTTTAAAAAAGAAACTAAATTGTACCTTGATGTGTAGAATGGACGGTAGACGAGGACAAGGACAAGGACGTGGAGGCCAAACAAATCCACCACCACCTCCGGATGCCATGAATGATATCTATGAATGTCTAAGGGAATTAGCCAGTCTGGTACAACACCAGAATGGAAACACCAACCAGAATAGGTTGCACAACCTTTGATAGTGTGTAAGTGGAAGATGATGGAAGCTCTGGGGGAGTTCGATCTGTTGATGGATAGACAGGAAGGCTAACTATGTTTATTTAATCTTGTGGCTCAACCTGTTCTTCATAAAAAGGTTGTAGAGCTACAATGGTTGGACCATCAATGGGAAACAATTTAGGGTCGATTGGAGAAATGTGAGACTATTGAAAGTTAGTCATTGAATGATGATAATGTACATTTTTCGGGGAAATTGTGTATATCGGATAATGGTCCACTAAAAGAAGAGGTTTTAGAGGAAGGACATCGTTCTAGATTTACGATCCATTTTTGTAGTACCAAAATGTATAGAGATATGAAACGTCAATATTGGTGGAAAGGAATTAAAGATATAAGTAAGTTTGTAGCTAAGTGTGCAATTTGCAAATAGATGAAGATTGAACATCAGAAATCGGGGGAATACTAAAATCTTTATATATTTTTGAGTGAAAGTAGGGCCACATTACTATGGACTTTGTGTTAGGGTAGCCTAGGACCACCGAAGGACATAATTTGATACGAGTGATTGCGGATAGACTCACAAAGACAACTCATTTCTTACCTATAAAAAGAATGGATACATTGGTGAATCTTACTCAATTGTATATTCATGAGTTAGAGAAGCTTCATGGGGATGCCTATATCTATTGTTTCAGATTGTGATAGTAGGTTTGTGGCAAAGTTTTGGCAGAGTTTACAAAAGGCCTTGGGGACAGATTTGCACTTTAATACCTTATTTCATCCTCAAACGGATGACCAATTTGAGAGAATAATTGAAATTGTAGAGGATATATGGAGGGCGTATGTTCTAGATTTCAAGGGTAGATGGAGTGAACATTTACTATTGTTGGAATTTTCCTATAACAATAGTTACCAGACTAGCATTGGAATGACACATTACGAGGCATTGCATGGGATACCATATAGATCACTGACGCGTTGGGTGGAAACCGAGGATAGTAGTTTATTTGGACCTGAAATAGTGAGAGAAACATCTGAGAAAGTCCAACTGATTCGAGAGAGGTTGTGTAATTCCTAAAACTGACAAAAAGAGCTATGTTGATAAGAGAAGAAGGTCGTTGGAATTCAGTATAGGTAATTATGTGTTCCTGGAGATATCACCCAAGAAGAGAGTTATGAGTTTTGTTAAGGAGGAGAAGTTAGCTCTAAGATATACGGGACCTTTTGAAATAATTCGAGTTATGGGAAAGGCGACATATCAATTGAATCTTTTAACCAAAATGAGAGTTAGCCACTCTGGTACACCACTGGAATGGAAACAACTAGAATTGGGTTGCACAACCTTTGGCAGTGCGGAAATGGAAGATGATGGAAGCTTTGGGGGAGTTCGATTTGTTGGTGGATAAACAAGAAGACCAACTGTATTTATTTAATCTTGTGGCACAACCTGTTATTCGAAAAAAGGTTGTAGAGCTACAACAGTTGGACCAACAATTGGAGGCGACTTGGGGTTGATTGGAGAAAGGTGAGACTATTGAAAGAAATGTCTTCCAGGGTTGATCTTCTTATTTATGGATATTATTAGTTGTTCTTATGGCTTAGATGTTGTGTAGGTAATAGGGCATTCCAGAGTTGATTTTGGGGCGTTATAATATAGCAATGCACTTACGTCTTTGTAAAACCACTCATTTCATAAACGATTGGCCACAACACGACACAATTAACAAACGAATCGGGTATAAGCGAAGTTAATAAAAAAAATACACGACACAACTCGTTTATATATTAACTATATACAATTCATATACAACACGAATGCACCAATTGATTAGACATGAATCTATCTAATATCGGAAGTAAGAAATTGAATTCTCAATTTATAAAAACACACCAACGATCAAGATTGATCCAATTTTTATCTACTTTGATTCAATTGTACAAAATTTATCTCAACATTTTTTTTTTTGCCTAAATACCATCTTCTCTGCAATGTTTGTTAGACAACTTAACCAACACACTCTCCAACGCCAAACAATCTCATTACTTAACACTTATCTCTCTCTCTCCTTACTTTTTAGGTTCACTTTAATTTTAAAATATAAATATTATACAATTAATGTTCCATTTTTGGTAGGCACATGATCATTGCAATTTAATAAGTGAATCAGATATATATGAAGTGTTTTCTAACACGAACTCACTAAAATCCAACAAGATTAACAAGTTTTATTACAAGGAGACACCTGTAAAAAAAATTCTTTCACTTAATTTATTCAATTGTTTGCGACACCAATGGCTATGAATAGCTTAAAGTTAGACCTAAACTATGAATCATTTTTATGTATAATCCTGTAAAATTAAAGCTCAATACCATGGAGTTATCTACCTTATATAAATTTGTCCCTTGCGTTTGTAATGAGGGGTGAAACAAGGATTTATATGTAGGGCACAAACTATAACTAATTGCTATTAAAATCATAACACCAAAGTTATTCAATTTATCACCAATACGATGATTTACCGATACTAAAAAATTAATCAACCGTAAAACATTATTTCAAATTAAATATAATTTATAACGACTAAATTTTAAACATACGCAATGAATGATATACAAAGGAAATATTTAGTTAGAACAACGTGAAAGAAAAAATTACTCCATCACCAAACATCAAACATGAATTTCAAGAGGTCAATCAATTGGTATTAATTTTATTTTATAATTTAGATATAAAATGCAAATTCATATGAAATTCATGACAACCCTAAAAAATTGTGAAAACTTTGGTCTTCCGTATAATGTGTGCATATATTCTCTCATCCCCAAAAATTCTAATTTGTTGATCAAATTCTAATTGTGATACTTGCTTGACATTCAAGCGCATGAAAGAAATTTATCCGGTAGGTAAGAACTCGAATTTTTTCGCTCAATGGTTGGGATCGAGTCTCCACAACTAGGAAAAATCGTTAAGGTTAGACCTACTCTTCAATGCCTTAGTTTCGGCCTCGATTTAGGTGCAGTAGGGTCTCCTGAATATAGTTTTTTGGTGTTGAAGAATAATGCGTCTTGACGGATATATGGAGTTTTCTAAAATATAAAGAATAATACTATCTGGTAACATAATAATATATAGAAAATGATACAATATTACTATTCTAAGTAAATCTTACCCGATAGAGTGTGTGTGCGAGGGAGGGGGGGACCGGGGAGAGAGCGAGAGAGACTTTCCAACGAATGAGTATTATGTCAAGGGCTTAGCAATTGCCTAAAGCTTTAAGTCTGGATCATAGGACCACCCGACGCTCCGATACCACCACCCAGGATGAATATAATAGTATAGACAGTATAGTTTATGATATGTTCTATTCTCATTTACTAATATGTTGCTGACATTTGTCTCGTCTGTGTGTGTGTGTGTGTGTGAGAGAGAGAGAGAGAGAGAGAGAGGGAGAGCTTGGACAAGCAAGTGTATTAGTAAATGGCTCTGTACATGCCTAAAGCTTTAAGTCTGGTTCAGAGAACAACCAACAGCTCTGGTAATTGATACCTTCATACTACTACCTAGAAAAGAATATGTACAGGTTTTTCTTTTGGTTTGGTCAAGTGTACATTTATTTTATTTGTTCCCATGTGTATATGATTTTCCTTCTGTGGTCGGTTACTGACTCTACGTTTTCTAAGATTTGATATCATTGGTATCTAATATTAGAACTTGAACTAATATCTTGATCTAATGATTTAATAGATGATGTGTTCCAAATAAAAAAGATCAGTAATTAGAGTTACAATAATGTTATTAAATCATATTAATAGTCACGTCGTTGAGTCAATTTTTTTTTTATCAAGAAAACATGTAAGCTAACTTTCATTAAGTTGGGACCACCTTCTCACTAGTATGTTGTTATAAGCATGAGTTTGCAGAAGTTACATCTTGATGCCTTGTACCATTGTGTGATATGATGGTCTTGCTAATAAGGGCTAGTTTTGTTGTTTGATTACTGAGACTGTTCGCTCTTGTATTTCCAGGTCACAGTTCTTGGGACTTCTGGACTAGCTGGTTCATACGTTGAGCAAAGAGCATAGGTCTGAAAAGGCGGCTAAAACCATCCTCAGTTTCGTGTTTTCCTCCTCTGTCTCATAATGTACTGATGCTGTCAATAATTACTCGTTTTAGTATAAATTCTGTTTGATGTGAGGTGTCTGCTTCTGCTAGAGCGTTTCGTTGAATTTAGTCGTTGATCTAAGTTGCTCATAGCATTAGAAAAGTTATGCGACGGATTCAGTTTCCTGAGGATTTAAATGTTTGTTTGTCTCTTTGGATTTAATCGCTTATGTGCCATTAAAGCTTTTATCAGTGAATAATGTAGTTCAATTATAATAAACAACAAATCAAGATGAAAAAGTTGTAAGTATTTTGTGCATACACGTACCTCGTTACTGCCTACTATTATGAGTACAGTTCTAGTAAACCAAAAAGCCTTAAGCTCATGTTTTCTTTATAAATTGAGGTTACAATCAGTAAACCAATTCGACGGAAGTAAATTGTTTAGTCTCCTAGACGCTACCCAATGGGCAGCCTTATTAGGCTAGATTGTGAAGTCTCAATAACATTACTCATTTTTACATTTATACAGTATTAGCAATAGGTTGTTGTACGAGCTTCAAGATCACAATCTAATTTTGGGTTAATTTTAATTTTTTCTAATATTAAATATATATGTGTCACTCAGTCGCTAGTTTATGACATTATTTTTTGTGATTAATTGTAACATATACTAAAATATTCTTTTAATTTGTTTTCGATTTAAGACTTGACAATAATGAATACAGAATTGCTAAAATCATCTATTTGGCACATGAATTATATCTCGAATACAATTTTTTTTTCTAATTGAGCTCCCTGACTCTTTAATTTGAGTTAATGTGAAGCATCTATGCAATTTTGTTAAAGTTTGTAACAAAAAGAACAAACGTGCCACTCACATGTCGCTGTTACAGAAGTATTTTAGACAAATCATAATATAAACTTAACGGCCACCAAAATACTGTTAATCCATTCTTTGTAACTTGCAATTCTTGTTATATGTTTTATCACATGGCCAATGTGGTTTTATGATGACGCTATTTTCGCCTTTAATAGTCTAAAACAAACACAATTTTAGATGGTGTTGATCTTGATTGGAAACGTCAGTATTATTCTGAGTACACAGATATAAAATTTTCTTTAACATTTGTAATCTTTTATTAAATGTTAGTTATTGTGTTAGGAACCTTGTGTGGCAATTAGTCCGCACACCCACGATTGCGTTTATTTTAGGCAAAGCCAAAAAAAAGGCTGCAATTATTTTTTCAAAAATACCATTCTAATTTTCACTGAGAGTGCAATGTGAATGATTTTAAGAAGGACGTTGATGGTTAACGAATGAATTTATTTTAGACTGTCGGATGGACTTATTGAAGTCTATCTTATTTTATATTATAGATTATTCATTTCAATGTACACATAACTCATTTTAGTTATGAGCAATTCTATTTATCAAGTCTTATTTGTTGACTTAATTCTTTACAACCATAGATTTAGTGATCAAACTCAATGTTGGATTTGGTATACTGCCAATCCAGTAGTAGCGGTGAATTAGATTTTGTAAATTAACTCAATAAATTAGGCTTAAATATCACTATTATTTGGCTATCAAGTAAAGGAAGAAGAAAAAGAAAAAGAAAATAGACAGGGACAAGTTTGTTTTAATAATTTCATAATACTAAAAAGCTTCACTCCCACAATAGTTATATGATCATAGAGTTTAAATTTGACTTCCATAGGATATTATACATAATTTCTTCTCTTGTACAATAGCATAGTTAAGTAGCCATGTTTATTTACTATAAGAATATAGCTTATCAGCTATCATTCTGCGTAACATGGTCCCTTGTTTTCACTTCATAGTTCATGGAACTGTGTAACCTGCGAAAACAAACAACAAAAGACAAAACAAACCAGTTTAAGTACAAGCAGGAAAAAGACTAAAGTGCAATTAAGTTGTTCATCATGCTGTACATATCTTATCCATTAGGCATGATAATTTTTGAGACGACATATTAGAATGACATAACTCCGAATTAGAGGTTTACGATTGACTACTTCTCAATAGATACTGAAAAATGACTTGTCCGCTAATATGGATAATAAACAAGTTAAGTAGTGTCAAACCTGAATCACCCAGTATTATAATATAAAAGAAATTTATCATATTTATCAAATTTTTTCAAGTCTTTTACTATATATTGTACAAATTCTTTACTTGGTTTTGTAAACACGTGAATAAAGTAGATTTTTGTTTTATAAAAAATCTGTAAGGGGTTGATTTTCTTGAGTCGTAATTATGAATTTCTAATTCACAAGTCATGTGTGTTAACCAACATGACTTGATATTATGGGTAAAAGACTTGACTAGTAATTGACACATAAACCTTAAATATTGATACGAACGGTGGCTTTAACGGTAGACTCAAAATGATGCCCTTAAATAAGCGGGTTTAGACTTGACTAATAATCCCTTAAATAAGCAAGTTTAGACTTGACTAATAATTGACATAATCCTTAAATATTGATATGAATGATAGCTTCAACTGTATACTAAAAAATGATGCCCTTAAATAGTCGGGTTTAGACTTGACTAGTAATTGACGTAAGTCCCTGCCCTCTGGTCCTGCCCTATGACTTTTTTTGGTGCAATGTACAGGACCAATAATCTATTACTTAGGGGAAATTAAACAAGGAATTGATGATATGTTCTTACTTCCACATTTAGTTCCATGGGCAAGTGCTTTGCCACAGAACTTAGCTACATAGGTTGCTTTCTCCATGCTAATGATCTGCTCAGCATCCTTAGTGATATGTTCGCAAACGCAGGGAAGGTCCACCGTCTTCACGACACTGCAACATCCCGGAGACGGATTGACTTCCGGCCCCGGCTTCTGGACGTACCTTGAACACTGTTGTATAAGTCCCGTGAAGTCGCCTTGGCACTGGCCGGAGACCACGTTGTTGTCCAACATTAGAATTCCAACACACATTATAGAGATCGCCACAATGGTGAAAGTACTGACAACTTTAGAGACTGCCATTCTTTATATTTCTCCCTCTATCTCTCTCTCTCTCTGTGGGTTTATGTGGTGTGTGTTATTACAGGAGTTGCATGGATATATATAAGGGGGGTTGAAGGTGTGAGGGATCACGTTGGGAGATTGTGAAGAGATTTACGTTACGTACCAGGTTTTTCTACTTGCAATTCCATGTGACCAACCTTGTTTACAGGGGGCAGTGGTGGATTTTTCTCGACCGTTTCAGATTGTTTCTTTTGAAGTGCTCAAAAAACGATAAATTAAGAATTAAATACGAAAGAAAGAAAGAAAGAAAAACTAATGGAAACAGGAACCTGTAAACCTAGACAGCTTTACTTCGAATCTTAATAATTCTTTAAGGTTAGATTACGATGGATTTATCCTTCATAATTCATAAATACCTTAATCCCAACGTGAATTACTTATTTTTTATCAGACTAAAGAAGAGATAATCGAGATGCACATAAACTGAATACCCTCGGTAATAGTCATGTGAGATATGGGTCAATGTTATGAACCAAAGTTACAAACAAAATAATAACGCAATGAAATAGAAAAAATAGAACATACAAGATTTATGTGATTCGACTCAACAATTAAGCTTACGTCCATAAACGAAATACAGCGGTAAGATTTCACTATCAAAGGCTGAAAATTACAAGACCATTCTTGATAAACAAAGCAATAAGAGAACGTATTTGTTCTATCACTATTATAAAATAAATAGTGCCAAAAACCTACTTCCCAATAAAATTGGCATTCCCAAAGAAGACCAAAAAAAACAAAGCAAACCCAAATTTTCTTCAAAAACAAAAACAATTCCAATTAGACTTGGAATACAAGTCATACACAACAAATTTTCTCCTTGGCTTGTATTTCATCAAGCCATCCAACCAAAGTGAACCTAACCGTTGTCTTTGCCAAATACCACGAAGGGTATAATTCAAACAGGGTAAATACCAAACAAGTCTGAACTTGAGTACTGATACCGACTTAGTAAACATAATTGTTGGGTTCTCTGCAATAACAACCTTCTTTATTGTGACAATACCTTAAGTCATAACCTCACAAGGGAAGTAATATCTAACAGGTCCTTTCATGATACATTTGATTTTTGATCAAATGTATTGCACTTTGACTGTAACAAAACACAGTGGTTACTTCCTTTTCCAAACTCAAGTTGATCAAACCTCTCAACCAAATTGGTTTTTTAACTATATCTGACACTGTCATGTATTCTGTCTCTGTGGTAGACAAAGCAATTGTGGACTGTAGGATCGTCCTCCAACTTGTAGTACACCCAAATAGAGTAAAATAAAGTTTGTCATAGATCTCCTCTTAAATAAATCACCCGCATAATCTGAATCAACATAACCAACAACTATAGAATCGAAACCATCTCTTTTACCAAAGACTAAACCAATATCTGTAATGCCTCTCAAATAACTAAGTATTCATTTCACAGCTTGCCAATGAACCTTCGAAGGTATGTAATATTTGGAATTCCCGGAATTCCCGGGATAAGCTATGTAACTGCTAACCACACTAATTATTTATGAAATATTTGGGCGAGTGCAAATTATAGCATACATGATACTTTCAACTGCACTAGAAATAAGGAACATGATACATAAACTGCTCCTCATTCTCACTCTGTGGTGATAAAACTAATGAAAGGCTAAAGTGAGTGGAAGGTAGAGTACTCACGGACTTTGAATTTTGCATCCCAAACCTCTCAATAACTTTCTCAATATATATATTTTTTTGAGATAAATATAGCATACCTACTTTCCTATTCCTATGAATCTTCATACCCAAAATTTTATTTGTAGCACCCAAATCTTTCATCTCAAATTCTAAATTCAACTATTTCTTCAACATGTCAATCTCTAACATGCTCTTAGCAGCAATAAGCATATCATCCACATAAAATAAAAAATATATAAAAGAATCATCTGACAATTGTCTACGATGCACACAACTATCATAATTACTTTTAGAGTAATCATGATCTACCATAAAGGTGTCAAAACGTTTGTACCAATGCCTTGAAGACTGTTTCAAACCATATAATGATTTCTTCAATAAGAAAACATAATCTTTTTTACCATGAACAATAAATTCCTCTAATTGATGTTTGTAGATAGTTTTCTCAAGCTCACCATATAGAAAAGTTGTATTTACAACAAGTTGTTTAAGCTTTAGATTGAGTGAAGTAACCATGTCAAATAATACACAAATAGAGTTACTTTTCACAACTGGTGAGAAAACTTCATTGAAGTTCACACACACTTTCTCTAACTATAGCCCTTTGCCACTAACCATGCCTTGTACCATGCAGATTCAACCTCTGGAATTCTTTTCTTTTTCTTGAAGACCCATTTGCAACCAATAGCCTTTCATGCCCTTGGACAACTTCATTAATTCCCAAGTCTGGTTCTTATGCAGAGATTCAATTTCTTTGATTATAACAACGACCCAATGTGCAGACTCACTACCTATAACAACTTTTGAATATGTGAAAGGCTCCTAAATACCAAACTCCTTTGCTATAGTCAGTGCATAAGCCACCAAGTCGGCATACCAATATTTCGGAGGGTGTCTCACTTGTCTTCTCTCCCTGCGTATTGCAATGCTATAGTGTTGCTCCTCTTATGGATCATCACCAGAACAAGAACTAGGCAAATCTATAATAGATTGAACTGGAGTACTTTTTGTGAAGCTTCCATCTGTAGCTCGACCTCCTTGCTATAACCTTGTTCTTTCCCTGTAGAAACTACAAACTCCTTTCTCAGATGAAACATGAAAGATTCATTATACAACATTCCTACTGACTATAAATATAGGTGATTTAGGATCAGAACACCATAATCTATATACTTTTATACCATTAACATAACCAATAAATATGCACTTCTTAGCCCCAGGCTCCAGCTTACCATCATTCATATGATAATAAGCAGTACAACTAAATATTTTTAATTTAGAATAATTAGTAGGAGTATAAAACCTTATGTCACGTGAAGTCTTTAACTTAATTGCAGTGAATGAAGAACGATTAATCAAATAACAAGCAGTGTTGACTGCCTCAACCCACAAATCCTTAAATAACCATGCATTAGAGAGCATACAACGTCATCTCTCCAAAAGAGTCATATATATCCTTTCTACAACCCCATTTTGTTGTGGAATAGACCAGACAATATGATACTTGACAATGTCTTCATCTCTACATAACTCATTAAACTCACCTCCACAAATTATAAACTATTATCTGTTTTGAGACACTTTACTTTCTTGTTTATATGTTTCTCATTCAAAGTTTTCCATTGCTTGAAAGTTTTAAAAACACCACTCTTGCGTTTCAGAAAATATACCCAAACATTTCTTGAATAATCATCAATAAAATTCAAAAGATACGAAACACCACCCTTAGATGGAACATGAGAAAGACCCCAAAGGGGAATATAATCAGTTATACCTTTAGTCCCGTGAATAGTTGTATTGAACTTGACTTTGCACTATTTCTCAAAGATACAATGCCCACAAAAATCAAGCTTCCTAATTTTCTGTTTGCCAAGCAAACCCTGTTTACACAGAATTTCCACTCCCCTCTCGCTTATATGACCTAAACACATATGTCATAACTGTGTAGTATCCAAATTTAAGATTTATGAATATGACACACCAGCTGCACCAATCATAGTATCACCATGAAGAACATAAATGCCATTAAATTTTTTTACCTTTCATCACAACCAGGGAACCTCTGCAAACTTTCATAACTCTACCTTCAGTAAAAAAACCTAAAACCAATAGAATCTAAAGTACCTAAACAAATCAAATTCTTTTTTAATTCTGGAATATGTTGCACATCTGTCAAAGTCCTCACGGCTCCATCATGTGTCTTAATTCGGATAGTACCTATTCCAATAGTCTTGCAAGCAATATTATTTTTCATCAAGACTGAACTACCATTGATTGACTCATAGGTGGTAAAACAATTTTTGTTAGTGCACATATAATAGGAACAACCCAAATCAAGAATTCACTCGTCATTAAAACACCCATCAGAGACAACAACTATAAAGACATTATCTGAATCATTAGTTGTATCTTCTGGAACGCCAGCTACAC
Organism: Ilex asprella; assembly: GCA_023539305.1. Lineage (NCBI taxonomy): Eukaryota > Viridiplantae > Streptophyta > Magnoliopsida > Aquifoliales > Aquifoliaceae > Ilex > Ilex asprella. Next base: position 7,951,383 of record CM042189.1, read on the forward strand.
TAGAGAAATCCAAAGGATTTGATTTTTTTTCTGTTCCCCTTTATTTTTCATCTTAAAACAATCACATTTGTAATGACCAATTTTATGACAAAAGAAACATTTAACATTATTCTATTTCTTCCTAGTCTATGATCGATATCTAGATTTTTCTTTTCTTTATCTGAATTTCTATCAACGGATCGACCTCTATTATTATTAGTGGAACTATCTTGATGACCCTTCATGAATAGACCCTCGGCCTGAGCATCACTGTCCTTACCGTTCAATTTAGTAAACAACTCCTTACAATTTAAAGAGGATTTCACATAAACTAAGGAGATAGAGTCTAACGTAGCGAAACAAAGAGATACAAAGAACACTACGATTCTAAGTGTATAGAACAAATACTCTGAATCCACAGAAAGAGTAACAAGAGAACATCTATGCAAAAGTGTCTTATTCAATGAATAATTCTTATTACATAAGAGAATATATATAGGAACGGTCAAAATCCTAATTGTCCCTATAATAAAGCTAAAATTTCTAACTATACAAAAATTACCAAAAACAAAAAATTACAATCTAATTAATTAACATAAAAGAACGTGTTGTTTGGAATGTAACCCAACAAACGACACTGAATTCAAAATCTCGTATGATTTATTATTAATTTTAGAATTATTTCCTAAAACGGCAAAAACACGATTTTAAAGACCTAAACAATGGAATTCAGCCCAAAACTGAATCCTGGTCAAACACACTAGTCCCAATCAATTTTGAGTCCGAGTCATTTTGCCTCTACTATCACTTTTTTTTTATTTTAATTAGGCCTTGGACGCATGGCATTCCTCTTGCTCCAAGTAATCAGCAGCTACTTGTTCTACATCAGTCCCTCCCTCTTGAAAACAACTCGTCCTCGAGTTAATTTGTGGAAGCTCTATGGAATTAGAATGAAACTTGAACAAGCTTTGCACATTAAAAGTACTATAGATGCCCATATCTGTTGGAAGATCTACAACATAAACATTATCATTGATTTTCTTCAAGATCTAAAAAAGGGCCAATGTCCCCATGTGTAACCGCTCCTTACGCAAATGTACCATCACCATGTCATTCACCACGAAAAGTTTCTAGTGGCGATGCTTGTATGTTGTTTCCTTATACTTGGCCGCCTACTTCTTCAACTGCTGCTTTACCTCGGCATGCACATCCACAGACTTCTCCAACATGTACTCAGCTATAATGCTCATCCCTGGAAACTTGGGTAGGGGAACCAAGTCAAGTGTATGTATAGGTGCCCGAATGTAGATAATCTGAAAAGGAGACCTGCCAGTAGACCTATTAGGAATATTGTTGTAAGCAAACTCAGCTTGGGACAAAGTGTTATACCACTACCTCGGGTGCTCTTTGCAAAGACTCCGCAAAATATTCCCCAATGTTTGATTGACCACTTTCGTTTGCTCATTTATCTGTGGATGGCTCGAAGTACTATATTGCAATGAAATGTCCAGTCATTTCCATAAAGTGCGCCAAAAGTGGCTAAGGAACTTGCTATCTTGGTTAGAAGTGATGGTCTTTTGGATGCCATGTAAATGAACAACCTCCCGAAAGAATAACTAAGCCACATGAGAAGCATTTAAAGTCTTCTTACACAAAATGAAGTGAGCCATCTTGGAAAACCTGTCAACAACAACATAAATGGAATCCACACCCCATTGAGTCTGCAGAAGACCCAACACAAAATCCATGGATATATCTTCCCATGGTGCATCTGGAATGGGAAGAAAAGTGTAAAGGCCAATATTATGGGTTTGTCCCTTGACAGTCTGGCATGTGTAACATTACTTGAAAAATTGCTCCACATCCCACTTCAGTTGGGGCCATAAATAACGTTCCTCTACCAAAGTCACACTTTTATCTCAGCCGATGTGCCCCCTCTAAGCCACCATTGTGTAGCTTTTGAACGATGTGCCCACACAAGGATCCTCGGGGTATGCAAAGTCCAGTGAACTTTGAATAAAAATCCATCATGAACCTGAAAGTTTCCCAAGGCTTCATTAGCATCAGAGCATTAAGCCCAATTCTCCTGAAAGTCTTCATCATATACATATAAGTCCTTCAAGTAATCAGACTTGATCACCTCACTACAAACAATTGTAAACAACATACTCTGTCGACTCATGACATCGACAGCCTTATTCAAATGGCCAGATTTGTGCTTGAGAATGAAAGTGAATTTCTGAATTTCAGCAACCCACCGGGCATGCATGCGGTTGGGAGTAGTAGGGTTGTTGGGATACTTCAAAGCCTAATGATCTATATTCAGAATAAATTCCCTCTGAATTAGGTATTGTTGCCAGTGCTGCGAGGCTCTCATAACTGCATAAAACTCTTCACATACGTAGACCACTTTTGTCTAGCTTTGCTAAGCTTCTCACTAAAGAATGTCACGGGTATGCCCTACTATGATGGAACTGCTCCAATGCCAATACAAGTAGTGTCATATTCTACCTCAAACAGCTTCTCAAAGTTGGGTAGTGCTAATACAAGAGTTGTGGTGAGCTTCTCCTTAAGTAACTCAAAATTCCTAACTGCTTCACGAGTCCACTACAAATGCTTCTACTTTAGACAATTAGTGAGGGGAGTTGTAATGGCACTAACATTCCTCACAAACCTCTTATAGAAGGTTGCTAGGCCATGAAAACTACAAACCTCACTGACTGTTCGCGGCGCGGGCCACTCTTGGATAGCATGAATCTTCTCATCATCAACAGAGATACCAGTAGCACTTACCACATAGCCCACGAACACAAGGCTATTAGTCATGAAGTTACACTGCTTAAAATTCACAAATAAGCTATTCTTCTATAGAGGTGCAAAAATTGCTCTCAAATACTGCAAATGGTTTGTCTCATCAGGGCAATAAATAAGAATATCATCAAAATAAATGACCATGAATTTCCCAATGAAAGACTTCAATATCTGGATCATAACCCTCATAAAAGTGCTAGTGGCATTGGAAAGACCAAAGGGCATAACCAACCACTCATATAGCCCCCTTAGTATATACTTGAACAAATTGCTTGCCCTGCTTGCAATCTTGATGCTGCAAAAATAGTACCTGTCCAAAATCAGGAAGTAACAACCTCGTTCGCAGCAATCGCCTCATCTTCGACCACACACAAATCGGGGTTTTACGTTCTCGGGAATGTGAAAGTTGGGTTTGTTCCCACCATGCAGAAGTTCCATCTTTCAACTTGTAGGCCACTAGCTTAACTTTCTTCTCCTCCGGGACATCTATATAATCGAAAAACTTCTCTACTTCGGGCAACCAGTCAAGGAAGCCTTCAATATGAAGATGACCATTAAAACTGGGTAGATCAACCTTCATACGAAAATTCTTAGTATTACAACCAGGAGCCCTATAATCTGTAGCATCCCTAAAAAATAACTCATCTTCATCTTCGCTGGAATCTGCAATCGGTGCTCTTCTTGTAGGTGCACCACGAATATTCGATCGTATGGGATAGACAGGATAATAATCTCGATTGGGTTGAACACGAGCCCTATCGCCGTTTTGTACCCTTTCTTGATCCAGACCTTAGTTCGGGTCCATCGCCAATTGAGCAACCAACACCTGCAGTGCTTGAATGAATTGTTGGAGCTGTTGGAACTACTGATGTTGTTGTCATTGGGACTCCAAGAATTTCGCTCTCGAAAGAACCCTTTCCACATGATCACCATCATTAGGAAGATTGTTACCATTGCGTTGATTAGCCATCATACCAGGTTAGGCAAAACTCTGATACCAATTGACGCAGCGAAACAAAGAGACACAAAGACCATTACGATTCCAAGTGCATATAACAAATACTCTGAATCCACAGAGAGAGTGACAAGAGAATATATCTAAAAAAGGTGTATTATTCAATGAATTATTCTTATTGCATAAGGGAAAATATTTAGGAATGGTCAAAACCCTAATCGTCCCCATAGCCATTTTGCCTCTACTATCACCTTTTTGCTTTTCTTTGGGCCTTGGACGCACATCTTGTCACTCCCCAATTTTCATTAAAGCGTGATTTAATAAAAAAGAGATATTTACCTCAAATTCTCTTATCGGTTTACAATAATAATTGAATGAAATGAAACATTTGGTTTTTATCAAAACATATACTTTGTTTATCAAAAATTTCAGCAGAGTTTCCTTTAAAAATTGGGCTTCCAACTAGCTAGTAAGAGCATCTCTGTGAGAGTATAATATAATTTAAACTAACTAAACATCAACAACATGTCTTCATCAAAATATAATTCAACTAAATCCGGGGTGGCAACTAGAGGCCCACGAAATCCTTCCAAACCCGAATACATCAAATATCAATACATACCACAACTTAATACACAAAGTCATAACTTTACATTACAATACCCAAAATAATAATTTCTCGATGGGATGATCAAGTGTACACCATAAATGCCTCAAAACAATCTTTTTAAACACAATGGTTGAGTGCTAACATTTTTACATAAGTTCTAAAGGTAAATACAAAAAGGCTCCAAAAGAGATTATTTCAAGTACAAGCTCCCACAAGCATTTCATCACCTATGTCCATAACTGAAAATGTTAAATGATAGGGGTGAGCAACCACACGCTCAGTAGGATAATCCTTTTATCAAGCATTCACAAAGTTTTAAATACCAACATTCTACAAACCTTACGAATAAGTAATGAAAGATTTCTATAATTAAATACATGTACAAGATAATAAGTAAAACATTTATAAAACCCTCTCAACACCTCAACATTAGAAATATACAAGGTATAAATTAAAGGTTTATATATTTTAAGTCAAACCATCATATCAAATACCATGCATGCCTCGCATACGGATAATATAATCAATCACACCGATTCATGCATGAACTAGTCCTGGGGAACTTTTTAGGTCTTGCATCCTAGGGTCTCGTCGCCCTTCTTGCTTTTCAAGGGGAACGTGTAGGGTACAACTTGTGACGTCACATAGGCCATCACCGAAAAATCACTACCATAACCAATCTCCCTTAGGACTAGTAGCCGCCTTGACAACCCACTCAATAGGCCCCAACCGTCTGCTAACCCTCTGTCTATCGATATGGAGCATACATTTTTCAAAAATCATTATTTTTAATTCCATAAATCCTTTTGAAAATACATGTCATAACCTTGACATTTTATCTAATATGTAGTATACTCAAATCTCAAAAGTTGCATTTTCAAAGCAACATAACCATTTCCAAGAGAATAAGTCATATATATTATATACAAAATAATAACATACTTCAAAACCCCCTAATCATAGGTTTAATAAAATACCCAAAACTAAAATCAAACTAGGGCATTTCCATTCCAAGAGAATAAGTCATATTATGTAAAAGATCATAACATACTTCAAAACCCCCCAAATCATAAGTTTAATCAAATACTCATAACTAAAATCAAACAAGAGTTTCAAACTCTTAACACAAAAATTATTTTTATGCATGTGAGTTCACAATTCATGACATACTTTACACTAAATTAAGGTTTATAACAAGTATTTTGCCATCAAACACATAATAAGTTTTAACTAAAGAAAATAAATGAGATGCACATTGTAAATGCAAGAGAGAGGAAAACCCCACCTAGAAATCAAAATTCGAAGCTTAATCTCCAAGATCCTCAAGCCCAGCCCAAGCCCTAGAGCCCTTCTTCTATCTTTCTCTCTATAGTTTTAAGATAGGTGAAGAAATTTTGGGTGAGAGATGTGAGAAAAAATGGAAGAAAATGGGCTGAAATCTGGGTTTTAAGCCCAGAAGTCTCGATTTCTATTGTTCATGGGATGAAAAATATAATTTTTTTTGAAATTATAATTTTGCCACTAAACATTCTAATTTTGATCCGTATAATTACCCTAAGGTTTTTTGACGTTACGGATTCATTTTTAATGTTATTTTAACCTAAAAAAAATTAATTTTATGATTTATCTCAAAACTAAAGTTGATTTACACCCGAAACACTAAAATTATTATTTTATCCCTGCAAACTGTTATATGTGTTAAATGGATATTCCAAGTTTTTCAGACCTCCCAGATTCATTGGTAATATTATTTTGACCTAAAATATTTTTGGGTCAAATTTAATTTTTGGAGGTATTTAAGGTTGATAAGGGTAACTAAGTATTAGTAATACATTCGTGCCTCAAACTTACGCGACTTTTCTTGTAACAACGATTAGAAGTTACTCTCACCATTTTAATCATTTTAAAAATACTAATAAGTTAATATCATTTATATTTATATGAAACACGGGATCTCACACATCGTTCATTTTGCTCCAAATAATCCGCAGGTACTTTTTCTACTTCAAAGTCTATCCCATACAACATCAAATTAACAAAATTGTCAAATGAATCAAGTAGTGAGCATAAAAAAATAATGACTTGATCTTCATCCCTAATTTTAATATCAATATTTTTCAAGTCCAAAATAATATTGTTAAATTCATCAAGATGTTTATTAATGGACGTATTCTCCTTCATCTTGAGTGTATACAACCGTTGTTTCAAATACAAATGGTTGGCGAGAGACTTCTTCATATACAAACTCTCCAACTTTTTTCATAACCCTTCGACTTTGTCTTTACCGATGACCTTACAAAGAACTTCACCAGCAAGAGACAGAATTGCACTGTGTGCTTTATCTTCAATATTAGCAACTTTAGTCTAATTTTTCTCCTTGAATTGAGATCCATCAATGACCTTTGTCAAATCCTGCTGATGAAGCAATGCATTTATCTTAATATGCTATAAACTAAAATTGTTTTGACCATCAAATTTTTCTATCTCGAATTTTGCTAGAGCCATCCCAAACCAATACTCTGATACCAGTTTTTTATGAACCAATGGTATAAACAAAATAATAACGTAACGAAATTAAAAAAAATAGAATACACAAGATTTACGTGAATCAACTCAAGAAGCAAGTCTACATCCACGGGCGAAACACAATGACAAGATTTCACTATCAAAGGTTGGAGATTACAAGATTGTTCTCGATAAAAAAAATAACAAGAGAATGTATTTACTCTATCACTATTACAAAATTAATAGTGCTAAAAAAAATTCCCAAAACAATTGGGGTTTCCAAAGAAAACCCAAAAAATAGAGCAAACCTAAGTTTTCTTCAAAAGCAAAATCGTCGATGTCAATCAATGGCAAAGTCGACTGAAGCTCTATGTTGAATTCTTGTTACCTTTGGACAAAGGTAATTAATAAAACTCCTTTTAGGCTTTACACCACAAGAGTCCAGCTTGGATTCCACCTCCTAATTAGACATTAAACTAATCTTTCAAGACAAAGACTCTCCAAGAAAAAAACTAACTTGTCCCACCAAACATGAAGACCCTTTGAGATGTTTTAATCTCAATCAAACACTTTATTGCATGTCATTGTCTAAATAGTAAATCCAATTAGACTTGGAATACAAGTCATACACAACGGTAAAAAAAAATGTAAAGATCGGAACATGGGAATAGATCTGATACTAATACGGACTACCCATTTTAATTGTTGTGCTTTCTGAAATTGCATATTCATACAAAGGGTTCAAGTTTCGATCGATATTTGTGGAGTTGATCATCCCTCTCGAAAACAAAAAATTGAAATGGTCTATAAGTTACTGAGTATTCAATATAACTCACGCATTTATGTACAAACCAGTGTAGATAAAGTAACACAAATATCTCTGGTAGTCAATCTATTTCCATTAGTCGCGCTAATGGGAGCGAGAAGTTTGGGATATGTTTGATTTTTCTTTCATCATTCATCTGGATTTACGTCGTATATCAATAGATTGTGGTTTTGAGAGTCATGACAATTATGTTATATAAAACAATGATTACTAGGTAAAAAGTCAATACACTATCCTTAAGTAAACCATATTGTGTATCTTTTTCTTCTTCAAGCAACATATACAACAGGAGCAAAAGCCTCACTTAAACAATGGACTACTTTTGTTCTTCAGTATGTTAAACCACTTAATTTCTTGCGTTTTATTCATCCCAATGGACTACTCATCACACCTAATTAATAGGTCATCGATCTCACTACTTTTCAATTTTTTACACCATTATCCTTTGTTTAACCTTTCTTCTCTTATCCTCACACCCTTCTCAGGTTTTTCCCCTGTTGAAGTTCTTGTCTTTTCTTTGAGCCTTCTCTCTCTTTCCCTCTTCACATCCGAATGGATCCATGAAGGTAATTAGGTATTTATAAACCTTTTTTTGTCAAGTATAGAGCAATCAGTAAAATATTGTCAAAGTCTAAGGTGCTGAGTGTAGGCCTATCAACAAATGGAATTTTGATCATTTTTGTATTAATTTTGAATCTAATTTAGAATTTTCGTTCCCAACATCTAAGAGATTTTATTTTTACAGATTCAATCTAAAATATTACCCATGAATTTCAACTCAATTTCATCAAATAATAAATAAATGACATTATATAATTATATAATTATATTTATTAATATAAAATTTAGATTGAATATTAATTGGATTAGATATTGATAAATCTTGTAAACC
>CM042189.1:7964960-7990561 GCA_023539305.1 Ilex asprella
CGTGGCTTCAGCGTCGTCTGAGAGGGGAAAGAGAGAGAGACGACACAAATATGAGAGGGGAAGAGAGAGGTTGGCCTTTTATATACTCAAGCAAAAAATTCTATATTTTGTTGCTAAGGGGAATCGAAGCCCAGACCTCATTAAACTCCATTTCAGACTTTACGCGTATGTTTTTTTTTTTTTTTTTTTTGATGTTTTCAAAAACACATATTTTGATGTTTTCATATTTTGTCATTGTTTTCAAAACAAAGCTATACAAAAAAAACAAAAATATTCACCAAACATATTTTAATTTTTTTTGGTCAAAAAATGAAAAAAAAAACAAAAAAAAACGAAAATAAACAGTTACCAAACACTACCTTAGTTTATCAATAATCAAGGCCTGTAAGATAATTTAAGAAAATAAAGGGGTATAATTAGGAACAAAAATCTCTTAGGTTTATAATTCAAAACAAGCCCTGGCGCCATGCTGATCTTTAAACTCAGAGTCAGACTCCAACCATTCGCTTCTCCTCCAAAACCCTAAAATCCAATCGAAAAAACGGGTCAGTCAATCAAACAAACCCTAAATTGATTGAAATGGAGAAGCAGATTCGAGTGGTATGTCCCGAGAATGAAGAGCTCGCGGCGTACTTGTGGAACAAGAGGCGAGAAATGGCCCAAACACCGAAAGGGGTTTCGGAGAACATCGACATGACTCTTTCCAAGGCTTATTCCAATTTGTGCAGTTCAAAAATGCCCATTAGAAGCCTAAGAGACTTTGCTCAGATCAAGTAAGTCTGACCCAACAAATTTTCCCTGTTTGGTTGCTGAGAAAGTTAGTAGAAGAAACTGAATTTAATTTGTTCTTTATTTTTGGAACTGAGAAAAAGTAAAAATGCTTCCACTCAATTAAATGCTACTAAAAGAGAGATTTTGAGACAGGGTAATAAGAAAAAGAACGGATATTGCCAAACTTCTCCCAAGTTTAAATTATTAGGATTTTATTCAGTTTAGCCCTTATGTTGAAGATGGAAGGCCAGTAGCAGTTATAGTTAAACCCACTAGAAGACGTTGACTTTTTGATAGGAAAAGTAAACTTTGTATTAACAAAAAATGTAAGGGACATAAAAAAAGTTGGATACGGAATCCAACCATGAATTAGAAAAAATATAACGGAAAAAGAGAAAAAGACATAAAAGCCTATAATTCACATGAAGCTCTCAAATTCACTAGAATGTCAAGTGGTATTCCTTTAAAGTCTTTGCTTACCAATGCCCAAAAAAGACGCTAAAAAATAGTCCAATCTCATAATTGTGCCAACCATTTGCTATGATCTTCAAATATCTTGCATTTCTTTCCTTCCCAATGATCCAAAATGTAGCAAAGATAGCACAGTATCAAAGAGTCACTCCTTTATCACACCTCGCCAAACCTTTCAAATGTTCAATAAACATGGATACAAATAATTTAGGAATCACTCAACTAATACCTGCCAAGCCAAACAACTTATTTCACAAAGACATAGCAATAAGACAATGTAAAAATAAATGATCAATGCTTTCCAAAGGCCCTTTACCCATCATTCACCACTGAGGGCAAAGACAATTATGAGGTCTTCTTTTTTGAAACACATCATTGGTATTAATCTTACCATGTGCCATAGTCCATGTAAACACTTGCACTTTAATGGACACGTTGGCCGTTCATATCATTGAAGTTGGGGTGAAAATAGGACAAGAAGAATCATTGACCAAAGATTCAATGAAAGATTTATTAGAAAAGACACCCGAAGACTCACAAACCTACTTTCTTTTGTCACATGACTTTTGATTCAAAAAAGGCAACTCAAGAAGAAAGAAAAGACATCAAATCCCTAGTGTCTCTATTATTAAGATTTCTATAAAAACCAAAATCTTAATAGGACGGATGATTATACGACTGAAGCATAGCAAAAATAGATGCACCATGAGAATAAGACAATTGATAAAGACGAGGAAACAAAGATGAAAAAGAAGACTCTCCAACCTATACATCTTCCCAAAAATAAGTTATCTGAGAAAATTTCGTCACTCCATGGGATATAAACTTCCATTGGCACCGAAAACTTTCCCATTCAACTAAGGGCAGAGCTAGAAAGGTGGGCACTCTAACAAGTTTTATCCTAATCAATAAAAGTAAAATGATACATTTATACTATTTATCTCATCAACGATGATGAAACATTCTATACATATATGTGCACAATAAAAAAAAGACTAATTATAGTCTTTTATTGAAAATGATGTTCAAAATTGACCTCAGAAGTTTTTATACTTTGATAACATTGTATGATGACTTCATTATTAAAGACATCGAAAAAGATCTTTTTTATGTATCCACAATCATGATCTCTGTCATCTCTTTGTTATTTAATTAGCTAAAGTAATCGAGTCTTTACAGTCGTCATAGCTGAAAATGCTAGTGATAGGTGCACTTGGTAAAATCAATTTCAAAATCACAGGTTTGCAAACTAAAGGATATATCACTTATTTTCTTGTCTTAAAATTAAGATCACAAATCTTTGTTAAAGTTTTAAACTCAATGCTAAAGTGCATATCAAAGATATAACGATCAAGCTGATCAAAAGATTTCAAGAGTTACCTAGTGTTCTAGAATTATCACCCAATTATTTGGACCTCAAATCAAGACAACTCACATCTCACGAACTATAGTATAGTTTTCGGAGGATCACATAATCTTTATAGGTTGTATAATCATTGGTCGTGTTTTCTTCTCTCTCTCAATTTGTCACTTGTTTAGTTTGATAAAAATATTCTCACTAGACAAGAATATTCATATTTGAGTTTTTTTTTAAACTCTAATTAGTTTTATTGTTTTAAGTTGTGACATTGATTTCTTATATACTTACGAATTGATCCTATATTGAAAAGCAATGCCTCCAATTTTAATATAGTACAAAATATTCTCATAATTTCTTTTAAAAAAATTAAAATGACCTCAATATGTCCAAACTTATCCAACTATGTCCAAAGTGTGTCCATAGATAGTTATTTAGATATGAGTCCATATAAATTGATATGATAAGAAAATTAATGGTGGGAATAATTAGATAAAACTTCAAAAATTTAATAGGTAATGACAAGACAAAATATTTGAGGGTGGGCGGGTATGTGCCCACCCTAGGCATTGAGTGGCTCCGCCTGCTTTCAACCTTATTAGCGTCCCATCTATCGGAGTGTAATCCATATTTTCTTTTGCTAACTTAATGCCATAAGAGAATTTTGTTCCAAGGGAAATCTCCAAAGTCAATTTTTTTTTATCTTCAAATTTTCAATTGAAAGAAACATTATCTCCTAACTAATCAAATGATCCTTCCTCCCCTCACCAGATCCTTCCCACAAGAAATTCTTCATTATTTTTTCTATCTTCATAACTATCTTGCCAGACATTTTAAATAAAGATAAAAAAATAAGTGGAATACTAGCTAAAATAGACTAATGGTAACCTACCCCATTTGGAAATAAAAGATCGCTTCCATCCATCCAACCTTTTTCCAACTTTCCGTACTATTGGATCCCCAAAACCTTAGTTATCAAATCGAAATTTGTATTGGGGAATCGAAATGGTAAGATTCGACACAAAATTTGAATAAAAAAAATAACCTGTATATAATTAAAATAGGCTAGATATTAAATATTAAACATTATTATATTTTAAAAATAGACAATTGAGTATATTCACATGATACAATAATAGGAAGCTACACTTGAGTTTGTACCTTTGTTTCTTCTTTCTTAATGCATAATAAATCGTTCCATCAAAATTGCCACGATGAAATAGTTATTGTCTTTCTCATACCCATAAAGTTAACTAAAATAGGAAAAATTCATATTGATTCGAGCATATAACTTGGAAAATCACTTTCCATATTTGATTAAAAAATAAATTTTTGATGAAAAGTGAAAAAACAGAGCATGTATTGAATAAGGTGTATGATGTGTTAGGGTTTGGTTGATGTTGCTGAAGAAGAATAAACATACTTAGAGTGAAGGAGACGTTGTTTTTGTGTGATATTCACAGACGTTAGAATAGTCGTTGAGAGAGGCAGAGACGCAAACAGGAGGTACAGAGAGAGATACGAGTTTTATATTTGAGGGTGGACCACTTCTAGCAAAATTATGTCGTTTTACTAGAAATAGGGTTAAAAATAAAAATAAAATGAATTGTGCGATTCCTTCGATTCGTACCGAATTGTATGATTCTTGCGATTCAGTGTGATTTCCGGCCAAAAATGATTCTGTAATAAGATACAAATCGAATAGGGATTAAATCAAACAGAATTGTACAAATCAAATCGCAAATCGTACGATTTTGATAACAATGCCTAAAACATGATGACAACAGAGTACCACCCAAAGGCAAAACCTAGATACTTCATAGGCCATTCCTCCACTTGACACCCCAAAAGTTCTGCCATTCTACTAATCTTATCATGATGAGATTTTATGCATAAAAGTATACTTTTATCCATATTTACCTTCAGATCTGACATCAATCTAAACACCTCCACAATATTCTTAAAAGTTGATAATTTTCTCCTCATCCCTCCATAAAAAAATATTTTATCATCAGTAAATTGCAAGTGAGAAACATAAATCTTATCCCTCCCCACAATAAATCCTTCCACAAGGTTACGACTCTTTGCATTCCCCATTAACTTGCTAAGTTCATCAACAACTAAAGTAAAGAGAAAGGAGATAATGGATCCCCCAGTCTCAATCCTTTAGATGCCTTAAATCTACCTTAGGCTTTCCATTAAGCATAAACGAGAAGTTCATATAATTCAAATATCCCCTACTCTAATTTCTCCACTGACCTCTATATCCTTCCACCTCTAAGAGGTAATCCAATAAATCCTAGTCCACATAATCATATGCTTTTTCAAAATTAATTTTAAAAACAAAACCCTCATTTTTCTGTAGATCAATAATCATCCACAACCTCATTTGCCACAAGAGCTATATCAAGAATTTGTGTATTGTTCACAAAGGTCCCTTGACAATAAAAAATAGTATTGTTAATAGACTCCCTCAATCTCAAAGATTATATTTTTGCAATGATTTTATAAAGACTAGACACCAAATTTATTGGCCTAAAATCCTTCATCTTCACGGACTTGTCTTTTTTGGGAATCAAATAAATAAACGTAGTATTAGTGATAGCATTCACTACACCCTTTTGGAAAAAAATCATTAAAAACTTTCATTAGATCCACTTTGATGATGTCCTAACAATCTCGATCCATCACCAAAGTGAATCCATCGGGACTTGGGGCTTTATCTCTGTCACACTCAAAAATAGCATGTCTCGCTTCTCCTTCCTCAAAAAGCCTTTCTAACCACCTAGATTTACTTTCATCAATAGAACTCCATTCCAACCCTTCTAATCTAAGCCTCTTACCCTCCAGTAAAGAATATAATTGAGCAAAGAAATCCACCATCTTACTCTCAATACTCCTATCATCTTCTATTATCATACCATTTTTCAATTTCTTTTTGTCAATAAATTTAGAAGATAATGACTTTGAGGGTAATATTTTTTTATCAGTCATTGTTGAGGAAAATGGATATGTTATCCGAAGAAACAATTTTGCAGCATGTGATGGATAGAATAACTTGAATGCTCGAGGAAACATGTTGTATTCGAGCCTGTACTAAAAAGGGTGTACTCAGTGCATGAATGTCCCGCTATTGCAGAGTTTGGGGAGGGTAAGATGTTCGTAGCCTTACCCCTACAAGGCAGAGAGACTGATTTAACGACTTGAACCTGTGACCTCCAGGTCACAATAAAACAACTTTATTGTTGCACCAAGTCCCACACTCTTATTCTGAGCCTTCCGTTACTATGTTTCGGAAATTACAAAGCTACAATAAAGGGGTATTTAGTATGAGAACGATTTTATTTCACTAATTAAGTATACATATAATGCACTCCCTTGTAGAGAGAAAAAAATGAGAGAGAAAGGTGGTATTGAAGACAGAATATGCTAGAACAAAAGATCTATATGGAGAAGGTTGAAGAGGATTGGGGTTTGTTGGGGCTGGTCCTTGTCCGTGTGACATAAACGACATCTCCAACTTAAAAGCTAAAGCAAGTGGAGCTTGCCTTCTTAAAACATGTAGAAATTTAATCTAGCTGCATCTATAAGAAAAGTGGGAGATATAGAAGGGGGAATGATATCAATTGCAAATAGTGCATTCCATATCCATGATAGCCATACCAAATGCCTCCAACATAAAAGCAAAAGCAAGTGGAGGTTGCTTTCTTAAAATGCGTAGAAATTTTACCTAGCTTCATTTGTAAGAAAAGTTGGAGATAGAAGTTGAATTGATATTAATTGGGAATAATGCATTCCATGATGGCCACACCAAATGGACCCTTGTATCTTGTACTTTTAGAGTTGACATAATATGCCTTTTTTATGAGGGGATTGTGGGTCTGCTTTGGCAGATCTACATGAGGTCAAATTCAACGAAACAAATCGCTAATGGTAGTAGTTTCCTGAATTAATATTGGTTGTCTCTGCTGGTTATATTCATGTAGAGATTTGTATCTTGAAAATGAATTAGCAAGAATTGATCTCCTCTTGTTCTTGGAATGGTTTGATCTGTGCATGTGGTAGGGGTGTGGGAAAGTGGATTTTGAGGCTCATGCAAGGTTTTTTTGAGGCTGATTCTGTTGCTTCTGAAAATGAAGAGTTGACAAAAAAAGGTATTGTTTATTTGTCTTGGGGACTTTTTCATACTTTCTTTTGACATTTTGCATTGGTGATTGTTCTTATATGTTACTTTAATTTTTTAGGGAAGAAAACTAAGGAAACCAAATGCTACATGCCACAAAAGAATTCTGTGGCCTATGCATTATTGATTACACTTTACAGGTAGATGCCTGGATTTCAAAATTGATTTTTTACCATGGCATTTTTCGTTCCGGCTTCTTTTTTTAAGGTATTGGAAGTGATTTTTTAAGAGGGAATTCTTTCGATTGTAGGGGGACTTCAAATGGGGATGAATTTATGCGGAAACAGGAGCTAATTGATTCTGCTGAAGCAAGTGGGCTTTCTCGCGCTCCTGTTGTGTATGTTACATCATCATCTTCCTGTTTATTGTATTCTATTTCTTTTATTTCATGACCCCTGATTGTTGAATATTTTGAGTGGTTTGTGACAGTGATGTTTTTGGTGCAATCTTCTTATGGTTTAGGCCAGAAAAAGGAAAAGCGAAACCTGGACAGTTTGGAAGCTCACCTAGGGACTGGTACAGTGGATGGAGCTGCATGAAGACGTTGATATCTAAAGGACTGGTTGTGAAGTCTAGCTGCCCTGCAAAGTTAGATTTTTGTTCATGTTTCCTCCCTCTTTTTTGTGTGGTTATATGATTTGTTTTTGTTCTGGGATAAGGTTTCTTCAGAGTTTCCTTGAATAGATCACCGGAGTACGCTATAAAGTGCTGAGAATATTGTTAGGTTAAATATGATTATAGGCGGCTCATATTCTCATTATAAGCCAAAATTGATTCATAATAATGCATGGCTAATTTGCTATATGCAAAAAAGTTTCATTAACCATTTATGGGCATGATAAATTGTTTCACTTTTTGGCTAATATTGTTGTTATGAAATAACCACCTTCAATATGTAGCAGTTGTTGCTCGCACCAACAGCATCATCATCCTACTGCACCTATTCTCGCAACTATTGTATAGCCATTTTTGTCACCATTACTCTTGTAGTTATCTATTACTCATTCTCTCACATGGTGGATACTGCCTTTCCATGTCGGCTACCATAAACTTTTGCGGTCTACACTTTTAACACAATCATGATTGTGATTACGACCCCTAAAGTCTCTATAGTCCTCATTACCACTCTACTTCCATCAGCATTCTTGGTGGTACTACCACAAACATTATGAAATTGCAATAAAATTAGGGGTATTTGATACAATGTCCAGAGTTTAAAACTCAAAATGTTCTATTTAGTAAATTAAGGTATTACATTAGGCCTTAATCTTTTTTTTTTTACTCGTTTTCCCATATACATTAGATTATGTTTGTAAAAAGAGCTTGTATCCCCTATCGAAAGAACAAAGCAACCCACAGTTAGTTAATATGGTTGAAATATCCCTCCACTCATTGCCAATTGGTCTTGGGTTGGATGCCTCTAACTTAATATCAGAGTTGTGCCTTTGGTGATTATCCAATTGCATTTTCGTGTATACATGTTTCTCTATTTGTCTGTTTACCCATGTTCGAGGCCCAGACCCAAGTGAGAGAAGGTCTCCCATATTGCAAGATTAGGGCCGCTCAAGGTTGATTTATATGGCTCTCTACTCATTGCTAATTAGTTTTGGTTTGCTAATTAGTTTTGGTTTTCAAATTAGTATTGGGTTGGATGCCTCTAACAAGAAATGATTATTTTTCATTGTGCTGGCATCAAGATCAATCTTAGTCACATTGCTTTAAATTTTCAAAATTTTCATTTAAAACCATCATTCTCTTGGTTCAAGTTGCAAAATTTGCATCATTTTACTGCAAGGCAGGTACATGCTGACTGAAGAAGGCAAGGAAGCAGCACGTCAGTGTCTCTTTAGATCTGGGTTGGTTGATTCCACTGAGAAGTTGGCTATGGCAGAAGAATTGTCAAACTTAGACCAAAGCAATAAGTCAGGTTTGGAGTTTTCTAATGCTGATCCATTGAAGGAACTGAAATTGCCATCTGCTGGTTCAAGTAGTCGGAAGAAATCAATTGATATTCCACCTGAATCTTTTGATCGGGTATACTGTTTGTGCTTTCCAAGTATTGCAAGCTTACGTCTGTAAGCTATTAATATTTCGTTCATGATGCGGCTGTTTCTCAATGTCTGAGGCTGTGGTAGCAATTAGTTATTAGTGATCCTCCGAAACTAATTTGATTGTAATGTTATTAGTCAAGTATTCTAAAAGCTTAAGTTGTCAGGCAAGATGTAATGATACGCGTACCGCTCCCACATGTAGCCTATTAAGAATGGGCTATGCATATGAACATGATATGGGATTACGGGGTAACGGCTTGGAAACATGGTATCTTGTGGAACTTATTAGCTAGCTAGGGAAACTGACATACTTGTGCGATTCTATAACATGCTGAAGGCCACATTGTCACTTAAACTCTTAAACCCACAATGCTGCATGCCTTTTGGTTTCTCTCTACTGGAGTGTAATTTTTCTTTCATCTTTGTATACTTCTAGCTAAAATTAATGTTCAATATAGTTTTTTTTCCGGTGTATTTGTATTTTATGTATTTTTTGTTAAAACAACCATCAAAGACACTACTATTTCATTTCTGTTGCTTTTTTTACCTGTATTTGATTTTCTTTGTTGTGTTTTTTAAATTTTATTTTGAAATATTGCTACAGATAAGTATGATATTAGGAAGTGTTAAGGTTTCGAGTTTATTCATTTTTATTGTAATCAAATTGTTTATACATGTTTTCCTATTTACCTGTTATGTGTTATGTACAATATTTTTCTTTGTTTTATTTTGTATCCTCTCTTTTTTTTCCCTCCTTTATTATTAGCATGCGTTATTGTCATAATCTAATTTAAGTAAATTTCCTGTAGTTCATAGGCATGGGGTACTCCAAGGAAAATATAATTTGTGCATTCACTGAGGTCTTAGAAACATCCCAGAATAAGGAGATCTCTTCACTCTGGCCAGCTGTTTTATGTCGTCTTCGAGAAGATCAAGTTTATGGTCTGCCTTTAAAGTCTCTGAATACTCAAAGGGATTGTCTTCCATCATCAGCTTCATATAAATCTACAGATGGTAATAGTCTTTTTTTAAGTTGCCAATGCGTGAAGTCCATCTGGTCACTTTTATTATCTCCTAACAAGTAACTTTTTAATGTCCAGGTGAAGGAGATGATATTGTAAGTAAGAATGGATCAATGGATTCTGCTTGCAATGGGGCACTTCCAGAGCCTTCACGTTTTGTTGATTCTACATGGCGCTTTTCTAATTTGAGAGCTTGTTCCTCAATTGTAAGTGTGCATTTATTTGATTGACAATGATGATAACATATTAGTTGGAACATCCATACTATGGGCATTTGGGCGTTTAGCATTGGTTCTCAAGTATTCTAAACTGAATATGTATCACATGATTATCGATGCAATGCATTTCACAACTGGCCGACCTACTGTACATCAATGCCAAAAATTATAGCGATGGAGTTTGTTTTTTTTTCCCTCCATTTTTTGAAGTGTCTCTGGCAATTTTTATGTCATATCTCCACCTTTTTTATGACACGGTGAAGCCATCGAATCCGTTGCCTTGTATAACAATGGTGTGTTTCATTGGTTGTTGGGTCCTGATATTTCATTTGCCAACCATGTCTACAAAAACAGGGCACTTGTAAGATATTATTGCTCAGTTTGAAGCGTTATCATTTTGCATTGTTGTCAATTGGGATTTGTGTCAAGAATGATGTGGATGCTTCATAATTTCGTCACTCTTCTTGTGACTATATGTCTTAGGATTATCCTCTGCATAAGCGCGACACAGATGGTTTGGAAGCTAAAATAAATGTTCTAGCAATGCCACCTTTAATGTTTGGAGAGAGATTTGAGGATGTATATGGAGTGATTTTGATCTTGGATGATCGGGAGCAATTTGCCACTCGGGGGTGAGTAGCCTATTATTTTTTTACTAATATATTACAGGTTGTCTACCTCTGGATCCATTATTTACTTTTCAACTTCTTTAATTACGTTGTATAAGTGGTTAAGCATAATTTGGTATCTTTCCCCCTTCAACTTGAAAGGCAGTTCTTATATTTTGTTAATAATTTCAGTGCAAAGCCAGAGAAAGTCATGTCACTCCAATGGTCCTTCCTATAACTTATTTTCATCGATGATGGTCTAAGATGGAGCTTCACCTCTACCCTTTTTGTTTTTGTTTTGTTTCATTCTTCACCACCCCCTTCCTCCACAATATTTTGTGCACCGATTTTTGTCATGTTCTTCCTGGTATTATATGGATTTAGTTAGTTTTCCATCTATAGAGCATGTTCAGGAATGGTGTTTGTCATGACTGTGGTAGAATATTTATCATATACTTTGTGGTTTTCAGGTCACGGTCTAGGAAAATTATTGAAAACACTTGTTCTCAATTCAAAATTCAAATTGAGGTGAGCACGATATGTTTACTAGATGGTATCATCTTAACTTCCCTTTTTTATAAATTTTATTCATCAGTAATTTGTGATATCGTTCTTGTAATAATCGGAGTCATTGCCTTTCACATCACTGGCACTGCATGATTTCCTTTGCCATAGAATTTGTGCAGTACTTCTCGATTCAAGGCTTGGAGTCTTGGTATCCAACGATGGTGGTGTGACCAATGATTAAAATATCGTTTCGAGATGGTCGAAACATTTGAAACGTTTCTGTTTCCAAGGAGACCGGAACGAATCAGTGATGAAATCGAAATTATAATACTTCGAGGTGTTCTATAATATTTTAAAATATTTTGTTATATTTCAATGCATTTGCACAATTATTTCGGAATGTTTCAAGGTATTTCAAGATATTTTAGTATATTTCGACTAATATTTTGAAAAAATAATTCTTAATTTTTTTAATTTTTTTTCATTTTGTTTTCAAAACAGTTCGAAACGTTTCCAGAATATGTTGAAACGTTTCTGTTTCCTAGGTGATCGAAACAATACAACGAAACGAAATTTTGATCCTTGGGTGTGACATGTTTGTCTGACATGTGCTAGGCCATTAAACATAGACACTCAAGCAGAAATACTGTCTGTCTCTCTCTCTCTCTCTCTCTCTATCCCATGGTTAAATGCACGTTCAAATACCTTGAAAATATATGTATATATGGTTTCTTGTCTTCATTGGTACATATTGACTCTTCTATAGGTTAGACGGTTGCCTGTTGGAGATGGCATCTGGATAGCTCGGCATAAATATCTAGGCAGTGAATATGTTCTTGATTTCATCGTTGAGAGGAAGAAAGTTGATGATTTACGTTGCTCAATCAGGGATAATCGCTATAGAGATCAGAAACTGCGGCTTTTGGTATTGATTATTACTTAAATTGCTACATGTTTAATTCCCTGACGTAATCATTATTGTTTGTGATTGAAGTTTTATTGGTTGCATTGATGCTGGTTCTCTCATTGTTTGTAAATATAACAAACAGGATTGCTTATAGAAAACATAAGGTTGTTTGGCAACTAAACCAAACATATCATAATTAAACAAACAAGAAAGTACCATAGTTGCCAAAAAAATGATATTGAAACTTATTACCCTTTTCTGGTTTCTAGTACCATATGCCCTATTATAATTAGTGTGATGTTGTTACAGTTTGCGAGTTGAGTAGCATTTAAAGCATGTAATTGTGTCTAAAGATACGTAGTTTTCATAGAAGTGTCAATATTACTTTCATTTCTTTAGTTTGACACTTCAGGCATATATAAATATTTGATTTACCATCTCAAAGTTTTTCTAAACTGATAAACATGAATTTACAATTTAGGGTAAATTACATCCACCTCCCTCGAGGTTTGTCCATATAACAACCAGACCCCCTTAGGTTAGATATATAACACTTCCCTCTCCTCTGACCGACGCCGTCTGTTTAAGTGGATGGTAAATGTACAAAGATGAGAATGCCCTTGATGGTGATATATATACATTGGTGCCAAACACACTATTCTAGAAGACATGACCATTAGCCTTCTACTTTTGCTCTGCATACATGGCTCCGCATATTCCATGCTCTAGAGACCCATTTATTCCTTAAATCAGTAAAACTCACCATAATCTTTGTGTCGATTGCAAAATACTTTTTACCCAGTACGCATTTGGCGAACTCGAAGAGTAATAGTTGGAAAATGCCATTTTAAGTATGTGTTTTGGTCGAATCAATTTTCGTCAACCCACTGCATGTGGTTATCTCATGCAGATCTTGTCCATTTTGGTAGAAATTCATAAAAAAATTTAGGTTTTAACTTTGTGGTTATCTCCGATTTTTAGGGTTTTTTTTACTGAAAATTGATGTTCTGTTACTGCATATATATCCACTATGTATTCTGTTATTCTGATTAATGTTTTATAGAGAGTGATGAATGATCAGGCTTTCATCGATGCTTAATTATCCACTGATTTCTTTCAACAACTTCAATGCGTCTTTGTGGAGCTTCGATCATGTTGACTTGGTTAAATTCACTTCTTGAATGTGATTATCATCTTCAAAATTTTGCAGTGTTGTTGGCATCCACCACTTAAAAAATCTACATCTTGAGCATGTAAAATAGTCTTCCAGGATTTTGAGATGACTCTGATATCTTCACATTTGCTTTCCTTCCATACCCATTCTGTTTCTGAATCTTTACTGGACATCACTGTGACTGTCGTGTGAAGAAACCATTTTT
Source organism: Ilex asprella (assembly GCA_023539305.1). Classification (NCBI taxonomy): domain Eukaryota; kingdom Viridiplantae; phylum Streptophyta; class Magnoliopsida; order Aquifoliales; family Aquifoliaceae; genus Ilex; species Ilex asprella. The sequence continues at coordinate 7,978,435 of CM042189.1, forward strand.
TTTCCTCTCCCTATTCTCTTGGCTACTGGTAACACAATTTCACACACGAGTTGTCTTTATATAGCAATTGTTTGTGCAAACCAGCCGTCGGACAAAATAGTCGTTGGACAAACTAACCGTTGTCCATTTCCAACTGGGCCCGTCAAGGCCATTTTGGGAATTTTGAAAGAATAGTTTGCTTACATAAACGAACTATTCACTCACACTGACAGAGTGGAGATGGTATGGGGGAATCTAAAAGGGACAACTAAAGCAGAGGAGAGAGCAGTGTTATATGTCTAACCTGAGGGGGGGTCTGGTTATATGGACAAACCTCAAGGGAGGTGGATGTAATTTACCCTACAGTTTATATCTAACAATTAATGGTTGATTTTTGAATTTCATGTGAAGAGAGCTTTTATATTTAGTTTTCTCAAAGAAGAAGAAGAAATTATTATATAAGGAACAGAAAATCTAATCACAAAACCACGGAAAAATCAGAGTTGGGGACTTTTGGTCCTTAGTTTGTCGGAAGCCTTTGATCCAAAATTTGAAAGGGTGCAGGAAAATTGGCTTTGTGTCTTCAAATGTAATATTGCAACTTACTTCAGCTTGTGCTATTAATAATATCTCATTTTTTTGTCGATGCTAATTGATATTTTGAAGAGATGTGGACTCAAGAAGATGATATATCTGGTCGAAGGTGATCCAAATTCTTCTGAAGCTGCTGATAGCATCAAAACTGCGTAAGCAAGTGTTACAATAATATTTTGATTCATACATTAAATTTTCCGCTCTTTGGTTTGGTAAGAAACCCAATTAGATTGTGAAGTAAGGGTACTCCATTAGGGTTGGAGTGTCTGTAGCCTACATGTGCTGGATATGGATGCTCATATATACGTCTTGAATATTTTTTAATTTTTTTTGCCTGTGAGTGCGTTTTGGATATGCATGCGATATGTTTAGAGACACAGAGGATATGCCAGGGCTATACATATGTCTTTTTTTGAATTGGGCCATTAAAGTAAATAAAATGAGTATTTTTCCTAAGCAAAAAAAAAATGGGAATCCTTGTGCAAGAAAAAAAAAATTCATTTTGGCATCAAAATCTTTGAGCCATTTTGTTAAGTTATCAATAAGATCCTCATATAACATGCCATTACTTTGATATTAATGAAAGAAGGATACCAAACTGAATATGTTATACGGATTCTTAGTTATGTGATATTTTAGAAAAGCTGTCCACTGATACCAACAAGTAGAAACCTAGATTAAAGATCGAAGTTGGATACAAGTAGGTGACATCTAGGTGAAAATTTTCCTCAGAAGTTGCTGGTACTTGATGATTTACTACTTATGTTGTCTTAAGATAATCAAATCTATGAAAATTCCCCTAAAAACTAGGAACATTTCATCATTATGACCATTTGTAATGTCATCTTTTGTTTTTGCCTTTGCCTGATTAGATTGTTTCATGTGATTTGATAAAGGAGTTTTTGCTCAACAGGTGGATTCACTTAGGTTTTAACTTTCTGATTGTTATACTCCTCAAACTAATCTTTATTTGGTTTATTCTTTTCTAAGTTTTAAGTTGGGGAAATCTAAATTTTGACTTGAAGTGATTGTGGTGATGGCTAGTAGTCTATGCACTAGCATGGACATATTGTTTGCGTGATTTAATTTTATCAAATTTTTCATGCAAACCGGATAAATAATTCCATATCTGTGCCATTCCGTCAATCCAGGCATTGGCATGCACAACCTCGCATGATTTTTTTTGTTTAGGAAACACTGGTTCTATTGACTATGAACTGTTATATCAATACAAGGATAGGGTGGACAAACAGTCCAACCTAAAGTAAAAATAACGAAACAAAGAAAAGAAATTGAAGTAATCTATCAATCACATGAAGCTTTCCATCTCGCTAATGAAAAGTGGAATTCCCACAAAATCCTAGGAAACCTAAGCCGATTCAGGTAGTTTTGCATTGGCTCAAACCCGCGCCTTCTGTTGTTGCTCCGGTTCAACAATCTAACTCGTTTCTCCAGTCCGGTTCAGTCAGTTTGGCATCGGTTCCTTCTATCGACTTTCACGCCGATTTAGCGATCCAGTTCGTTTTTTCTGTTTGGTTCAGCGATTCAGCAAGGCCTTTTAGTCCGATTCAGTGGTCCAGCAAGGCCCTCCAGTCCGGTTCAGCGATTCAGTGGTCTTCTCTTTTCTGCTCAGCAGTCCAGCTGCTTCTTCTTGCTACGTTTAGTTGTCCAGCAGTCTAGTTGCTCTTGTTTTACTATTTGCTTGCTCCGTTAAGTTATCCAGCAGTAAGGTTGCTCTTGTTTTACTATTTGCTATATTATTATGGAACCTGAGCAAGATGCTATTGCTCCATCTTTGTCACCTATCACTACTTCTCCCATGACTTCTATTAAACTCAATGGGACCAATTATACTTTATGGTCTTGTTTTGTTCAAGTCTTTCTCCGAGGCAAAGGTTTTAAGAAATATTTGGTTAATCCCAAACCTAAGGAAGACACTTGTGGGTATGATCAGTGAGAGCAAGAGGACGCTCAGATTATCTCTTTACTGTTGAATAGCATTGAATCGAGTATTAGTTTTACTCTGCTACCTTAACACTGCCAAACAGATATGGGATTACTTGGCCACTATATATTCTAGTACATGTAATTTTACTTATGCTTATGAGGTGTGCAAGTAGTACTTCCAGCTGGATTAGGGTACTCTGAGCCTTGAGGATTATTACTCCCACGTTTGGGGAGTCAGTGAGGTGTTGAAGTTCTACCATCCGTTCATTACTGATGTAGTAGTTTGGCAGAAACAACATGAAGATTTGGATGTTGTTAGATTTTTGGTAGGATTGAACAGTATTATTTGAGGTGCAAAGCGAGCCGAAGCGACTAAGGCTCATAACGTCTAGGCGAGAAGCGAGAAGCGAAGCGACGCGCTTTATCGAAGCGAAGTGAGTAGGGCTGTTAATCAAGCCGAACTTGAACACTATTTTAGGCTCGTTTATGAGTAAATAGTTAAATGAGCCAGCTCGTTTATGTGTAAATTAGGCTCGACAAGGGTTCGATTAACACCCCTAGAAGCGAGTAGTTAAAAAAAAAATTTTAGTTTAATTAATTCTAAACATCTAAGTTATAATTTTATACATACTAAATATTTAAATGCAAATAAAACCATAAACATTTAAATTAAAACAAATACTAATAATATCTCAAATTTAAATAACAGTCATAGCTTAAATGAGAACACTATCACACTACAATCAAAAGAACAAAACAGTACAGAAAATCAACAAAAACATGTCATGTACTGAATCCATTTTTAAAGTATATCAAATATCAACCAAATGTATTTTTGTTAAAGTATATCAATCAACCACAACTGTTTTTGTAAATCTATCTTTATGTACATTCGTAGGGCACAATCAGAATCAGGGCACAACAAAACCAGTAAAACTAGAATTAGGGCAAAACCAGATCAGTGAGGAAAGAGATCCAAAACTAGAAAAGAGAAGAAAAAAGAGAGAAAATAAAAGACTAACCTATGCAGCGATCAGTGAGGAAGGAGACTTTGTCCAGCCTCCAGCGTGTCTGTCAATCGTGTAGGAGTAGAATCAGAATCATAAAAAAAAGAGCAGAATTTATGTGAGGAAGAAAATCCAGAACTAGAAAAGAGAAGAAAAAAAGAGAAATAGAAAAGGAAAAAAAAAGAAAAGACTAACATGTGCAACGATCAATGAGGAAGGAGACTCTGTCTAGCCTCTAGAGTGTCTGTCAATCGTGTGGGAGCAGCGACAAAGAATCGATCGTGTAGGAGTAGCGACGGAGAATCGATCGTGTTTGTTGATCGTCTCTGTCGATCGAGTTCATCAGCGATTGCAGCAGCGACTGTGTAGGAGTCGATCGTATAGAAGTAGCGACAGAGAGTCGATCGTGTAGGAGCAACGACAGAGAATCGATCGTGTCTGTCGATTGAGTCCAGTAGCGATTGTATGGGAGTCCAATAACGATCGTGTGGGAGCAACGACCAGCGATGAAATCTGATTAAAATTAGGATTTGGGGTTATATTTATGGGATAAGGGGATAATTCGGTGTATCACATCTTATAATTTTTTTTTCAATTGTCCAATCCAACGGTATAAATTAAAAATAAAACAACTTCGCCTCTAATGCCCGAAGCGTTCGCTTCGCCTTGCACTTAAGCTCAAGGCAAACGCTTTTCTTGTTTTTTTCGTGCTTCGCTCATGTTTGCTTCACCTAGGGTCCTCCAGGCGAGATAACCTCGCCTTGCTTCGTTTTTCGCCTAGGCGCACTTTTCAAAATATTAGGATTAAAACCTGAATATGAGGCTATTCATTCTTAGATTTTGGGTGGTTTTAGTCTCCCCTCTCTACTTGAGGTTTTCTCTCTTTTATAGCGTGCTACACTGTCTATTCCTTTAGGCATCGATCATGGTGTCTCTACTGATTGCTTAGCTCTTGTGGTTTCTAGTAGCCACAATGATGGTCACCGAGGTGGACGTGGTGGTCATGGAGGTTGTACAGGAGGTCGTACGAATAGTCGCGGGGGCTGTAGTGGACCTCGTTCCTGTACTCATTATGGTCGTGGAGGGCACACTGTTGATTTCTGTTAGGATTTACATGGAAAACCTTCTGGTGCTGATAATCAGGTTTCCTATTAGGATGACACCTCGGTTGTTGCTTCTATACCTCGGTCAACTCCACCAGACTCTGGGTTGGTTATTATTACACGTGAGGAGTATGCTCAGTTCATGTTCCAGCAACAGGCTGTTCTATTTTCCTCTACTCTTACTTTTGTCTAGTTAGGTACCGTTTCCACTTGTTTATTGTCTTTCACTCGTAGTCCCTGGATCATAAAGTCTGGCACTTCTGACCACATGACTGGTGCGTCTGGTGTTTTTTTTACTTATCAGTCTGTTACTTTCACACATAATATTACTTTTGCAAATGGTACTTGTTCTAAAGTTTTAGGTTTGAGGACTACTTACTTGAGTCCTGATATGTCCCTATCCTTCGTGTCATTTGTTCTTCAGTTTTCTTTTAGTTTACTTTTCATTAGCAAGATTACACGTTCTCTGAATTGTTTCGTAACCTATTATCCCTCTTATTGTGTATTTCAAGATCTCAAGATGAAGAGGAAGATTGGTATGAGGCATGAAGCTGGTGGCCTATATTACTTTGACTTTGATTCACCTACTCGGGCTCTACAAACCTCGTTGTCTCATTTTCAATGACATTGTCGTCTTAGACATCACTCTCTCCAGAATCTGAAGCGCCAAGTTCTCAGTCTTAGTTATGTGTCGTCTATGTCTTGTGAAGCTTGTCAACTTAGTAAGCATCACCGTGTGTCCTTTTAGTTTAGAGTCAATAATCGTGTGTCTAGTCCATTTGAGTTGGTACATTTTGATGTATAGGGTCCAATAAAGAATATTTTATCTAATAAATATTCTTATTTTGTGTCATTTGTAGATGGTTATTCTCGTGTGACATGGTTGCTTCTGATGAAAGTTCATTCTGAATTATTTACTATATTTGAGACCTTTCGCAAGGAAATAAAAACTCAGTATGGTTGTCGTATACGTATTTTATGTTCTGATAATGATTGAGAATATGAATCTGATCATTTTTCAGCTTATCGTAATAAAACTGACATTATCTATCAGATTTCTTGTGCTTACACCTCTCCACAGAATGGTTTTGTTGAACGCAAGAACCGTTATTTGTTAGAAGTGACCCTTGCACTGTTATTCTAAATGAATATTCTCCAATATTTTTGGAGTGATGTTGTTCTCACTGCTTGTCATCTTATTAATCGTATGTCATCATCTGTGTTAAATTGACAAAGTTCATATTTTGTCATTTTTTCTGATAAGCCCTTATTCTCTTTAACTCTTAAGGTTTTTGAGTGTGTCTGTTATGTTCACAATTTGGGCCTTGAGTTTGATAAACTTGACCCTTGGACTACCAAATGTGTATTTCTTGGATACTCTCTCGCACAGAAGGGATATCGTTGCTATAGTCCTTCCCTACGATGATACTTTACTAGTGCCGATATCACATTTGAGGAATCTGTTCCATATGTTCTGACACCTGCTCAGCCTTTGGATCTGGACTTTGGGACGTCTCTTGTACCATTATCTCTTCTGTCACCGTCATATATTCTGTTGCCTCCTATGTTATCATCAACTTTACTTCTTCGTGTATACTTTTGTCGTCCTCGTCCATCGACTTAAGTGCCCGTACCGTCTTCCTTGTTGTCTGCTAATCCTAGTACATCAGGTAATTTAGACTCATTACCTATTGCTCTTTGCAAAGGTACTCGTTGATGTGTTACTAATCATTCCATTGCTAATTTTATTTCATATAATGCCTTGTCTCCTGTCTTCTCTTGTTTTACTTCTCAACTATTTACTATCTCTATTCCTAAGTATTTACAGAATACATTATCTGATCTAGGTTGGAGGAAAACTATGGAGGAGGAGATGGATACCTTCATCATAATAAGACTTGAGATCTTGTTCCACTACTTTCTGGTAAACTTACTGTTGGTTGTCGTTGGGTGTATACTGTGGAGCGTCTCAAAGCTCGGCTTGTTACAAAGGGCTTTATTCAAATCTATGGTGTTGATTATGAAGAGATTTTCTTTTCTGTTGCCAAAATTTCTTCTGTTTGAATCTTAATTTCTTTGGTTGCTAATCTTGATTGGCCTTTGTTTGAGTTAGATGTCAAGAATGCCTTCCTATACGGTGACTTGGTTGAAGAGGTATATATAGAGCAACTACCTGTGTTTACTGCTCAGGGGGAGTACGAGAGTGTATTCGGTTAAAGAAATCTTTGTATGGTTTGAAGCAGTCACCGAGAGCATGGTTTGGTAAGTTTTCAGATGCAATTTTAGAGTTTGGTCTTCTTTGATGTCAGATAGACTATTACGTGTTTCATAGACAGATGGATGCCAGATATGTTTTATTGGTGGTCTATGTAGATGATATTATGATTACTGGAAATGATTCTAAGGGGATTGTCAAGTTAAAAATTTTCTTGCAAGATCGATTTTATACTAAAGATTTAAAAAAATTCAGGTATTTCTTGGGTATTGAGGTAGTTCGATCTAAACAGAATATTTATTTATTTTAGAGGAAATATGTACTTGGCATACTAGATGAAACATGTTTGATGGGTGGCAGGCCCATTGATGTTTCTATGCATCTGAATCAGAAATTGTTGATGGATGATGGTGTATTGTTTGAGAATCTGGGTCGGTATTGCAGATTGGTTGGGAAGCTCAATTATTTCATTATTACTCAATTGGATATTTTCTATGTAGTTAGTATAGTAAGTCAGTTTATTGGGTGTCCTAAAGTACCACATTGAGAGGCAGTTACTCGTATTCTGCAATATCTCAAACGTGTTCCTGACCTTGGATTGTTATATCGAGCTAACGAACCTCTTAGAGTGGAAGATTTCTTAGATGCTGATTGTGCTGACTCTCCTTTTGATCGGAGATCAACCACTAGTTATTGTACTTTTTTAGGAGGTAACATTGTCTCGTGAAAAAGTAAGAAACAACTAGTGGTAGCAAGATCCAGTGCTGAGGCTGAGTATAGGGCAATGACGCATATAACAAGTGAGTTGACTTGACTACTACACTTTCTCCAAGAAATTGATTTTTTAGTTCAACCTCCGTTACAGTTGTTCTACGATAATCAGGCAGTTATTCATATCGCTGCCAATCCAGTGTTTAACGAGAGAATCAAACATATTGATGTTGATTGTCACTTTATTCGAGACAAGATAGTAGCTGGAGAGATTACAACTCCATTTGTGAAATCTGAAGATCAGTTTGCAGATATGTTTACCAAAGTATTGAGTCGTACACGTTTTACAGCAGTTTGTTCCAAGCTTGGATTATATAATATAAATAGTCCAGCTTGAGGGAGAGTGTTAAGCATAATAAGGTGTTTTGTGTAAATATTAGATGGTGTAATACGTCTTTTGTATTGTTATAAGTTAACTATAAATACAAGTGGTTTGTGAGAGTAGGTTAAGTTTTGACCACTCTCCGTCTTTATCTAATACTGTGTTAATTCTCTAAACTTAATAGAGACCAACGAGATTGACACACATAGATAGACTAGCAAGAACAAACCGGTGATCATAACTACTAAGGGTTAGGGTTTACCAAACCTATCTCTGCTATTGAAGCAAAAACCATAAATACAGTCCGTATATTTAATTAATGGACCATGGAGGTGGTTCCTCAAGAGAAGGTGGTGGGAGGTGGTAGTTATTGTGTAATGGGCGGTGGTCGTGATTGCATAGAGTGATTGATTGGAGAGGGGAGGGAGAGAAAGTGAGAGGAGGTGGCCTTGTGGCATGGAAGAGGGTAGTTGTGCTTGATGTGGGTGAGGTATGGGAAGAAGACTTCAACGAATGGGATGGTTTAAAATATAGAGAAAGAAAGGAAATGAGAGAGTGGGTCATGGGTATGAACATATATTTGACACTTAAATTAAGGGTAAAATTGTTTTTTTTTTGTTAGCACCATTACACTGTGTTTGGTATGCGGTAGTGCCTTGAGTAGGAATGGAATGACCTTGGAAATGGAATGACCTTGATAATGGAATGGAATATGCACTAATGTTTCAATGTTTGACAACTAATTTGGAACTAAGTCTTGGATTTCAATGTTTGAATAAAATAATTTCTACCGGAATGGAATATAATTTGATCAAAATAATGCTTTTTACTGTAGAATTTATAACTCAACATACTCCCTTAAGATGAGTACTCCTTTTACTTTTAAAACTCTACAAATAAGATTAAATCCACAATCAATATACTCACAAATAATCACTCAAGGGACAAATTCACCAAAAAATAATTAAACTCAATAACAGACATAAGAAATAAAAAAAGCTGAAATGTATAAACTTTAATATCATACATAATTCTACATATATGTTCCACAGACCAAAGAAAGATAAACTCACAGTACATCTTTCCACATAGTACTAATTAATTCTCCATCTAAATAAAAATGTTGAGAAATCACTCTATGTATTCGTCTAACAAATTCTGTCTTTTTGGCTTCGGGGATGATAAAAAAGAAAGGTCAATAAGATCACAGCAATGCGCCTACATACTTGAGGCTTAGTGTGTCACTTGTGGAAAAGTCAAGAATGTTCAACAATTCTTCAAAAACCTTTTTCTTTAAGTCACGAACTACAACATCAATAGCAATTGCACTGGCAAACACATTTCTTTCCTCTTTTAAGTCACAAACTGCAATATCAATACTAACTGGGAGTTGATAACCACCCACATTAGTACTTAAACAAACATAGAGCTAAATAAATTTAGCTTATTGAGCTAAAGAAATCTAACCAATTCACTTAGTATCTCACCTGGGCTGGCAGTGGCTGAGCTCAAACTCATATCTGGTTGACTCTGGCTGTGCGTGGCTTGCTTGCACAAATCTGGTAAGTATCTCTCCTCCTCTTCTTCTTCTTCATTTTGTTTCTCTTTTCCATCTCTTCCTCTCTCTGTTTCTTCTATTATTGTTTGTTTTGTTTTCTTCTATTGCATCTTATGTGAGTAGGACGAAGGAATCTCATTCTGCCTTTCTCTTTCTTCCATGATTTTTTACTTTTTTCTGTGTTGAAGAGCTGCAATTAGGCTTAAGGAATCTCCCATTTTGCAGAAAACTAAGCTTTTTGTCGTATCACATATCAGTTTAGACCGAAACAGACTTGGTTTTGCTCGAAAGGTCTCGAATCAAGGTTGTTTTGATTGAAGCACGTGAATTCCTCTTTTCCTCTACTTTTTAGTTTCATTTCGTCATGAAATCGAAATGTTTCGTGCGTTTCAGTTGATTTGACACTTTTTTTAATCCTTGGACATAGAAAAACAAGCATACAGGAAGAATGATCAGATATTAAGTGCATTAAAACCAATAAGTGCATATTAAAACAAGCATATAGAAGGGAAAAAAAAGCAGCTATCCATTAGTTACATGCATATACACATTCTATCCAATGATCAAATACCCAATCAGAAAAAAAGACAAGACACTCTAAAATTTAATTAAACCACAAGAAACAACAAAAATAGATACGTTTTCATCATTTTGTCTCTCTTTCCCTTCACTCTAATTTATTCATACTATTTCCCTTTAAAAAATTTTGTATGCCAAACTATATATATAATTGAAAATAGGGGGAGTTAGTGAGTAAGTGAAGATAAAAGCTGAGAGCTCCCACTCTCATTGCCTCAACCCAATTAATCAAACTATCATGTGGGGCTCTCTTCTCTTTCACATTATCTTAACGTAGACTGGTTGATTTGCAAGTCAATTGAGTTGGTCTTGCGTGATCAATTATAGGGTGATCTTGAGTTTTCGATTATAGCCATGCATGTGGGTGCAATACAAGGTGCTATGAGAAAAAATGGAGGCCAAAGCCAACCTGTAGTCGAAATAACCGAAGTCAATGTATCCAAACAACAATCTAAGTTAGAGGGAGTAAACGCTAAGTACCCTGGAGAATTAAAACTATGCTTGAAATATGGTTTTTGAAGTCTATCGATTGGAAAAGCTCAATAGTCACCATGCATTGCCATCACAATTAGTATGCAAATAGTCTTTTACCTTGGCCCTTCCTAAAGCCATTGTGGTTACACTGTACACAATCTGCATTACTGCTAACACAAAGATGTAGATATTGAGTTGATGGATCCCCACCGTTATTTTCCTTGTGCATTTTGACAAACACCTCATATGCATTGCAAAACACCCACTAGATCTTCAAAAATGGTCAGCTTAGGAGTCATGATTCACCAATAATAGCTGTGAGTGGTTTCATCTGCATAAAGATCTAGTTCATACCTTATTTTTACATTGCCAGGTTTCTTTGGCTATGTGGTATAATTTGTTTCGAATGGTGGATTTGAGTTGGGTGATTCCAACGTCATCCATATCTTTCTTTATTGAAGAGATTACAGGCTTTGGAAGATATGATAAAGGTGTGACTTTTTGTAACTGTGCTATTCTTGCTATTTTTTGAGTTATTTGGAAGTAAAGAAATGTAAGAGTCTTTGAAGATTTATATGAGTCTTTGGAAAGATTGTGGCACTGTATTCATTTCTTAGCTACATTTGGGCGTTGGTCTCAAAGGATTTCAAAGGAGTTTTGCTTTTTACAATCTTAGTGGGATGGAGAGAGATTTGTGATTTATAGATTTTGTTTTAGGAAGCATGGATACTTCCACTAGGGTGTCGTGGCCGTGTCGGACATGTGTCCGATACGGATATAAGTGTCTTGAATAGTGAACTTAGTCTGATAAGGTTAGAACATGGACAAATTTTTTTTTACTAAAAAAAGAACTTTTAACTATTAAAAGGAGTGTGATTTTTATTCTTTTTTTAAATATATTTTTTGTTATGTAACCTATATACTATGAATGTTAATAGATGTCATAATGTTTTATGAAAATACAAGATATTTAATTTGATATATTTCAATTTTAATCAAAAAATAATATTTGTTAGGTCTTATTATTAATATTGCTATATATGCTTTATTTTTAATATATTACAACTCTATTATTATTTAAAATATATATTATATTATTTTAATAGCCGTATCTTTACTATACACGTGTCCTATATTTTTGAACTTTGGTGTATCTTTGTGTCCGTATCGTATTGGATATGACACTCGTGTTCGTATCCGTGCTTCCTGAAACTTGTTATGTAACTTTATTTTTCCTTTATTATTTTTTTAATTCTTTGATGTAACTCTCATTTTTTAAATTATTAATATAAGTGTTTGATTTCTTATCAGAAAAAAGTCTAGTTCAATCTCGAATTAGAAAAGAAAAAACAAATTTGAAAAATTGAAGTAAAGAGTTTTTAAGAGAGGCTCACGTTTGATATGGCAAAAAAATTCCAAACCCTAAAAATTCACGATTATATCTGCTAAATTTGGATCTAAGCTAATATAGGTTGGTCCTGGCCACCTATACGAACCTTAGCTTCATAAAGGATGAGGGAGAGGAAGACTGTGATTAGGAGGGAATGAGGAGAGAGGTGGAGTGCCATGGCGTTAGTG